>WNWU01000003.1:37907582-37920082 GCA_012654045.1 Ptyas mucosa | reverse complement strand
TAAAACAAATAAGCAAACAATGTTTATTTAGAAATAAGAAAAGTTCTAAGTTGCACAACCCTCTCTGTTAATAAAAACTGGATAATATCTAGAATTCCAGTATGAATAACAAACGATTCTTTCACTCTAGCAAGCTGTTCAGCCACCTAGCCAGTTTTTTAAAACACAGTCTTGGTGTCAGTTAAATTTTTGACTAATAATGTTGGTGGCATGTTTCACTTTCAGATAAAAATGTACTTTCCATATGTTTATATTACATGCAGAAATACATACAAGCACAAATGTGCAATGAGACAAATCACAATGCCAATACTTATATTGTTTTTGATGATTTTTCTATATGGCCCGGGAATAAATATTTTAAGGACAATTAAGCAACAACATGCTGTGGATTAAAAAAAAAGTATAAAACTATGTCATCAAAATATGAAGCCAGGAAAATATGTTCATATATAAGCTAATGGAAAATGCCTTCTTATTAACTAAATATAGTTCTTTTCTTATTATGCCTGTTGTTGAGTTCTGAACAACTCCAGTCAGATAACCAGATAAAACCTTCCAAAGATGACTTCAGGGTATAGTTACGTTATAAGGGAAAACATTTGGTTCTTCGTATATTTAGGATCCATTTTTCATGTTATAAAATGGACCAAAACCAGAACTATTCTTAAAATACCTGTGGAATGAATTTGCAAATTTTAGAGTATCAGGAAGATGTATTCACAACAATTGATAACTAATAATCAACAAGTTGGACAGACAAACTGCATATCCCAATTAATAAGCCATTTACTACCTGCTCAAAATACTGCAAATACCTAAAGGCTGCTTAATGTAGGCCTTGCATATGTAACATTTAACATCTATTTGAAGAAGCTGGCTCATCAGCCATGCTCATTTCTCTATTAGTGACCTTAAGGGTTTTCTGGACACATCCAATCACTGTCCTAATATAGCAGTAATAAGACAGGCTTTACATCATTTCAATAATGGTTTAGTGATTTATGAAATTGCTATTACTTACTAGTGGAGAAATGGCATTAAGCAGCCTTTGGGCATTTGCCCTGTTTTGAACTTATCAACATCTTTAGGCATTTACAACTGAAAATTTCCCAAAGCCCAGGATGATGCTCTGGACATATTCCTTACTAAAAGTGTAGCTGCCATGCCAAAGTCAATACAGTTATGAGCTAGTTCATCCTTATATCAAATATATTACACAGTGCTACAAGTCACCCAAAGTCTCAAAATAGCTGAAAATTTTTGCTGGGTAACATCTCATGGCTTTAATGTTAATATCAAACAATTAATTATTTTTTCAATGATGCCACTGAGTATAATTAAACTTTGGTGAGATTCCTGTAGAGCTGAACATTCTATTTCTAGAGTATAGATATCTCCTTGGAGGTTTCATTGCTTTTATGTCCCTTGAAAACCAGGAGTGTGTAGTAGATATTCTCTGTGACAAAGGATATATAAGAGTAATCATATCTACCACCCAAAATATTGTATTCCACAAGACAAATACATTTTTAAAGGGAATGCCAACCCTGCCTATAGGAAATTCCATCAATCAATTCTATGTAAATCTAAATATCAGCAGGAAGTGGTTTGACTCTACAGCAGGTGTTATTAAGAAATACTCTATATATAGACATCTATCTTTTTAACCAACTGATAATACCAATTTCAGAGCGTAACACATATGCATACACACACAAAGTTCACATAACCTACACACAGTTCTCCTGGCATTTATACATTAAAGCAGAATTTAAAAATATTGGCAATTTTTCTTTCTATAAATTTTAGCTCTCATTCTATTAAAGTTGATAGAACAATTATGTGCAATATATTTGTTTACCTGGCAAGCTATAGTGACCAGCAGTTTCTTAATGTCAATTTTTGTGGAATTGTTTTACTTACAATTGTAACAATTGTTTTGTTACAACTACAAATAAAAATTAAACAAAACAAAGTATGTAAACTAAAATTCAAACAAAGCAAAATATAATATATAACCAACTTTGGTAACAACAGTTACCAAAGGATCTGACTAAAGCATGTGTACAACTCACCTCGAGATTTATTGCAATTCCTATGTAAGAATAAAATCAACCAACCTTTTTTGTATATCTGTTGATATACAACAGATAAACCTCCAAAATATTTTGTGTTAATTAACGTCATCTTAAGATCATAAAAAGCTTATTATATGCCTTAAGATGAAGCTATTGATTTGTGATACAGAAAGCTCCAATTTTCCATTCCAAAATTCCTGCTCATTATTCAGATTTTGTATAATATTATTTTAATTATTGGTAATACTGAATTGTTGACTTAGCTTAAAGAAAACCTCCTTCTCTAATACTTTCAAAACCACAGGAGTTTCAGAGGCAGCCAAGACATCTGAACCAAACAAAAATGTCTTAAGTGAATGTACTGCAATTCAGCTATTTTGTAAATTATATTTCTTTCTTGCAAAACTTTATTAATAGTTAAGTAAAAATAAATTCCATTTTCACTAATATGATTTTTACCTGCCATTTTAAAATAAATACTACTCGAAAGTCAACATTTAATTTCTTACCCATTAATGCCCAAATAAATAGAATTGCCTTCAGTGTTGTAAATGTGAAAGAATTCCTGCTATGCTTAGAACTGAGAATCTGCCAGGATTGAAGAGTAACAAATGCTAACCTTCCAATTTTAATTATAATGGTATAACTTCCAATTTTGTTTCATTACTTTTCATAAGTTAACAGATATAGTCAGCAATATTATTTTAAACAGCAAAGCCTCAATTTTCATACAAGTTACAGCTTTTGAAAAAAGATCAGTAGTATTTGACCGTTCCATAAGAAAGTACTAAATACAGTAGCTTCTCGATATGTTTAAAATATCTAAATGGAAAAATCCAGTTGCCCAAAATTATTCCTGTCTCCATATACATTTACTAACTCTATCTGAAACCAATTTTTAACATCCTCCTTCTCAAATAAAAATATATGACAAAAACCTTTATATTTGTACACGTTTGTATGTAAAGCCACATTCCAAAAATTTAGTGCACTCTTATCTGTACGGTTATGAACAGATAGTAATATTATACATTTATTTTATGATGACCATAATTTTAAAGTAATCTGGATCTGATAGGATCAACCAGGTAATGCTGAAGTATGCATTAAAGTTACATCTGAAGCTAGTGATTGTGTGAATGTCATAATTATTCAGGAAAGGAAACACAGCTCACTGAGTAAACATGAGCTTTGCCTGCAGAAGGACTCCGATTTAAATTTCAATCTAGACTAGATAAATAATAATCTGATCTGATAAGGGACACGTCCTATTTCATTATTTGAATATATATGAGCTAGAATGTTATTCTTTTACTTTACTTCCACCAGTATAACATGGTATATCATTGTAAGATATGGAAATATTAAACAAAGTAATTAAGAGTTATTTTGAAAAGTTGGAAAGAGGAACTGGTAAATGGATTGGCTCTTCAGAATTTCTCTCCACAAGTACTCCATACAGTAGCTTTTCACAAGTAGATTTGTAATATTATAGACACCAGTCTAAAATAAGGTATACTGTGGTATAGGATAGTCCTGAATATCTTCTAACTTAATTTTTGAGTCCTTTCCTTTCCTTTCCTTTCCTTTCCTTTCCTTTCCTTTCCTTTCCTTTCCTTTCCTTTCCTTTCCTTTCCTTTCCTTTCCTTTCCTTTCCTTTCCTTTCCTTTCCTTTCCTTTCCTTTCCTTTCCTTTCCTTTCCTTTCCTTCCCTTCCCTTCCCTTCCCTTCCCTTCCCTTCCCCCTCTCCCCTCCCCTCCCTTCAAAAGAACTACCGTATTTTTCGGAGTATAAGATGCACCTTTCCCCCCCCCCCTTAAAGGGGGTGAAAATTTAGGTGTGTCTTATACACCGAATGCCTTGCCCACCCACTGGCCCCCACCCTTTGGCCTCTGCCTTGCAGCAGTTACCTCCTTGCAAGCAAGCAAGAAAAAATAGCTCCTTTCAGCTTCAGCACAACCTAATTAGCACAAGTTGATTGGATCGGCCTCCCGACTCTCAGCTGATTTGCTCTTAGCTGTTTTGGGCAGGCTCTGCTGCTTGCTGCAAAGAGGTAAATTGCTGGAGCAGATTTTTTTCCCCCTTGTGCTAATCAAGCTATGCTGAAAACGAAAATGAAAGTAAAGCAGGCTGTTTGCTGTTTGCTGCAACAAGGCAAAATTGCTCAGAGCAGAGGCAGAGGAAGATTTCTTTTTCTTCTTTTCCTCACCAAAAAAGGTAGGTGCGTCTTATTATTTATTTATTATTGTTATTTTATTATTTGTATTTCTATGCCACCCACTCTCCGAGGACTCTGGATGGCTTACACCAAAGACAGTATACTAAATAGCATATTGCCCCCAATCTGGGTCCTCATTTTACCCATCTCGGAAGGATAGAAGGCTGAGTCAACCTTGAGCCAGTGAGATTTGATCTGCTGATCTGATGAACTAGCAGTCAGCTGACGTAGCTGCAGTACTGCACTCTAACCACTGCGCCACCTCGGCTCTTATACTCCGATGCATCTTATACTCCAAAAAATACGGTATGTATTAATTTTTAAAGTATTTGTTATTCATCGCTTGACCATCTGTCATTGCATAGTTTAAATATCTTGTAATGATACAGGCTAAATAAAATAAAAACAAAAACTATTTTTAAAAAATTATAAATATATAAATAAATGTAAATAAAGCTATTTTAGAGGTAGTTTGGTCTAGTGGCTAAAGTGCTAGCCTCAAAACCAGGAGACTATGAGTTCTAATCTCCTCTCAGGCATAAAAAAACGGTTGGATGACTTTGGGCTACTCACTCTCTCCAACCCACTTCACAACCTTGTTGTTGTAGGAAAAATAGGATGAAGAAAAAATATTGATATGTTGACTGTTTTGAGTTTTGTGTGTGTGTTTAGATACAAATCTAAAAAAATCTCTCTATATCGCTAAATATTATTGCATAAGTAATATATAAATCAGCCTTTCCTCTGATGGCATTATTATTATTTTTTTAAAAAATTGATTTATATGCCGCCCTTCTCCGGAGACTCAGAGTAGCTTACAATGCGCTAAGCGCATTGTATACAAAGTCAGCTTATTGCCCCCACAAACTGGGTCCTCAATTTACCTACCTTAGAAAGGATGGAAGGCTGAGTCAATCTTGAGCCTTGGTGAGATTCGAACCTGCAATAATTGCAGGCAGCTGGTGTTAATAACAGGATGCTTTAGACCACTGTACTATCCAAGGCTCTTAATGTATGTAGTGTGATGTATGCTCTTAATTAATGTAGGTTCCTCAAATATAGTGTTGTGCATATACATACTCATAAATTTACAGATATATATAAAAAGAGCGCTGGTGGCGCAGCAGACTAAAGCACTGTTATTAACATCAGCTGCTGCAATTACTGCAAGTTCAAATCTCAGCAGGCTCAAGGTTGACTTAGCCTTCCATCCTTTCTAAGGTAGGTAAAATGAGGACCCAGATTGTGGGGGCAATAAGCTGACTTTGTATAAATATACAAAAGTATGAAGGCTATTGCTTAATGCATTGTAAGCCACCCTGAGTCTCCAGAGAAGGACAGCATATAAATCAAATAAATAAATAAATAAAAATATTCAGCTGACAAAGAATATTTTTCTTTTTGAAACATTCTTTTTCTTCAATGTATTTTCTCTAAAAAAAATTGCATGAGTAACTGAAATTTATTTGTTACTGTGATTGCAAACAGGCAGATAACTTTTTATTTTACTATTTATTTTACTGTTAACTGTTTTTTATTGTTAACATAGCACTATTGTGAAATAACATGAAAAACTTGTACAGCCACATCAGACATCACATCAACTATTTAACTGTGTTTATTTGTTAGGCAATACCCATTTGCTTCCAGAGACTATTAACATTAGATTGGGCATGGAAATGGGTAAAAGCAAGCTTTCACTGGTTCTACAATTTCCAAGAAAATATTTTTTAAAAAAATATAAGCAGTTATAATGTTATTTGTTAAAAAACTTTTCTGAAGATATTAATAGTCCACTAAAAAGTTCTGTCCAGAATCACATCTGATTTTTCCATTTATTTCTTAAGATTAGTATTTAGTCTACACATCAATGTTGTTCAAACTTGGCAACTTTGAGATGTGTAGACTTTAACTTCTAGATTTCCCAGATGCCTAATCTGGGAGTTGAAGTCTATATACCATATTTTTCGGAGTATAAGATGCACTTCCCCCCTAAAAAAGGCTGAAAATTTGGGTGCGTCTTATATTCTGAATGTAGCTTTTTCGAAGCTTTTTTTCAGCCCTAACAAGACGCTAACGAGTGAAGCGATCTTCCGCGCTTCGCCTGCTTTTCTCATTGCTGTTCCCTCCAATGATCAGCTGTGCTTTAGAAGCTGTTTTCTATCCCCATCCCAGCGTTTGCGTGCTCAAAACCAGTTAACTAATGTGCTGAAACTGACCAGACTATGGACGCTAGCCAGATGAACACCTGGTAAGCAGATTTTTTCCCCCCTATTTTCCTCCCCAAAACCTAAGATGCGTCTTATACTCTGAAAAATACAGTACCTTATAACTGCCAGGTTTGGGGGGAAAATGTTCCATATGTATAATGGAATGTGTGAATGATCTTGGGGCACAAAGGAGAAAGATGCTGCTTATGAAAAATCAGACAAGGGAAGGAGGGCCCTGCAATCACTTTATGGTCAAGAAAAAAACTTGGAAAGAAGTTTTGATCGGATGGTTAAAAATTTAGGTGAGCTTGTACCTTTAAATTCTGTTCATGTAGCTTTAAAATAAAGTAGATTTAACTGACTTAGTCATGTTTCCTGTCTGCTTAACCCAGAAGAGCTGACAACATAATAGCTGCTGTAACAACTATATTCCATTTCATTTTCTATCATTTTTCCCCCAATATAATGTGTAACTGTAATGCATATGAGATTTTTTTTCGTAGTGTTTAAGACAATTTGCAAATCTAACAATATTTATTTATTCATTTTCTGCCAGATGTCTTTGCTGTGTATACCATTTCTAATTCCCTGAAACTAGGCATACATTGTGTCAGAGGTGGGTTGCCCCACTTCTCACCGGTTCTATAGAACCAGTAGTAAAACCGGTGGGAGGCTCTGCCCACTGACCCTGATGTCATGAAAATGCTTCTGTGCATGCGCAGAAAAGTGTGTGCACGCACGAGCAAAGCGAGCGCACGCGGCCCTATTGCGCACCGGTAGTAAAGGTAAGTAGAACCCACCCCTACATTGTGTGGCACGTTCAAAAAGATACACATTACTTTAAATTATTTATTTCATAATTTCACAAAGCATCATGCTTTTAAAACTGTATTAAGATTTGTAATACTCTAAAATTTTTAAATATGTATTCAGCTCATTTGGCAATTTGATTCTTATTACATTCTCCCTTACATTCTAACAGAATCACAGGTAATTTATAACCTCCATGCTAACATTAACATTTGTACAAGGAATATCAATCAAAATTGTGATCATGGTTGCATACATGCTTCATCATGCAATGTAAGTCAATTGTGAGATTCAATCTGAATGATACTGAAAGGTGTCTTGCTTTAGGATACACAAGGATGAAGAAATCCCAAGTGCACATTGTTTATGAATGCCAGCAACAGCAGTTTCTTCCTCTATTTCTAAAATAAAGCCAAGGACAGAATTTATAGCTATTTTGGAAGCTATGAGTATCAGTGTCATAAATTCAATCAGGTCTGTCAAGAGTATACCAAAATCAGAATTAATGTATTAATCAATTGTGGTCCCTTGAGCCCTTTGTTTTCCAGTGGCTGCAGTTATATCTTTTGGAAAAATGGAGGATTCAAATCTTTTATAGTTAATTATTCTGGATTATTGTTTGGTTATCAGCCAAACTGCTGGGCCTACATTTTATTTAATGATTTCTTACTAGGCATTTACACAGCCTGCAAACATACATCATTTGTCAATTAATGCCAAGAAATCTCATAAAAAAAAGTGGACAGGAATCACATATTTTCTGATCTGCATCACTCAAAATGCTATTCTCGGTCATCTAAATATGTGAGAAAAATAATGAACAAAATAAGACAGACTGAATCGAAATCTTACCTGGGTTAGCAACAGTAGTCAAACTTTAACTAAAATGCTGCTCCTTAACAGTTTAGGTATACTGTACCACATATTTAAAATTTGGAAATACAATCTATAGAAGAGATTTGGGGCAAAGTTATCTTAATATCTCTTTCTTTCTTATTCATAGAGCTTGATTAACTGTCCACCAGTCAAACTGAATCTCAATTAATTAATTTAAAATAAAGGAAATTAAACTGACATGACACATAGGAAGAGAAACCTCACTTGAATTCCAAAAACCTGATTTCTTTCTGGGAGCAATTTTCAATTCTGCTTCTAAAAAATTGTGCAATCATCTCACAGGAAAATTGCCTTCAACTAAGAGGAAGCCTTAGTCTCTTGTTATGCCCACAATTACCTGTTACAATTACATGTTTCCCCGAAAATAAGACACGGTCTTATTTTCTTTTGGGCCCCAAAATAAGCACCAGGTCTTATTTTTGGGGATGTCTTACCATCTTACCTTAAGACCGCTGCAGTTGAGCCTCCCACACCCTGATACCTGTGGTCGCTTGCACTCGCTTGCGGCTGGAAGCCACATGGCACATCGCGCCAGTGCTGCTGCTTGCGGTAAGATGACGCGTGGCTTGCCACGCCGGTGCCACCAGACATGGCAGGAGGCTGCATGGTGCGTTGCACTGTTACACATGCAGCAGCACCGGCACAAAGTGCCATGTGGTGTCCTGTCATGAATGGTGGCACCGGCGTGATGAGCCACGTGGATCTTGCCATGACTGGCGGCACGGGGTGATGCACCACGTGGCATCCGGCTGCCAGCATCTTCAAGTGGCCACATAAGAAGTCGGGCAGTGGTGTAACAGGTATCGGGGAATGGGGGCCAGCTGCAGCGATCCTAAGGTAAGTGGGTGTTTGGGGGTGGGACTGCTTTACCCTCCAACCTAGCGCTAGCCTGATTTTTACACATGCACCTTGTCCCACCTTGTACAACTAGACAGTGGGCGGGGCTTAACTGGGACTTATTTTTGGAGTAGGTCTACTATTAGGCGCAGGAGTGAAAATCGGCCTAGGGTGATCTATGATATATCACACATATGTGTATATGAAAAAAATCAAAATCACAAAGACGGAAGCCAGTGTTAGTTTGAGAAATTCATTATATGTGCTTTGCATACCTCTCAACATACATACTTTACCTTAGTATTCCAAAACTTGCATATCTCTGTCCTATCCCTACATCTCTAACTCTGTATTTTTCCTCTTATCATATATGTATCAGTTGCTAATTTGTTGTTAAATAGTTCAAAACAAAAGCTTCCACGGTTACTGAGTTCACTTACATGCCTGTACAATTTCAACAATATGCAATGCCAGGCTTCTCTAGCTAGCTGCCTTTGAGATGGATTGGACTAAAAAATCCCAACAAATTGTCTTTTTGACTTGAATGTCTATGGCAGGGGTGTCAAACTCAATTTCATTGAGGGCCGATTCAGGGCTGTGGTTGACCTTAGGGGGATGGGTTGGTGTGGCTGACTGGGTGGGCGTGGTCATCTTAATGTTCCTCACTAGGCATGGCCAACTGGGTGGGCATGGGTGGGTGGGTGTGGCCAGCTTGACACCACTCCCCAAACTGCTGGCATGTTTCCTTTTCGCATTAGGTAGACTGGGCTGAAGCCACACTGGCCCAATGTTTCCTCTTCGCATTGGGTAGACGGGCCGAAACGATGTGATTAGACTGGGCCAAAGTGATGCAGGTAGACTGGACTGAAGCGATGTGGGATGGCCCTTTACATTTTCCAGGACAGCCACACGGGTCAAATCCGACCACATTGTGGGCCAAATCTGGCCCACAGGCCTTGAGTTTGACACCCCTGGTCTATGGAGATTCTCAGTCATCTCCATCTCCATTTCTTCTGTATTGAAATCAATGAATCTGGACAACACAAGGTTGGTATAAACAATATAAGCTTCCTTTTTCAACATGGATTGTCTTTCCACTATCCTAAGAAAGCTCTTCCTCTCCAACTTTCACAACCTAACTAGTCATTCATCAAAGCACATAGTCAAGTAATAAGAGTTTGCATTCTCATTGTTTTCCCCATCTACTTCCCCATCTACAGAATTTGTAGCAGAAATATTTGTATGAGAAATCCCATTATTTCTCTAAAATATTTCTGACTTATCTTTAAAAATCTAGCTAAGCCTAAATATAATGAAAAGATTTTATTGATTTAGGGTAACCCTATGGCTTATAGTATTACCATCATATATTTAAGAATCCCTAATGTCTGGGAGCTTTTATGGTTTTGTCATATGTTGTATGAAGAGCACTCTTTTAATTATAATGTAGTTTTATAATACAATATGGGAGGATAAAGAGTAATATTGTGATTTTAAAAATAAATTAAAACAAACATAAGAGTCAAGAATTCCATGCAAAAAAATTTAAACTAAGCCTTCAAAAATGAAATTTAAATATATGACTTTTTTTCAGTTTTCAGAAATGCACTAGGAAAGCCAGAAAAATATTAGATCCTTAATATACGGTTTTTTGGGGGGAGAGCTTTATATTGAAATACTTGACTGCTGCTAACTATTAACCCTAACTAAATACAGGACATATATAGAGGTGAACAGCTCAAAAATGCTAGCACATAATTGTGACTCCTCTGTTCTAAAGGAACAATACTACTGAATGTAGCACTGGATGCCAAAGCTAAAACCAACAATAACACAGCTGCAAATACCTGCTTCAGAATCCTAAAGTGATGCCTGAGGAAGAAGAAATTCCATATTTTCCATTTATCTTAATAGTATGCAATCATCTATTCACTATCCTTACTTGTAGCCAGGAAAAAAACAGGAAATAGTCACAATTCACTTCATTCTGTGTGTAGGTCAGTGTTTACTGGCTTAGTGTCATCTGTTTCTATTATTAAAAAAAATAATAAAACATCTTTGTTTTTACATTTTTATGAGATTGGCTGACAGAAGCATAAAGCTAGCAAAGAGTATTATGAGAAACAATAACCTTTTAGGAACCACTTCTTATTTCTTTTCATTTGACTTTTGATAATATTCATGAAAATAATTATTTGGTACAAAAAGAAAATCTATTATATTCATTCAGGCAAAACTCCCATTCTCTGAAATTGATTCTTAATTTTTTTTTAAAAAAAAAGACAGAGTTAGAGCATCTTATCTAAGTGCAAATGTGGAAATTCTCCTTGGATTGTAAAAGTCCCTTGGGGAAGGCTCTCTGATACCACAAGCATTCAAGACACCAATCTTTGTTAATCACTAACAGGTTAACATCTCTGAAAATAATGCTGTCTAACAAGAGAGGAATGTACAAGTCTGGTTCTCATAAAATTTCAGGCCCAGGACAAAACATAGGAATCTGGTAGGACTACTACTTTAAAATATATATTAATTAACAACACATTATCAGTCTGATAAAAAATATGGACTGCTATTATCTGCTTTGCAGATACACAATAGAAAGTAAGAGCTTTTAAATAATCTTTCTATTTTATATTTGTGCATATGCACACACAAACACACATACATATAAGCTTCAAAAAATCAAGTCTATAAAGATAAGCAACGAAAATAAAACCAGAAAACGGAAATAAAAATACTGTCATTTTTAGTAAATAAGCATGAATCTTAAATTACTCAATCAATGTATAAAATATGACGGTTGAACTACATTTTATAATAACTATGAATTTATTAAACAAACAGAAAAGATAGGCTACAGCATTATATACCGTATTTTTCGGAGTATAAGACGCACCTTTTTCCCCCCTAAAAGGGGGTGAAAATTTAGGTGCATCTTATACACCGAATGTAGCCCTGCACACCCACTGGACCGCACCCTTTGGCCTCTGCCTCGCAGCAGTTACCTCCTTGCAAGCAAACAGCAAGAAAAAACAGCTCCTTTCAGCTTTAGCACAGCCTAATTAGCACAAGTTGATTGGATCAGCCTCCCGACTCTCAGCTGCCTTCTTCTCAGCTGTTTTGCGCAAGGCTCTGCTGCTTGCTACAAAGAGGTAAATTGCTGGAACAGATTTTTTCCCCCCTTAAATTAGTCAGTCTGAGTATGTATCAGCATAGTACAAGCTATGCTGAAAACGAAAATGAAAGTAAAGCAGGCTGTTTGCTGTTTGCTGCTTGCTGCAATGAGGCAAAATTGCTCAGAGGCAGAGGGAGATTTCTTTTTCTTCTTTTCCTCACCAAAAAAGGTAGGTGCGTCTTATACTCCGGTGCGCCTTATACTCCAAAAAATACGGTATATCATATATATATATATATATATATATATATATATATATATATATATATA
>WNWU01000003.1:37890187-37907572 GCA_012654045.1 Ptyas mucosa | reverse complement strand
ATATATATATATATATATATATATATATATATATATATATATATATATATTCATTCAATCCAGAGAGCTCAGATGGGCTTAGTCTCAGGTACATGTACAAGATTGCAGCCTGAATAACTTGACCCATTCGGAAGTGTTCTTGTTAAGAACTTGATGGTACATGATATTCAATGTTTAAGGTATACAATCTTCTGGAACTCAATTTTTTTTGTTTATTTTTACAAATATTTAGGGTTTTTTATTTTTATTTATTTATTATTTAGTTTATTCTTTATTGAGCTAAATATTAATAATTTTACTTCACTTTTATTTATTTATCTAAGATACTTTTTATTTATTTGTTTAATTAATTTGTGTAGTCTCCCACTCCAACAAGTGACTCAAAATAAAAAATACCCAATAAAATAATTGCTTGTTATCCTCTGAACATAAAAGCCACTTTGCATTTATTCATCTAAATAATCTGGCTTCAAAATGGCTGATCACAATTTAAAAACAACAATGCCGACAGCTTCTGATTTTTAAAGACTATTGGTTCTTTTAAGGCAAAGAGGCATGAAACAATATAGACAAAAATATATCTACACGCCATGTTGTGATGACCACCTTGTGTTGCTAAATCTGTGTACTTTGAATGTAAACATTCATTCGTTTGTTTGTTCAAGTTTTAAGAGTGATATATTTAGAAGGAAAGGGATGAGGGAAGGGATCTTCTAGTATGCTTGAGAGATAGGATTTCTGGGGTTGGACAGGACAATTCTGTTCTACTACCACTAGAATTAAGAATATAAAGGAGGCACAGGATTTATCTATGTATTTATTTATTAATTAAATATGTTGCCCATCTCATGGTATGAGGTGACCCAAAATGGCTTGCTTTAATAAGCAACTGGAATTAATAATGAAGGAAATGGTATCCTTCAAAACAGGGTACAAGAACAATTTAGTTTATGGATAGTTCTGCTTGGTGACTATTTTATCAAACCTACAAAAGGAAGAAATGTAAGACATTTCTTTTTTTGTTAATGTAAGACATAAAAATAGTCATTGCTTATTTAAGTCTAGTCATGATATATACTAAACATTGTGGATGTTTATCAGTACAGAAGGTGTGTGTGTGTGTGTGTGTGTGTGTGTGTGTGTGTGTGTGTGTATGAGAAGCTGAGAATCAAGGCAATAATTTTGTTCTTTCTGAAATGCTTCCTGAATTCATGGCTCCCTACTGCAGAGTCCAGATGTTGTATTATATATTAATATGAATACAGGGAGAAAATTGGCAGGAAAAAATAATTTTCAGGCAAAATGTTCAAGGCTGTTTTTAAAATCAACCTACCTAAAATCATCCTAACTTTATGTAACTTTACCACTATAGTGGAACAATAACCAAGAATACAATTGATATTTATTTATTTTATTTATTTATTTATTAGATTTCTATACTGCCCTACTCCCGAAGGACTCAGGGCGGTGAACAGTTAAACGATAAATACAGAATACAGATATTCAGAAACCGATTAAAAATACAATTGAATAGCTTGATTTAGAAATGGAATTAAATTAAACATCTCAAATTTATAGGGTAGATTCAGATTTAAAGAATTATGCTTGTAATACAAGTTGTTTTGAAAAATAAACATATAATTTTGTGTATTTTATTTAAAATATTCATTTTTGCTTCTTGTAAATAATATGATACCCTAGAATACCCGAAGAATTGTTTCTAAATAAATAAAAATTGCTCTAAAATCAAAAATTGATCGCCATTTTAAACATATGCCAATCTTATTGGGCCTGGACCACTCCAAAAATTCTGTCTGAACTGCTAACCCTGCATTTTACTACTAGGAGTTACTGAGCCTAAAGAAATAAATGACACACAGTAATGCACCATTTGGCACTTTTTAAAAAATTCATAGGAGAATGGCAGATATTCCTCTGTTCTATTCTGTTTCCCACCCAATTCAATCAAGGTTTTCTCCATAGGCAGAAGCATATTATTTCACCACAAATGTTAAAATAAAAGTATCAGAAATTTTACAGAAGTAACACCTGGAGTTAAATCTACCTAAAAATTTACAGAGAGTACTTTTTAAAAAATACGCCTAACACTATATGGCCTTTTAAAATTTGCAAATGTACCTATTCTGTACATATGTCTTATTCCGAAGGATAAGAGAAAAAACAAAAACAAATGATATCTTAATTTTTTTTTTTTACATTGCATCTTTCAATCAGTGTTGATCCCTGGTGACTGCCTGAAGAAGTCCCTGACGTTTTCTTGGAAAGGTTTTGGAAATTGCTTCTCTTAGCTCCTTCCTAGGACTGAAAGAAAGTGACTGGCACAGTCACAACGGTGGACTCAATACATTGTCACCTGGTTTCTAGAATCTTCACCACGACAGCAAACTGACTCTTTTGAATTCTATTTATTCAAATGTTTTTAAGAATTTGTATAGTGCCTCTCAAAACAAGGCAATTTATAATAAATGCATAAAAGCATTTAAATTCACTAATTATATATTTAAACCAAGAACAGCAAAATAAAATATTTACTGTACGGCAATATATTGAAATAAGATTTATTTATTTTTTTGCTTTAGTACAAAAGCCTTTTTATTCCTTCTGAGTCTTTAATTCTAATTATGGTTAAAATAGAATTGTAAAAATTCCCTAATGTCAAAAGCTCATGGTAGGTGCCAGGTGTGTTCCTCTGGGGAAGGTATTCCAAACTAATTAAAGATGACCATTGACCCACTGCAATATAGGAGAACTCCTATACTGCCTCCAAGCTTTTTGTTTTTTAAGAAAAGATTCTTTAAATAAGAATATATTTAGTATTCCTTCAGATACTGTGGTTCTAATCTAGTCTTTATAGATTAATAGGAATAGTTTCTATTAGGATCCAGACACAATCTATCATTATACCTCTCATTCCAAATAGTATTCTGTCCTCCATATTTTAATGAAAAATGGCATGGAGTATAACATTCCCATGGGATAAAAATGCAAGATAGTGCACAACTGAAATTCCATTCCCTTTTGTATGGGTGTCATCATTGTATACAAGGGGTGCCAAACTCAGGGCCCGTGGGCCAGATGTGTCATGTGCTGGCTACCACCACCACCACCACGGTTTAGCAAAGGGGGAAAATATGTCATGTGATGATGATGTGACAACATGAGCTTGATACCCCTGTTGTACACTTATACAAAGTGGGAAGGGATGAGAGGAGAAGCTTGATTATACTGCCTAAAGCCATTGTCCTGTCTTTTTGGGTCTTCCCCTTAAGATATTGGTATTTATAAATTATATGGCATTGCCCGCTATATGCACTACTCTTCCTTCAGTGAGGATCTATATAGGTACAGAGCAGATGAAATAGTGAAATACTTTAAAGTTTTATTGGGAATTTCATAACACATGAGCAACATATAAATTTATTTTTTATTTATTTATTTTATCAAGTATGTATTAGATAATATATATAGGTATAGGCATGAATTGAATACATAAAATGAATACAAATAAACGAAACATTAGGACAGGGACGGTAGGCACGCCTACCTTAACACCAGGAAAAGACAAATGTGTTGTTACATCCTATTCTGGGGAAATAACAAAAATGAAGTTTAAAAAAAGATGAAACACATACAGTTCTGGAAAAAAAAAGAAAAAGGAGAAGCAAGATGAGATTTCCCACACAAATAAAGACATATTCAGGAGGAACCTCTGTGATCAGGAATTTTAATGATCTATACTTAACCTATGAAATGTCAATTTCATAACTGAAACATAACCCAATTGTTATTAATAGGGAGTGAGAGGTCCAGCTCTCAGCCACTATCTTGTGGCATGCCACACTCAGGGCTCAAGAGAGGCTTTGCACATCTAAGCTTTGTGTGTCAGTTGCAGGCTTTCTTGGATCAGAAGTTCCTGCACTCAGTTACTCAAGCCCTAGTCATGTCACATTTGGACTATGTGCTCTACATGGGGCTACTCTTGTAAAGCAATCGAAAGCTACAGCTGGTGCAGAATGCAACAGTGCAAGCAGTTTTTAGGGCTCCTAGAATGGTCCAACTTACACCACCACTACTTTGCGAGCTGCACTGGTTGCCAGTCTGCTTCCAGATGCATTTCATTGTGTTGGTCATCACCTTTAAACCCTGCATGGAATGAGTTCAGTCTATTTGAGGAACTGTCTCACCTCGGTGGGAGTGGTTGATGGATAGTGCTTCATTTCTGGGGTAGGGCCTCCTCAGCCCCATACAATACATTAGGGGTATATACCATTTTTTAATTGTACCCACTAGAAGGGGAAGGAAAGCAAGAGTAGATGAGACAAGCTATCCAAAATAGCTATCCAAGAGAGATGGATGGGTAAGTATAAAATTTGCTATTTTTCCAAATGTAAGTCCATTTGGACTAAAGCAATAGGGCTGCCTCAGCCTTTTTCATTTCCTTCTTGGATGTGCTTCTTGACATATGCTGTGTGTCTTCTTTGCTCCATTCCTATTCTGACATTTTGCCTACCTGTCACAATTGGCCTGGGTTGGCATGATGACAAGGAGGCACACACTAAGGCAGGCCAAAAAGAAACATGAAGCTTCCCTGTATATTTAAAATCTCTGTTTGCCCTTTAGTCATTTGATCTCTTTTTGCCATTTCTTGCTTTTTGTCACCCCATTCCTGCAACATCTATTCATCAATTCTCCTTCAAACTTTCTTCCTCTTTTTTTATGAAAAACTTAAATGAATAAAGAGGGTTCCATTTGTGTGTCGTTTTAAGTGCAATAGGCATTCCCTTCTTCGTATCTTATAGGGCAGGTGGAGTCTCAAGCTTGGCTAGTGAGATAAGAAAGAAGGCTAAAGCAATAATGTATCCAAATAAAATATTATTTTATTAAATTTTATTTTATTTTTAAAGGCAGCATATTCTTTCTTCTCTTGCAGCTTTTAAAAACTCACCTCACAGGGATGTTGTGGGGAAAATGGAAGAGGTAGGAGTATTAGATATGTTTGCCACCTTGAATTATTTATAAAAATAATAAACTCTGGATTTTAAAAAAAATCTAGATACAGATATACAGATATATATATAAAGAGAGGAGAGAGAGAGAGAGAGAGAGAGAGAGAGAGAGAGCGCTTCCCATGTTCTGTCTGTGAGTTCTAGCCAAGCATTGGAAAAGGAGATCAGAATTAAATTACGTATTGGATTCCCCTTTTAGTAAATGTACAGAATATTTTTTTTCTTTACTTTTGTCTAGTTAACAGAAATCTTGTTCTAGCTGTTACCTTGAAGCATCTTAAGGGGACAGAAATCAAACAAATAGTGAAATCCAAAGAGTGAAATTAATAAGATGATAAAAAAGAAATTAAAAACCTAAAAAAATATATATACTTAAATTTGAATGAATAAAGCAAGAAAATTCTTAAATGTATTAAACCTTATAAACACACACACACACACACACCAAATTTATATTTTCTGATAAAAAAATAAAGGGAGACTAGTATAGATCTATTTCAAGCTATTTAGCTCTCATCAGCTAGCTATACCCTTACTTGGATTCAAACATGGGCTGCCTGATTATTAGGCAGTTGTATTAACCTCTGAGCCACAAGTTCTGCTCCCTTTATCAGCTTGAGCCAGGGGAGAGATTAAATGTTTTTCTGTCAAAGCACCTTCCCAATATGGAAGGGAGCATACTGCTTCCCTTTCGCCTTTCAGCTCCAATCTAGGAGCCCTCAAGCAGTCACATTCACGACAAACCATTTTCATACTAAATTTATATTTTCTGATAAAGAAATAAAGGGAGACAAGTATAGATCTATTTCTTTATCAACAGGTGCTTCGACAGAAAAACACTATATATATATATCCCCCCTCCCTCTCTTTTACATTACTTTTTTAGATTGTGCCTCTAGTCATGTTACAGACAGGCAAATGTGCTTTGAATCCTTATTTGTAATCTCCTCTACAGCTCTAACAATGATAGTTAAGCTAGAAATAATTTTCATTAGATTTCATTGAATCACTCCTTTCTATCTAATTTTGAAACAGTGAGGCATCAAAGTGGATCAGGTGCTTTACTGTTTCAGAGATTCGGGGGTATTTCTGACTTTGAAAAGTTCCAAATTTTGTTCTTTCGTACAGGATCAAGGGATGGGGGAAAGAAACCCCCTCTGATAATGACATAAGCAAGCAGCTAGCGAATTTCACCACCTCTGCAAACAGAGTGCTTGGGGAGTGTCTCTTTTTCCTGTTATAATTTGTTTAGTCAGGTTTGCTTGGAGGGAGAGGCAGAAATAGAAATGCCTTCTCTCTCTTGAACTTTTGTGATTGTTCACATTTTCCGCAATTTATTTTACCCTTTGCCTTTCTTTAGGTCAAGGCTATTTGTCTGATCTAAAATACAGGGTCATTTTTTGCATATGCTGTATTTTTCAGCATTTTCAGTCCCCACTTTTATTTCCATTATTTTTTTCCTTCCCATCCAAAACTAAAACTAAAATAAAATACACCTGTTTTCTTTCTGCTTTCTATCTGTGCTTTTCTCCTGCGGGAATCTTTTTTGCTGTACGAATAGTTTAAGGCAATGTAGAATTGTGATGTGCACTTCTTTATACAAGTAGTCTTTGAGTTAAGACCACAATTGAGCCCCAAATGTATGTTTTTAAGTGAAACATTTAATGAGTTTACTCCATTTTACGACTTTTCTTGCCACAGTTGTTAAGTGATTCATTGCATTTGCTAATTTATTAGAAGGTCACAAAAGGTGATCACATGGCCCCAGGATACTGCAACCGTCATACTGTATATATGAACCACTTGGCAAAGATCTGACTTTTGCTCATGTGACCATGGGGATGCTACAATGGTCATAAGTGTGAAAAATGGTCATAAATCACTTTTTTCAGTGCTGTTATAACTTTGAATGGCACTAAATGAACTGTTGTAAGTCAAGGACTACCTGTATCATGTAATGTATGTATCACAGAATGTGAGGATTGTAGCACCTCTCTGCAGCTTCTTAGAGCAAGTACACCTTTTAGTACACCTTTTGCTGGAATCACACAACTGATGGCCACATGATCCAAAGAAATGATATAGCTTCTTTAAAGTATTGCTGGTAAATGTTACGTTCATTTCTTTGCATGCACCATATTTGAACCAAATTCAAAGAGCTATGCAGCCCTAATAGATATGCAATAGAAATAATACACACCCTTCTCAGACTTTTATTTAAACATGTTGCAAAAGCCGCACATGATTCATAATTCACAAGAATGTTGCCACTGAACCTTGCTGACAAACCTGGCAGCTCAGAAAAGTAAATAGTCAAATGATAATGATGAATTCTGTGATCATTGCTTACTTTGTAAATAGTTTTTTAGTTTTTTTATTTCTTTTTAAATTGAAATTTAACACCTTCTGCACAAAGGTGCTTTACTGGACAGGAAAGAGGATCTACAGACTCCTCCTTAATTCCTGAATGCTAGCTGGGAATTGTGGGAATTTAAGTCCACAATATAAAATGCTGCCAAGTTTGAAAAACACTGATTGAAGGAATCTATCATTTCTGCTATTTTCATTCAATTTTTATATCTGCTATCTTCCTAGATAGCTACATTATATTGTATTCTGTTGTCAAAACGTTTATCTCTTAAAATGGATGTTAGATGTACACCTTTAATTAAAGTATCTCCAGTCTGAATTGATTTACATCTACTATGTATCTACTACTCATGCATATTATATCTTCTTTGTGTGACTAGAGGCTTCTTTGTGTGACTAGATGAGACAGGTTTCCAATAATATTTTAGGAAATAAATTCCCGCCCCACTCCCCCGCCCAGCTGGTTTAGCATTGATTGGTTGTGTTTTACAAGTATCCCTGACGCAAATTCTTTCTCTGCGACCATGATTTCAAAGTAATATAGCCACAGTCCTATTGGTGTACTTAAAATTAGATCAAATCATAGTAGTCTCTTTGGATGTTGGGATGGAAATGAAAAGATGATTAGAACAGCCAATGGTTTTTTAAAAAAATAATCCATCTCTTTTGGTGGTATTGTATTATATTACTATTGTAGAAAGAGTTAATTTCAGCACTGGACTCCAGCCAACTTCTATTTTTTCTTCAGCAGGCCTCCATAACCTGATCATTGTTGCTAATGTGTTGGCAGACTCCTATTGGTATCTAGTGGCTTCTTTTCCACAGTCAAAGATGGAGAATCTCTTGATTCCTACATTTAATAATTGATAGGATCAACATACAAATCATAGTTTATGAATAAAACTTTAACAAAAGCAGCTTTTGTTAAGCAGATGAATATTATAGCACTATAGTTTTAGAATAATGTAATTGCTTTTCTAAAATGCTTATAGTGATACTATATTTATAAGGAAATACTTTTCCATTTAGCAAAATGAAAAGAATTATATATAAGATTTAATCGGCCAGGAAAGGAGCTGAGACCACTTGAACAAGGGAATGAAAGAAATTGAGATATAAGGGATAACTTTCTGAAGGGCATTTAACTGTAGATTTTCAGTATCATTTATATTTAATTGTATTTGTAATAAATTCATTCAGAAAGTACACATTTGTAAAATTTTCAAAGTAAACAAAAGAAACCAGGATTAACTTACATACACAACATGCTAAGAGAACATTAATATATTTATTTTTCCAATTGCTTGAAGCTCAAAATTTTGTATGCAATAAAAATGTTTTAATCTTTTTCTGGCTTTGTGCTTTTCAATCAGAGCATGATTCTGAATTGGTGATTTTCACATCCTACATTATATTCCATGCCATGGAACAAAAGGGGCTTGCTACAATTATTGAGTGGGTTCAAACATTAAATTAACAATATAATACAGGAAGCTGGACATTTATTTTTTTTAAATTCAAACCATCAATAATATCTATGCCTTTGGTTTTGTTATTTGAAAACTGAATTTTGTATCATATTGTAATATTCTAGTCAGGATACTTTACCAGGCACATTATATAAAATGACTTGTTCTATGTTATAAAGATATAATAAATACAGTTATATTAATGAATATTTGCAAGAATTCCTCCATACTGTGTTTACCTTAGTGCTAATAAGGTAGTGTTTACCTTATTAGCAGTTCTTTTTTTCTTAATATAAAATATAGCCTCTATTCATAAAATATGTGGGTGAAAATGGGTGGGGGGAATCAATAAAACTTGATTTAAAAAAATATACATAGAAATAAAGACAATGGAAAAAAGAGTGAAAAGAAAGGTGAAAGGTGGATTTTACTGTTATAAGATACATAATATAGTTATAAATTCCACTTTTTGCTTATCTAAAACAGTAAATACTAGGCATTTCTACAACCATGATTGTCAAAACCCAATCAAGAAATCAAAATTTCATTTATCCCCCTCTTTCTAGCAGAAAGACCAAAAGTGGTTTCCAAATGGACGCAAAACTATTTTCATTCTTTCCCCTAATTAATGTAGTTAACTCTAGTTTTCTTAATGTACATATAGGAACATCCAGGATGCTTAGTAAACTTTCCAGTCAGCCGTAAAAACATGAACCTGGCATATTTCAATTTGAAGCACCAATTTTGTCATAATGATCATTTTCCAATATTTTTTTATCAAAGTCATCTCTGTCCCTCCGTCCTGTGCTCTCTCACCGCCAGCTCACCTTCTTCTTACTGCAACTGCTGACAAGGCCTGCCTGGCCTGGCTATTTGCCAGGGAGCTTCTGGCTGCACAAAGCTATCTTCCTGAGGTCATGTATAGCTATTTCCTTGCAAGACCTGGGGAAGAGCGCATTGCATGGTCATCAGCTGCCTTTCAAAGAGCCAGGCCAGGCATGCCTCATCAGCAGTTTGTACCTTCAGACTTGCTTGATATCAGCCTTTCCAGTTAAACCAGACAATGGGACTAATTCTACTTTATTGTAAGGCTACATTTACAGAATCTTGCATGTTTGAAGATACAAACTTCCTACCTACCAGATTTAACTGCCTGATCCATTACGGCAAATCCCTTCTGTTTCTTTCTATGTTAAGTGATTGCAGGCTCCTGCCCCTTTGTCTGATTGTTTCCTACCATTTACCCTTTTCTTTCCTCAACGCTATTCATGTATCCATTACACTAAGAACTGTGGTCACGAGACATCAAGTTTCATGACCGTATCACTTAGTGACAGAAATTCTGATGCCAATTGTCACTGTAACTTAAGGACTACTTGTATTGCTGTAATGTTTTTTGTAAAAATTAAAATAACATAAATAATGGATCCGAAAAAGCAAGATACTATATTGCTCAAGTCTAGAGAATGCAACAAGTGCCAGACATAAGAATCCAATAGGCTAGCTTAGTTCCATTTTCAATGATTGAATATTGTTTTGATATTGATTTTATCTCTTATGAGAATTTTCTCTGTTTACCAAATATACTTTTATGAATGTTTCATTAATATAGATTGGCTCCCTGCATGAATCTCACTATCTATATTTTAAATAACTCAAAATGTATATGAAATCATAGAAGTATACATTGAATTTGTAGGTGGTATGGTAACAGTTAATTTGAATTCTGTACACTAATTTAATACAATTTAAAAGAATGATATTTATTTTATATTTTCTTTGGTATTGTACTCAGTATTTTCTTAAAACACCAAATTCCCAGTTTGATGTAGGATTACTATTAGCATAAAGTCACTTTTTAAAAAAATATATTTAATCTCAAAGGATAAACATTTATCTCCTAAAATATGTACTTAAAGATTTTAATAGCATCTTGCTTCAGGATTCAAAATAAATAAAGCAAAGATATATTTCCATCTTCTGAAAACAAAATTACAGAGATTAAAATATATAAACACAAAATGAATGTATTCCATTTGCATATTATATTTTGGTCTTAAAGTTGATATTGAAGATTAAGGGTCAGCATTTAATCCTCACTATCCTAATCCCTAAAATTACAAAGACAGGCATAAGTGCATGTCTGCTGCACTAAATTACCTTGAAAGAAAACAAATTCCAAATGAAAAGGGAAGCATATTTATATTATGGTGATTTAAAATCTGTCGCCTAAACACATCTTCTTCCCGCTATCCATTGACCTAAATTGCACACTAAAAGCTTGCTTGTCTGCAAATGGGCAGCTAACACTTTGAGACAATCCAGATATTCTTCTCTTATGCAGAATTGTGCCAACAATTTTTTTACTACAATAAACACTGTCTTGTTCATGTTCTGCAGAACAAAGACACGTTATACAATACAAGAATTTATTTTATCCTTTTCAGCTCAGTTTTTGGATACAGACAATTATTATATGCATAATTAATGAATTGGGACTAGAGTTAATTATGTAAAATTGAGAAATATGAAATATGTATTTTTTTTCAAGTGAACGTAATGAACTTACATTAATAGTGAATCGCAGGTCTGGCTTTACCCTGTTGATTTTGAATGTCACCAAAAAATACTCAACTAATTTTTTAATTGTATTTTTACTGCACTTATGAATATTTCCTTCTGAATGGCCAACATTATTTGACATGAATAGTGATGAATTATAATTTAAGAAACCTGAAACTTTATGAACTTAATGAATAATAATTTATACATTATTTTATTATTATTTAATTTTCTCTAACATACCAACAAAAATATGCAATATAATGAATCATGCACAATAATAATCAACCAACTAAACTATAAAACAACATACTACAATGCATGGTATTCATATAAATGAAGTTCAGCTAAACAAATACCAATCATAATATATGCAATGTATGAATGAAACATTCCTATGTATTATTCATCCCTTTATTTTGTCTCAAAGAGCCATGATGGAATCAAGAATTCATTTTTGAATGAGTAAAAATTCTTTCTGCTCATGTTGTAACTATTTGGGATGCAACAGTTACTTATTTATACCACCACTTTTCCATTTGCATAAAAACTTGAAATAAAAATCCATTTTGCAAATTGAATCTTACTATAGTTGGTCTTTTTATTTTGGGAGAAAGGTTCAACATTTGAAATGTTTGAATTTTCTAAACCAGTTTAAATGATCTAGAGTTCCTTACATATTTTGAGAAAATATTGTAACAAGTGAAATACTATTTAAAAAAATCAAAAAGTGAAAGTCTCACTCAGGTTCATCAGGCACTTAGAGAATAACACAAGTCAAATGAGGCTAATCTACAGAAATTGAGTAAGGTCTGCTCCCTAGTTTTTATTATCCAGTCCAATTTCAAGGTTGAAATATAATATTGCGGATTAAAATGCTAAAACATATTTTGTACCTCACCATAACTTTCTGTTCTGAGCTATATATTTATGAATATTTCAGTTCATTAGCTAAGATTGTACTGGAAGTTGTTTTCCTTTTCCTTCCCCAACAACTTTTTCTTAGGTGTGATGCCCTCCAGATGGTAAGGCTGAAAGCATTTACTGTTCTGTTAGTATTTTACAAGCTGTTCTGAAAGCCTTTCAGGTGGTAGCTTGGGATATAAATGTTTTAAATAAAAGTGAATTAAAATATAGTTTGTGTATGCCTGATCATACAGTATTAACTGAATTTAAAGAATTCCACTCTACATAATACACAATTCAGGGCAGCTTGAAATAGTTTAAGAATATCGTAATACTATATGATAACCAAAAGAAGAAAAGCAAATGAACATTCTCAAATAATGTCACAAATTAAATGTTTGGGTAAGCAAAATTATTTTTGTCTAACATCTAAAGATAAAATTGTGAAGTCTGGTTGAGGAAACTCCTATAACTAGAGCAACAAAATAGTCTCCAATAGCCAAAATAATCTGCTCCCTTCAAAGCATCCATTTCGCAATAACTGTGATTTTAAAAGATAAAGCTAATCTCCGATAATTTATTACATTGTTTTGAATCCAAGGTTAGGTATTACTTAAACACAAAAAAGTTGACTATTTGACATTAAAGGCATATCCACTAAACTTAATTTTGGAGAACATTCACCTGACAATGATGATTTTTTTTGGCCATAACTTTATTTTGAAGTACATGATGTCTAAGTTCAATTTGTGTGGTAAATATCTATATGGAAAATGAAAAAGTATTGCTATAAAAATAATTTCCTCCTTTTATTGACATCATAATGGAGGTGCTCATAATTGAAGTAACAATAATTCCAGTGCAGAATTTACCACTTAGCATTTCAGAGGGTTTACGTATTTTAGCTTTGAACAGTAATTCTCAAGAACATTGCAAAATATTTTCTTAAACTGCTTCGGTTTCAAACAGCAGAACAAATGTTTGGAGAGCCAAGCAACAGAATTATTTTGCGTATACAGAACTGCAGTCACTACTCAGTATCCTGAATGTTCCTGTAATAAGGTTGTTTTATAGAATTTGCCAAAGATGTAAACTTATAGATTTCTTTTGAAAGTCATCCATCAACCACAATGTATCTGCAGTAAACCAAAATTCCCTTAACTAGACATCATCAAAATTCATAATTTCAATGCATTTTAAATGCATTAATCTATGGTTTTCACATTCAAAATCTAACCAATGCTTATTATTAAGCTTTTTATTCTTTGACAGCATCTTTCTGTCATCTACCTCTGGAAAAATTTATGCTCCAAAAATCCTTGGGACTAAGATATGTACTGTAGCTTTCTCCAGTCAGGGTTTGACAATTATGGAAATTTCAGATCAACACTCAGAAGGCACCAATTTCTGAAATTGTGTTTTAATCTTTTTGAAATAAAACTAAATCTAGAGTAATAGGAAAGGGACTATTTCAAACCTTTTAAAGATTTATAAGATAGTTATCATTTTCAAGCCTTGATCCCAACTACATAATCAATTTCAGACATGAATACAGCAGCAATTATAAATAATTTTCATTCTTCTTAAATTATATTGTATTAATCGAATACCCATATGGTGTTAGCAATCACAAACATGAAGCAACTATGTTATTGTTTTAAATAATCTATTTTTAACTTGGTATTACAATATATGGATTATGTTTTAATTGTAATGACATGCTCAAAGTTTTTTATATTTTCTTTTTCTTTCCTTTGTTTGTTCCTGTTTCTTGCTTTAGACTTAATTGTTTGATTGAGCATCACAACAGAACCCTTTGGGATAGAAGATGAAATTTTAAAATGTAATGCTGAGGGCAGAAACCTGTTATATGTAGTCCCATTACTGTTTGCTTTATTTCTTTTTATTTACATAATTTATATGCTTCCTAATATTATAATGTCATTGAGTGGTTATTCCCAATCATTAAGAATGTCTAATATCTTTTATCTATCTAGATAAAAGATAGGAAGAGATTTTCTTAAAGTTGACAAAATTCCTGGCAAAACTCAGATTCCTTGTCCATAGCTGAGCCTTATAATCATAATGATATTCAAGTTCTAAGACTGAGTGACACATCTTAGTCTTCAGATAGTTTTGACAGTTTAAAAGTCAAATGATCAAAAGAAAAAAAAACAAGGTTTCTTAGTCAACTAGATAGGTAAAATGTAGATAAGATATAAAACACCACTGATAGCATCTTGAAACAAAAGCATCAGCTTAGATGTTAAAGTCCTACTTTCAGTCACTTCGACTTTTCTATGCAAACATGAAGAGCATCAGCTGTTACAGGATACATTTTTACCTTCCGTGCCTTGGCAGGATTTAAGCTTGCAGCATTTTGTTATTATTCAGTTTTTATCTAAAATGCCATCTTCAATATTGATTATAAAACTCCCATAAATGTAGCATATTGTGCTGAGCAGCTCAACAGCTCAACATATGGAACTAATACATGCCACATTTGAACATCACTAAACCGTAATTTATCTGCCATCTGTTGCGGATGCTTTCATTTGATTTCTGCACTCAGTGTGGGGCTCGGTGGCTTAAATGGCCCCTTCCACCTATATGAGTTTATGATTCTACAGTTCAGGCAGCCTAACAGCTAAAGCTTCTCTTTCCCTACAACCATATTTCTGAAGGCCTCAGTAACACAAAACTCAAGCAGATTCATATGGGTGGAAGTGATCTCTGAGATATGTTAATCCCAGTCCATTTAGGGCTTGAAACGCCAAAGACAGTATTGTCAGCTGAACAGGGAAACAAACTCAAAGTCAGTGAAGCTGGAAAAAAACCTTACCAGAATAGCCTGACCTAATGATCCCAAACAAAAATCTGAATTCTCTGAAGTGTTTAAAGGCAGTCCCATATTGTACATAGCGATTAACTCTGGATGTTATTAAAATATGAAGGATCAAAGCAAAAAATCACTAGTATCACTTCATATCCATAAACATGGACTACTTTCAAGTTTATGTATTTATTTTTATTATGTGGTCAAAGCCCTGTAAAGTGCTTTCAGATTATGACTCTGTTGCTTCAAGACAGCACAACTCTACAAGCAGCCAAATGTATATGCAATGCTATCTGTTCTACCAACTTCTGAAATGGGTTTTGGTCAGCAATATAAAATTGAAAAAGAGGTATGTTTGGCATCTTAAAAGAATTTTGAACATTATTTTACTGTATATCTTATTTTAAATTGTTATTCGATGCCTAACTTATATGTTTTATAAGAACAATATTTAATTTAGTCCTAAATCACATTCATTTCTTTATGCTCAGAAGAAAAAACAGCAAATTCAATTTTTACAGAGGGCTTGTTAATCTTCTCATTTCCAAAATGAATACATCTTATCATGCAGCATTTTTTTATATTTAAAAGAATAAAAAATCTGAGTAAACTTTTGAGCCATTCACTAGGACTTCTATAAACAAACTGATGTGATTTTTGTCTATTTATTTCTTAGATTTGAGGATGCCCACTTCAGAAAAAGACATTTAACAAAGACATTTAAAATATAAAAAATAAAATCATAAACGCCTGGACAGAACTACACTTATAATAGCCAAAAAATCACCAGGAGCTCCATAGATGTCCTAACCCCAAGCCTGGGAATAGAGCCAGATCTTCAGAGATTTATGGAACATTTAAAGGGTGGGAGCTGTATGTATCTCTGGGGAGGTGCTCTTCCAAAGGGCAGGCACCACAACAAAGAAAGAGGTGCCTTATTTGTAGGAGTTAAGATTCTCAGGACAGAGATGTCAGTTATGTCACATTGCCCAGTTTCAAAGCCAAAATATATAACAGAAAGAGTCTCTTAAACCATGGGGGGAGGGAGAAGTGCCAGAAGTAAGCTCTAGTGTGCATAAGAAGGAACTGCTCTTTCATGTTGATAGCCAGCAAACAACAGACCTAGCTGTTTCATCCTAGCATGCAGTAAAGATTCTTAACCAGCCATGCTGTGCTGTAAGTCTAAGAGTCTTCAGCTGAGTTTAAACCCAAGAGCCTAGTCAAACAGTGTTGAGTCAAGTGTTAGGGAACTACTGCTGAGTGCTTGTCAGTAAAACTAACATTGAGACAAGGATGGTGCTTGATATTCTTGACCAAGCTTCACAATAACACAGAGATGAAAAGGCCATCTGAATTGATAAAAATCCAGAGCAGGGAATAAAAATAATTTGGGAGTGACTGACACATAACCTGTTCTTTTGAGTTAAAAACACAATTAAATCTAAAGCCTGTAACTATAGCCACCTGTTTTACAATATCTTGTTCTTCTAACGTATTCTGGGAGACTCCCTCTACAAATATTAACTTTTACAGTTGCTGTTGAAGAAGTTAACCTCTTTTATGCAAAACCCTAGAGGTAATGTGATATGTTATGCACAGATTCGTAATGCAATATGTTATGCGAAGCCAGCCCAAAAGAAACATACAAAGTAAAAAAAACCGTTCAAAATTTAAAATGCATTCTGCAGCAAAAGGCTTCCCCTTTCCAACTGCATTCACAAGATTAAAATTAATAACATTAGTCTGGGCAGGTCAATGAGCAGTGTTTAGGAAATATTTAAAAACAAGGATGTTTGCATGCTCAAATGGTATAAGAAGTAATAACAGAAATAATTGACATTTTTCTTAGGTCCTATATTTTATAAAGATACTCTCTTTTTCTGCTAATGATTAGTAAGGAATTTTTTAACTTCAAAATGAATTCAATAGATAGATTCAAAATGTCCAAGACCTACCAAAGATTCCAGACTCTAGCCCAAATGGTTCCACCAAGTAGTCAATATTGATCCCCAAGAGTCAATGAGAATATCCAAGGAACCAATGCATAAAGCCAATGTTCAGTTGAAACATTTGGTTCTTCTATGTAGGAATGAACAGACTATATCCAATCCATCACAAACCTCACCTTTTCTGCTGATAATTTTGCTTAATTTCTATATCTATCTTATTTCACTGCTAAATTCATATAAATATGTATGTTTTTTCTTATACTGTT
>WNWU01000003.1:37858433-37885373 GCA_012654045.1 Ptyas mucosa | reverse complement strand
AAAAAAATATTCAGACCCAGGTTCCCCTGATTTATCCATCTGGTATTTTCTATTTCTTGGCACAATGGGTAGACACTGAAATACTTTGGCCAAACCAAGTGAAGGGTAACAATTTTTGTGCTGAAAGCTGATTAAATGATAATACATTTATTACATATTTTATTCCAAACACTACAGAATCAAACCATTCATTATACAACCTGTGACACTGATGTAACACTTGGAATGCAATATGATACAGTCTTTGTACATAGTGGCAGACTACATGTTAGTTCACCCATGGAAGTTATGCAATTCATATATGGCCACACTAAAAACACTAACATTTTGATCACCTACTATTATAATGGAAATTTAACAGGAAACAAGCTGCAAATAACAAAATCCTATGGTGAACTGCATACACTTTAATATAGCACTATAATACCATCAAACATGCAATATAAACTTGAATGAAAGTGTTGCCTTATTAGAAACTATCCTTTGTAAATTGGAAATCAATCTGCAGAATCCTTAGTGTCTGTTCTTTTTCCCTTTTTAAGTAGAATTTTTATTTCCTTTTTCTTGACTTGCATGGTTTTATATATTGTAACTATCATTAACATTAAACTCTGAGAAGTGTGTATATATATATTTGCTTGGACAAATACAAACTAGATAACATCATCCGTGCTGATGATGCTCCTAGCTATTGAAACATCTGCTAGAAAATAACCAATGTCAGAAAGGTGTCCTTTATTGGAAATACTCTCCTTTATTGGAACAAATATAGTACATCAGTACAAACTATGTAAGCAATACAGTTATATTAATGTTACTCTGAGAAAGGATATTTCACTGACACTTCTGCCACATACTTTGCATACTCTAAACAACTATTGTTAGCTTTATTAAAGCCATTTAATAATCAAAGCTAATATGTGTAGCGTTTGGTATATACAATTGCTTGGATCAAAATTTGTATGAAAATTACATGTAAAATTAATTTACATTCACCTTATCATATCACAGCATTCAAACTAAGTGCTAGGCTGCACCACAATCGATATTCAAAGGAGAAAAGTTGATTCAGACTGCACATGGATGCACACTTCACACCTACTTATGATACAGCTTCTTTAAGAAGTTGCCAAATTAGTATTCCAATTATGAATTTCCTGCACAGCACTTGTAGTTATTAATTACACAGAAGAGTAGTTAACGGCTATTAGTTTAGTTTTAAATTAATTCTAGACACAATCTGGTTATGAAGCTTTCACCACAATTTCAACAATCCTATAATCTGCTTAGAGTAAGACATAGTCCATTGCATACTTACAAATAGAGACAATTGCACTGATTTTCCATGAAATCAGCTTTCAACATAGAAGACAAATGCATCTGACTGTTGCTACAGAATTCATTTCATCACTGCTAATTAAACAAATTGATCTTTATTTTATACTTTCTGTTGAAGGTTATATAGTAATGTATGCATTTTGAGACAAAGACCAAGGCCTTTCTAGTTTATAAAAAGGTAAAGGTAAAAGTTTCCCCTGTCCAGTTGTATCCAACTTTAGGGTACAGTGTCTCCCGTTTCTTAGTGAAGGGAACCAGCATTGTCTGAAGACACTTCTGTGGTTATGTGGTCAGCATGACTATATGCTGAAGCTCACCCAGAAAACTGTTCCTTCCCACTGAAGTGGTACCTGTTTATCTACTCACATTTGCATTCTTTCAACATGCTAGGTTTGCAGGAGCTGGTGCAAGTAACAGGAGTTCACCCCATCACAAAGCACTCAGGTATTGAAACTAGGTTGTCAGTTTTCCAGCTGACAAGCTCAGCATCTTTAACCACTGAGCCATCATGTCCCCCAGTTTGTAAAGAACTATAATATTGCTGTATAAATAAAACAAAGAAGATTGACACTAGTAGACAGGGCCTAGAGCTCTAGGGTCTACATGATGATTAAGCATGTAGTTTAAATAAATGCTTAATGCTTCCCCTTTTCCTCCTTTTCTCCTCACCAAGTGTCTCCCTTTTCCTCAAAAAGGGAGGTGAAAGTGTTTAGTTCCTTTTTTTCCAAATACATATTTAACTACATGTACAGATAGGCTTCATGTAGGAAGTAAGAGAGTTATAATCCCTCCCAAAAATTTAAATGGACATATTTTAAATGGGAATATGAAGAAATAATGCCATGAAAAAATCCATCCTTGTCTCACAAATTACCACTATCATTTCAAAACTGACTTAGTGCCGATGAGAGGTGGGTGTTTGATTCAAATGCAGGATCTCTCTCTTTTAATTTCACTGAGTTTAAAATGGCAGTAAAACAATAGTAGTAAAAATCTTGATACTTCAAGGAGACATAAAGCATTTGCATTTTAGACCTGAAAAATCCCAAGATGTCAAATTTCAAAACCTAAACATTACTGGAATGATAAAGCCATTACGGGAAAAATGCTGGATATTCAGAAAATGTATTAGTCATAATTTCTCCCTGACGTGGCATTAACAGAGCTTAGCATTGTATGAGGAAGATAATGAAAAATATTCTTTGCAGTTTAAAGAATTATCTAAAATATTTCTGAAATAGTTTTATTGCTTACTGCAATTAGTATATCCATAATGTGAGATTGTTTCTTTTCGGCTGGTTATAATATTGCTTGGAATTTTATTGTTGCATTTAGGTGAAGGCATCTTAGTGCCACAATATTATAGTTTTGATATCTAAATATATGTTTATGTATAAATAAATATATGACAAATTCTCTCTTATCTCGTATATCAAGAATGTATTTATTTACAGCTTAAATACAAGCAAAAGAGCTATTCCTTCAAAACTAGTGTAGGGATAATGAGACCTAGTAGCAACTGAGGATGATATCAAATGTAATAACATTCCAGCAATAAAAGTTAAAGATAAAAAAATATAAATTGGTTGAGAAAAGACAGTTCTCATGCCATATTACTGAAACTTCTTTAGTCTGATGGGAATTTATGTTGGATCAGTGATTCAGAAACATGAAAAATTTGTAGTCTGGGAGGCAAGAAAGATGTGGCATACAGATGTTCCATTTCATTTCTCAAATGATATTGTCACATTACTGTCATGCACTGGGACCCCACTCACATTGCATTAGTGTTGTGAAAATTGAAAGTTTTGATTAGTTGATATGAAAAAGTAGCAGCTATTAAATAATTATATATTTCCTTGCTTACTTTATCATTTCATCTTTAAAATGGGGGTATCTCAAAACAGGGATATATAACTTCACAAAATCAATAAAACCATGTAAGATTTCAATACATTTTTAAGAAAGCAGAACAGGAAAAAACCAACAATCAATTTAAAAGGGTGAATGAATGTTTGGCAGATTCCAAAAGCTTACCAAAGTTGGCATCAGCCACTCTAAGCAGAAAGGGGGTTTTGTAAACAGGGCTTCATCAAATAGTCTTATCCTCAGTCACTGTATTACAGACCACACCCACAGGTGGAACCATAAGTAGCATCTTCCAGCTGATCTGAATGTCAGCTATTACTGGAAAAAGTATTATTACAGGATTATATTTTAAAAATGCAAACTTGAATTGGTCCCCAAGTCTCACAGGAAACCAGAGTAGCATATACAATATAGGTATTATACATTCTCAACTTAACTGTTCCATTTAACAATTTGGCAGTTGCACTGTACAGCAGATGCATTAGGCATCATTTGCTATTCACATATTGCCTTTAACAGTAGCTCCATACCATTCTCAAGAATAAGTTACTGTAGTTATAAATTGTACTATAAAATTTATCTATACCAGATCAAGAAAGGGTCACAGAGCTAAAACCAGGTATCTGCAGTTATTGCTATTGTGATTTATCATTTTTCTATTGACAGGTTTGAATCCAACAGAATTCCCAAGACATAAATTTCTTCATCTACAATGAGCCATCTTCCTGATTTATCAATTTGAGAATAATTTAGCAATATCATCTTTATTTTATAATAATTTGATTGTCTGCGATGCCTCATTCTTCATCCTCACCAGCAACATAGTAACTCTTGATTTCAATGGAGTAATACTTATTAGTATACTGATAATATCAGGAGCCTAGAACTCTGGATAACAACTCCTGATAGTTTCATAGCTGAGATACAGTTGTCCTGTAGGTTTTTTATATAACCTGAAAACAAGTTAAACTGGGTCTAGATAACTAGCCTTCTCCAAGTGCATCTTTAACTACTAATTACCACCCTCTTATTGCTTTACTCAAAAAGGAATATTTACAACTCAGTGTTATTTCCACAAATCAAATTCTAGGGACAGCATAATGTATTTCATAATGCAACATTAACTACTTCCCAAAATGTATAACAATGGTTTCTAAAGGAAAGAAAATCAGAGCCAGAATAGCTATGAAAGGGATAGGGCAAGGGAGAAAATTTTGAATGCATGAATAAATATTGTAACACTTTAATGTTCAAGTTATCACAATGTGCTATGGAATGACAAGAATACCTGATTCAATTTCCTTTTTTTATTTAAAGGCCGATGTACCCAAACATTCGCAGATTAAAAACTTCTCATACAAACAAAAATAGTAAAAAAAAAATTAAAAACATTACATTTTTACCTGGACAGTTCAGAAGCAAAACAAATATGAAATTAACAATGTAAAAGAAAGAAAGTGTATTTTTATGAGTGAGGTAAATATGTGTGCCCACAAAATGATGGAAGCAGTAGCGAAGCATCATGCTGCAAGTTCTGGCCTTTGGGACATGTGTAAATTATTGTAACACAGTGAAGACAAAGGAAGGGATTGTATTGGAATACTACTGTTTTTGTCAATCTGATTCCTCTTTGTCCCTACTTCTTCACACGCCCAGGTCAGTTTAACACCATACATACATGACAGATCCGGGCAATTTAAATTACAAGGTGGAACAATTTTTTAAAGAATAAAAAATATTGCCCATCTAAACTGCTGCTGGTTAGGAAAGCTTTATAATATGAATTTCTTATTGAAGAACATATGCTTTACATCTAAAAATATTTTTTTCATTAAAGGGTTTAAATAAAAAAAGAAACATACCTAAATTATAACTTTCCTATGGACATTTGCACACCCTTTTTTTAGAAGTGGTGCCTTTAATGTTGAGATCCACAAATGTGTCCCTTGGCATGTAGTAGAGAACAGCGGGGAAACTTAAAAATAGATCAAAAGCATAACTCAGAAATTATAATTTTAATTCCATAACTTTATGCAATTAACAGGAGATACTGAATGCAATGTTTTATAACAGTATCAAAATACAATAGTTAGGCCACAAAAATTCCATAGACTTGTGGTATACAACACTAACATTTAAGAATATCCTTGACCAGATTACTGAGATACAATCACTACCACAAAAACAGGAGTGAATTTATTTTATTTTATGACAAAGAACCAAAGGAAAACTACACTTAAGATATTATTCTGTGTCTTGTTAATATACTAAAATAAAATTGAAATTATTCTAAGTTGATTCAATATTCTCTTTCCACAGACATACTTTATAGATTAGGATTATAAATTATAACAAAAAAGTGAAATAATGAACAAAGTCTTTTTACAGGATATAAGAATTGTCAGTATAAACCAAACAGCTCAAATGCACGAGTTTTATTTCACGCTAAAGAAATCTTTGTTAAGATTATAAATCAAAGTGATTTGTGTAACTCAGAAGATAATGGATTAGTAGACTTTCCTGTAGAACCAGATGTTCAAAAGGACTTTCTGATTTTTTTTATAGTCTTGATACATTTCTTCTTAACATCCCCCTAAAAGAAATTTGTACAGGCTTCTAGCATCCTGTATCTTAATATCTGGCATTAATACTGTATTAGACTACAACAATTTTAAGTCACCAGCTATCAAACTGAAAAAAACAGTGATTTAGTGAACATGTACAGATTTTTCTGACAATCTTCAAAATATGAATATACATAATATTATTTTTAGTCTGCAGTGTTTTAGGGGAATATTGAATTATATAATTTTATAATCACCTTAAAGCAGCAAAATAATTAAACTAAGAATTTAGAAAAAAAAAATCTTTCTTTCTTTCTTTTTTTACTAATTTGATAATGCTGTTCCAAAAAGGTGGTTAAGAAATTGTGAATTTGTAGGATGAAAACTGAACTACTGCCATGATATAGAAGAGTTACAAAACAAATTAGGAATTAATGGTCCATATACAACATGGAAAAAATTCAGAGGGGGTTGCCCAAATGTTCCACAGTAAGACAAGTCTTGCTTAATGTAATTATTAATGATCTGAAAAGGGTATGGCCAATGAGGTGGCAAAGATAGCAGATGACATGAATACATTTGGATCTACAAAAGGTGCTTTACAGAAGCATAAGGAATGCACAGAAGCAGAGTGGCAGACAGAAATGTAAAATCGAGGCTGTTCTTCATCAATTCCTTTCCTGTGAATATTTTGTGGCAAAATTTTTTCCACTATATGTTAAATGTAGAAGTCAAGGAAATTAAATTTATTGCCTTTGTTTTTCCACAAGACTCCCAGCACTAAAACAAAGGATGCAAAGTCTTAAACCGACTAATGAGTTTTAGTTTTGGATAGAAAAATATCAGTGAATGCAACAGGAACAAAATTCTAGAGTTAAATCCTCATGTTATCTCAGTATTTCCTCAAAAAAAAGTGTTTTAGTGGGAAGAAATCATAACGTTCTTTTCTTTTAAACAATAAAACCAAACCAAAATGAGGACAAGACTGTGTAGCATATTGCTTCCTTTCATACAATTCTAATAAAGGAAATAAAAAAGAAATTTTAACAAAAATATATATACAATTAGCCTTTAAATTTTTAATCTCGAAAATAAAATTCATCCATCCACAAAACATTTCTTTCATTCGTGATACTTTTAATTTATAGAACAACCTATTAGAAATTAGGAAATCATATAAACTATTTCTCTACAGAAATCTTAAAGAAAACATAATTTTTTGCCTTGATGTTGACTGATAATTTTTTGTCACTTTGATTTATGAATTATAACACAAACTAAAAGATTATATTATACTGTATATATTATAAAGCAAAGATACGTTAAACTGAAGAAATTTCTTTTAAAAAAACTACAGCTGAATCATTCAGGTTCAGTTGATCTATTTGGCTTTTGTTTAACATCCTTACTAAAGAATCAATTAATAATGTATTATTAATGTAAGCAAGGCACTGAATTTAAATATTTTAGTCCACAGGATTAGCTTTTATTAATGTCATAAAACCAATTTGGAAAAAAATGTATTTTTGAATCATAATCCAAATTCCTTCCCATAAATATGAAAAATACTGTCAGCCTATATATAGTAATCTATTTTACTGAAGCCTATTTATGCCTTTTCCCATGTATGTACTGTAGTCCTTTTTTCTAAAACAAGCTTGTTTATTTTCTTAAGCCTTTCTTAATTGAACTTATATGGCAAATATTTTGTCTTTGCTGCTCTACTCTCAAACTGCTGCATTTTGTCATTAAAGTATGGGATCGCACATAAAACTTAATCTGTCAAATAAGTTTTTATGAGAGCTAAGGATTAGGGTTGTGTAACTCCTTTGATTTAATGTCATTTTTTTAGTACATACAGAGTACAAATGTAGCACCTGCTTGTAGCTCCTTAAAGTTTCTCCCTAGGATTGTTCAAATGTCATCCGTAGATTTAGTGCAATTTCACTAAAAGATACAGCTACTTTAAGGTGTTGCAGATGCTGTAGGTGGCACATTTGTGGTCTCACATGCACTGAAAACGTTTTGGGGACTGAATCCTTAGGATTGCCCTTTTCTAAGAAATATGACATTGTACCTGTTTTCGTTTATGATGATACAGTGATATGACAGTAATTATCTCTTACCTGAGACAATTAATTTTATTTGTTTATAAACAAAATAGATTTAATTTGTTTTTCTTTCTTCTCTTTATTATTATACCATTACATGATTAGAGAGTCATTGAAGACTTACAATAAAGATTGATAGGACTTAACAACAAAATATTTAAAAGTATTCAAAACAGGAAACCATCAGAAGAGCTGCTGAATAGCAAGAATATATGAAGTCTGTTAGACAAATGAAGTCTTTGCTTCCATCTTTACTGCTGAAGATATGGCACAGATGAGTTCCATTCAAAAGACTCATAATGAACTAAATGTAAACTATTAATAAAAAGATCTAAATTCATTTAAGGCTGGCTATAGTCCAGTTATTCATAACAAATTGTTAATGTAGGTCTAATTATTAGTATGGTATCCAGATCAATAAATATTAAATATTAAGCTACTGGGCTTAATATCTCTTCTTGGAAAATGGTAAAAAATTATTAAAAAGAAAATAAGGAATATGTAGAACAATAAGTCTTTCTGTAAAGAAACCAGCATGGCTTCTGAAAGATATGTCTTCTCTTGTGTCATTCAACCTTTAGATTTGTGCTGAGTATCAATATGTGGCCAAATAGCTTTTGATGAAACATCTCACCAAATGTTTCTGAGCAGTCTCAACAGCTGTGGAATAAGAGAATAGATGCTTTCATCTATTGATAACTAGTTAAGAAATTGAAAAAGAGAAGATATAGATGGACCGTTATCCCCTCAGAGAGATGATGTTGGAGTTTCCTTATAGATGATCTAAAATTAGGGGCAGAGAGGAAAATAACCAAATTTTGTAATAATACCTAATTGTTTAGGACAATAGAATCAAAAATATCTTCCTAAATTGTTTCAGTTCCATTTAAGAAAAATACTGAGATATGCACACATGCTCACAAATTTCCAACTTCTCATACACATTTGAAGTAGTCAAGGATTAATTAGTGGCTAGCAAATTGAAAATGTCAAGCGGGGGGGAGGAGGAGGAGGAGGAGGAGGAGGAGGAGGAGGAGGAGGAGGAGGAAGAAGAAGAAGAAGAAGAAGAAGAAGAAGAAGAAGAAGAAGAAGAAGAAGAAGAAGAAGATGATCTCATTCTTAGAAAGGAACTGAAAATAAAACATCAATACAATAATGCTTTTATTTAAATGTACAATGGTTTTTGCACATGAGTTACTATGTACAGTTCTGGTCATCTCAAAATGAACATTGTAGAGTTGTAAAAATACAAAACAAAGCAAGGAAATATTTTGGGCAAATGAACTTCAGAAACCAGAGCAAAGATGGCTAAGGAAAGATGAGAGAAGTATATAAAATCTTGCATGTTATGGAAAATTAGATCAGAAACAAATGTCTCTTAAATGGAATATCTATTGAAACAAAATATAAGACCAATTGAGGAATTCACAGAAAGTGATCAGGTTGGGATAGTTACTAACATAAGCTGTTTTAAAAGGAACTGAACACATTTGATGATTGATGAATTCCACTCTTGGCATCTGTTCACCACCTCCAGAAACACTGAAGCACTTTTTAAACTTTTTTAATCCTTCAAAATTTCCTAGGCAGATTGTTTATTCATCATGCCTTGTCAGAGTTGGAAACAGACTTTAAGATCACACCTCAATATTTATTGTTCTCTTAACTATACTAATACACTAAAAACATCACTTTTTGGACAAGATAAAAAAGAAACTTAAACAATTAGCCTATCTAATGTAATCTATGTTTAATGTATAAGTTACCAATTAGATATATAAAGTATGTATTGAGCATTAAAAATTTTGTTTCGTTATTTTTTTTTTTGTATGTTTGAGTAATTGGGTTTAAAATATTGAATTTTGAAAATATGGAAATCATAATTTAAAGAATGAAATTATTTGCTTTATGGATAAATCTGGAAAAATTATTAGTATTGGGTCAAAGAACAGAAATTATAGAGTAGTACTCTTATATAAGATTACAGACTTTGATTAGAGGGAAAGATAAACATAATTTTAGATACTTTTCAATATATTGTTATTGTTTCATATACCGCTATGGACACTTGTATGTATACATCACTGAAGTTTCTTTCATTTTATCTCAAGAAGCTGGAAACTATTGTAATGCTTTTGCTTCATAAAGAGAAAAGGACTTTTCACTTGGGTTTATGTTATATGTTGCTTCATATCTTGAAACTATATTACAACAGGGTTAACTCAATTACTGTGGATACCAGTAGGGTCATTTCTATGACATGCTTGTTTTTGGTATTCCACTAAGAACTTTACCTTTCATGTAAATGTGACCATTCTCAGGAAAAGAAGGTCAAACAAACACTATTTCACTATGGGATATGCATGGTCCAAGACACAAGTTTTTTTTAAAAAAAAAAAAACAACAGCTCAGATATATTAAGGAAAAAAGTTGGGTTGCTTATTTTAAGCTAGAAAAGCATCAGTAACAACAAATACAAAAATAGATACCTAGAAGTCACTTTAATGACTTTTTCATTATTCATTATTCTTAATAAAGAACTATTTTCCCAATACATAAAATCAAGCTATACACACACACACAAACACACACACATACATTTTTTATGCACCAATGCAATTTCATCTTATTTTCTACATATTTGAGCATATAGTCTGGCTTGGATAGAGTTGTTAATATGCAGTGTTAGGGATTCCCACAGAAATAACATATCTATACATATGTTAGGCCAACAGTTTAATTATGAATGCAGTAGTGAATGTACACCTTGTTCTCTACAGTCAACTAATCAGAATAGCACTCTTGCATATTTTATCACTCATTACTCACTTTCCAGTCTGATAATTTGATATACAAACTGTGGCATTTCCTCAGTAGCTGCCCATACATTATAAAAGATTTCCAACTTATTAACATATACTATAAAGTTTCTCAGATAAAACATGTTCTGTAAAAATGAGAAACCTTGTAGAAGTGAAATTACAACTCACTGGGGAACTATGGACCAGTTATTCTTTCACAGACCTATTTGCATCACACCATTATTGGATAAAAATGCCGCTATGTATAATGCCTCAATTTCATAGTGGAAATGGGGTATATTATAACGAACAAATAATAAATGAACAGATTGTACAACATATGGCATAGTTCTGAGTATAAAGACACTTCTTAATGTAATATTCCAATATTTGTTTGTAATTAAGAGAAGCACTGTATATATAAAGAACTTCTACATAATATTTCAAAATATATTTCTACAAAGCTGGTTACAATTTTACTTAAATAATATTACTTCCTTCCTTCCTTTTAAAAATAACAATTAAAAGACTATTGCTGGAGTATGATATCCCCTCGCAATACTAAAAAAAATGCTTTTCAAAAAAACCGCTTCAACATTGTATTACAAAATAATGCTAAGGTTGTTTACATATTACTTTTTCTATATTTTATAATTTAAAAGAAAAAATAACTCTTTGAAATGATTACTTTCTCACAACTTCATTTACAACATTTACAATTGTGGGAAATATAAGAAGCAGGAGCAATAAGTAGGTTTGCTGCCTTGAGTTACATATAAAAAGGCAGGATAAAAATCTAATAATAATAATTGCCTGCAAGCAAGAACTGGTGGGACCACAAAATAGAGAAAGTAATAGAAAATGAAGAAGCTAAACTGCTCTGGGACTTTAAAATTCAAACAGACAAGAACCTGACACATAATACCTCAGACTTAAGAACTGTCAATAAGAAAGACAAAAAAGTCTCGATGTTGCAGTACCTAGAGACAGTAAAATAGAACAGAAAGAAATATATAAAATCACAAAATATAATAGAGTAGAATGACTATGGCAAAACAAAGATTGCACCAACATTAATAGCCACCTTGGGTACAATTCTAAAAGTTCTGGAGAACCATTTGAACACCATTGGCATTGATAAAGTTACCACCAGTCAATTGCTAAAGGCAGCTTTACTTTGTGCAGATTACATCCTGCAACAATACCTTTAATACCATGAAACAACATCTGCCTATCCCAGGTTCTTGGGAAGGACTTGATAAGTGGATTAAAATGCCAAATCCAATCTAAACATCTGGCTGACTGAGCAACAAATCATAATAATGCAATTAAGGCCAGAACTGAAAAATTATCCAAATGCACATTTTGCAAAGAAGCAGAAGAAACAATAGATCATAAACTGAATTCATGCAAGAAGATCACGCAAACTGATTATAAACGACATAACAATGTTGCCAAAATGATTCATTGAAATATTTATAAAAATGGCCATGTGCCAGTAATGAAAACTTGGTGGGAACATATAAATGAAAAATAGAAAATGATCATGTTAAAGTATTGTGGGATTTCTGAATACAAATAACACACCAGATATAATTGTGGTTAAAAAGAAGAAAGTTTGGATTATTGATGTGGCAATACCAGAAGATAGCAGAACAGAAGACAAAAAATTGGAGATGATCACAAAATATCAAGATCTGAAAATCAAAATTGAAAGTTTATGACATAAACCAGTGATGATAGTCCCAGTTGATATCGGCACATTGGATGCCATACCTCCCAAAATTTGATAGCACTTAGAAAATATGTGCATTGCCAAGACTTCCATTTGCCAATTGCAAAAAGGCACACTGCTTGGATCCGCACACATAACACAACAATGTATTACAACATCCTAGCATATGAAGAACTTGATGGAAATGAAGGCCAACACCAGCTAAAGAACTGGCAGCTATGGCTTGTGAACAGATACAATCAAAGACGATTCATTACCAGAAATAAAATATTCAAAGATACAGAACTGGAAAATATTCAGAAAAATAAGGAAAGTGGAAGACCCCAAAGCAATAGCAGAATAGTAGAGGAAATTCAGATAACCACAATTGCAATTATAAAGAAAACAGCTGATATGAATTACAGAAATGATAACTTAGAAGCAGTGATAATAACAGAACCAGTGTAGCCAGCACTGAAGCAATCGTTGACTTAACCCCGCTCCATAAGAAAAATTAAAAGAGAAAATGTTACCATATGCAGAATTACCAATAAAAAGACCAAGATTGCTGGCATTGAAAGCAGTGCCCATGAAACACATGGCACTTATAATGATATGAATAAGGGTATTGCAAGGATTTTTTTAAAAAAAACTATTGAACAGACCAATCAGGTTGCCTATAGTATAGCAGTGGTGGCTATAGAAGAACTGGGTATTGAAATTAGAAAACAAAAAACAAAATGATATTCAATTCCAAAGTGGAAGATCAGAATGGAGTATGAACTTTATTATGCAATAAAAAACTTAAGATGAGATACAAGTAATTTTAAAAAAATGAAAGAACAAAAATTGATGAATGTAAGAATCAAGAGAAACCCAATTTTTAAAAAATTGCCAGAAAAATTGAAGAAGCTTTTGGGGAAAAAAAATAAAACTGCAAATAGCTGTGAAACTGAACTGAACACTATGAGGCATGAATCATCAAATTTAAGCAAAATCAGTTATTTAAATCAGGCCAAAGGCAATTCTACCAAAGCGTGAATGGCTATAGAAATTCTGAAAATAAAAACCAAACCATAAGGAAATAATCTAATTTTGAAAAGGTAAATGGGGAACTCAAAAGCATATTAATAAAAATGCTGGATGGATAAAAGATGAATCTGAAGAAGAATTTAGTAAAAAATCAAATGGATAATAGTAGGTTTTCCTACTACAAGAAGAAATTGTTAAAAATTGAAAAAATAAAGAAATAGACATCTCCAGGAAATTATCAAATGCATAGCTTTGGGATCAAATATCTGAGTAGCTTACAATTATACTAAACAGTTTAACAAAATATTACATAAAGCAGATATCAGTGACTAATTTATCACTGACAAAACCTGATTCAAAAAGCCCCAGCGAAAGGGCCATGCCAGGAACCTGTAGGCCTAGCCTGATGGCTAACCTTTTCCGCAGCGCGTGCCCAAAGCACATGTGAGTGTGGGTGAATGCGCGCACATGCCCAAACCTCCAAAATACAATGTTTGTGTGGCCCCTGTGCATGCCCCGTGGCCCCTGTGCATTGCGCACGGCCCGCTGAACGTGCCCTGCCCCTGTGCATGTGTGCATGCCCACCCATTCTCCCTACCCCCAGCTGTGTATGCCTCCACCTGTGCCCCCACCCCCAAGCATGCACACATGTCCCCCGCATGTGCCCTGCCCCCCACGCACACGCAGCAGAAACCCGACAACCAGCTAACTGGTGGGAAGCCTGCGCAGAGGCGCACATGCATGCATGGTTAAGCTGAACTAGGGTGATGGCTGTGTGCCCACAGAGAGATGCTGCATGCCACCTGTGGCACGCATGCTATAGGCTCGCTATTATGGCTATAGGCCAATAACATGCTTGCCTACAATGTGTTAAATTAGTCAGAAGCATAACAACGGACAACATCCAAGATTATTTAAAATAAAATAACATTCAGTAGAAAAAAAAGAGATAAAAGAAAAAACAAAGATATAAACAATCAATTTCTGATTGATAAAATGGAATTGCAACACCCCCCCCCAAAAAAACAATTTACATATCATCTGGATTGATTATAAAAAGATGTTTGATTTATTACTATATACTTGGATCATAAAATGTTTGGAAACAACTGGTGTCAGGAAAAACATTAAAATGCTATTTAGAAAAAATAACTGAAATACAAAATGGATGGTTGGGAAAGAAAAATATTGGCTTATCAACATTAAAGAGGAATTTTTATCACCCTTATTATTGGTACTATTTGAAAGTAATAAACAAACTTACTTTCACTGATTTTTAAGAAAAGAAATTTTGGCTATCAAATGGTAAAAATGATACTAAAATCTCACGTTGTTTCCTGTGTATTATTCAAAGTTTTATGGAAAAACCAGAAATTGAAATCCAGTTGACTCCTCCTCAAGATGGTTGCTGAACGGTAATTGGCTGTTGTGACGATTTGCTGATTTTGCTGCCAAAGCTGGTTCTCTGGCAATGCTACTCCCTGGATTTCAATGGGAGCACTTAGGAATGACTCAAAATGGCTTTTCTATGGCCATGGACCTATCTGGAAAGGGAGTCTTTAAAATTCCAGGACCTTTTGGGAGTGGTCGGAAAGTCATGCACATCCATCTTCCTTTTTTTCATTTTTTAAAGCATGCCTGGATTTTAACTTCATTTTTTGAATTTTATGCCTTTACCTGCTTTTTATTTTTAAAAGTTGACCAGCTGGTTGAATGCTGATTTATTTTAAACCCACGCTAGACTTTAGCTGTTTTTTTTTCTTTTTCCCTTTGATTTATGCTGTACTTTCGAATAACTTCATTTTCTCCCGTAAGAAAACATGGCATGTCCTTGACAGTAAAAGTGCCTTCATTTGATTTACATTAATACTGAACTCTCACCACGGGGTTTTTGAATTTTTTAATTTGCAAAATATTTGGGAGTTTACTATTTTAAAAATTTTCTTTTAATCTTGAATCAAAATATCCAGAAAATATATTTTCTATGTTTTGTTTTATTTTTTGGTTTTTTTGCTTCAATGTTTTTTGCTTCTTGGCTAACTTTCATAGAGCAACATTGTATCAGATTACAGACAAGCAAGGGTGACTGATATCCAGGAAAGGTAACATGCTTTTTTTGGTTGAAAATTTATTTTAAAGGTATGAGGAAGTGATGATGGTTGTGTAAAATATTTAGCTGCATGCAGTTCTAGCTAAGTTAGATTCATAAAATCTAAGAAGCCAAGGTGGCGCAGTAGTTAGAGTGCAGCACTGCAGGCTACTTCAGCTGACTGCTAGCTGCAGTTCAGCAGTTCAAATCTCACTGGCTCAAGGTTGACTCAGCTTTCCATCCTTCCGAGGGCAGTAAAATGAGGACCCAGACTGTTGGGGGCCAGATGCTGACTCTGTAAACTGCTTAGAGAGGGCTGTAAAAGCACTATGAAGCGGTATATAAGTCTAAGTGCTATTGTTATTGCTATAAAAGGAATGTGATTGAAAAGCTGCAGACCTATTGGAAATCCTGAAAAGAGATATGGACTGTACAGATATAGTCTGTATAGAACCAACTGAATCATTTGCATATCTCTCTTGAAGTTCAAGCCTGCATTCTTTTACAATAGCAGAAGCCTGTCTGAATGGAAAAGTGACAAATGGTTTTTCTTAAGAGGACTGAAAGACATTGGAATGGATTTGTCACATTCAAACAATTTCATCTAGATTTTGTTAGGAAGATAGACCAACTATAGAGACTGAATTTATTATATATAGACAACAATTATATATAAATATGATATTGTATTAAGAAATGAATGTGGATATTTGATCCAGGATAAATTACTGTTATCTCTTGGTAAGATTTGGGATAGATAAGATGCTGTGATAAATTTTCTATGAGTTGATTACAATAACAGTTTGTTAACAGTTTTGAAGTTTTAACCTTGCCTTTTTTAGTATTCTTGTACCTCCTGTTAACTATTTTGCCATTAATATTGTATACAGGAATGACAGGTCAATAATTTGCAAATAGATTTAGTAGTTTAAATTTTTTCTGGGCCTGTTTCACAAAAGGTGGGAAACTAATATTGTAATAATGTCTTAATCAGCATTCAACTAGGCAGGATAATGTGTGTATATGCACTATTTTCAATGTTTCGTTTGTTTTGTGTTTTGCCTTTAATTTGTTGGAGTGTTGTGTTTTAATTTTTGGAATAAAATAGGAGGGTTTTTTTTAAAAAAATTGAAATCCAGCCATCAACAAACACGGTTAAGAATTTTAGCCTATATACAACAATATATTTCAGCCTAGAAAAATGTGCTACAGTAGCAATAAAGTGGTAAAATCATGAACACTAATGGAATTGAAATGCCAAATGGTCAAACCATCAGGAGCCACTAGGATGACAAATACCTAGACATTTTACAGTTAGATAACCTCAATCATGAATAAGTTTAAAATGTGATTAGCAATTTTTTTACTCTTTGGATGAATTATTTACTAAAGACAAAATTGAACAGTGGAAATTCCCTTCTATAAGATTGCTATCTGGGCCCTATTTGTAATACAAAGTGTAATACAAACGGTTGTATTTATTAAGTGGTCACAAGCTGAATTGGTTTGGATTAGAAAACAAGAAAACTGATCACTATTCACTATGCATAACATCCTGTAGTGATACTAATAGATTATACCTGTTCTGCAGAAATGGAGGCGGAGTTTTACTTCAGGTCAAATAAATTGTCAAAGAATAAAAACATGCATTGGTTGATTGTGTAAAAAACAACCAAGAACAAGCACTGATGCATGTTAAAAAAAAGTGGAATTTACAGAATGTGCAGGAGAGATGTGAATATTGAAACAATGTAATAAAATCACAAAGATTTTATTTATAAGGAGCCTGGTGGAGCAGCAGACTAAAGCAGTGTTATTAACATTTAGCTGCCTGCAATTACTTCAAGTTCTATTCTCACCAGGCTCAAGGTTGACTCAGCCTTCCATCCTTTCTAAGGTAGGTAAAATGAGGACCCAGATTGTGGGGGCAATAAGCTGACTTTGTATAAATATACAAAAGTATGAAGGTTATTGCTTAATGCATTGTAAGCCACCTTGAGTCTCCAGAGAAGGGTGGCATATAAATCAATTTTTTTTAAAAAAAGAGAGAGAATGCTGGCAAAGGAAAGTATTACATGATTAACTTGCATAAAAGATTGAGGAGAAAATGGATAAAGATAAAACCTGGAAATGACTTACAACTGGAATATTAGAAAAAGAAACTGAAGTTTTGATTTTGGCTGTGGAAGAGTAATGCAATAAAAACCAAAATTGAAAGATCATCAAATCATGCAAAGTGCAAATTGTGCAAAAAAGCAGATGAAACAATAGATCATATACTGCATTAGGCTTGGGAAAATGGTTGTACCAACTAATTATAAATAACACAGTTGCCAAAATGATTCACTGAGACATCTGTAAAAATTATGTACTAGTAATGAAAAAAATGTTGAGACCATACAGTTGAAAAAGTAGTTAAAAATGAGCAAACATTGTGGTATTTCTCAATACAAATGGATAAAATCTTGATTCATAACACACTAGACAACTGTGGTTGAAAAGAAGTCAGTGTGGATAATTAATATGGCAATACCAGAAAATAACAGAAGATAAAGAATTGGAGAAGACAGCAAAGTATCAAGATCTGAAAACTGAAACTGAAAGATTATGGCATGAACCAGCCTTAATTCTTGGGGAGACCTCAATGTGTATGAAGACCAATACCAGCTAAAGAACTTAAAGCTGTGACTTCACATTGTTGTGAACAGATAATAATAAACCTATGTACTTCAATATAATAGCAGACTATTAAAATATTTCTTAGCCCTAATCATATAAAAATAGAATAATTGAAAATAGTACATAGAATTAAATTCAGAGTAAAATTATCATGTTTTAAACCTCTTTTATATGTGAAATAGTATATTTCAGTAACTGCATATAAATAATAAGCAAATAATACATTAAATTTAAACAAGTAATTACAAAAATGTTTAAAAACATGCTTAAATGTACTCAAACTTTACAATTTCCTTTTTCACCATCATTTGTATGCAAATAAGAGCAACAGTTCAATAACTGGAATTGCACATATCTGTGATATTTGATTTTAAAATTTAAATGTACTACAACTCTATTGAAATGGAAACAATGAGGTTCTATTAAATCTATATTGATCAGATTTTATTATTGAATGCTAAAATTTTAATTGCTTGCATAATTAAATTTAAATGAATTATCCAGATTCTCTCAAATAAAATGAATTTTGGCTCTGATTTTCAGTTAATGTCTGAACCAACATTTTGTTTTTTTACATCCAAAGTCACTCAGTTGAGTTGAATGAATGAACGAACAAACAGACAGACAAACAAACAAACAAAAGCAAGCGTTGGGTGTACTTTGTACTTTGAATGGGTTTTCCTTGTTATTTCTTACATGGTTTTCCAAATCCAATTTTTTAACCCTGATGCTTTCACGCATAATATGAATAATGAGAAAAATGCAAGCTTTCACTGAAGGAATTAGTAGTCTTCAAATCATCTAAATCTTGGTTATATCACTCATAAGCAAAGTGGCACAATAAATTAATACAATATCTTTGGCTAATTCAAAATACAAACATGCAAACATTAGTAGAGAAGCCAGATAGACTATTCTGCTTCACTAAAGACAGAATGCAAAGTTTGTAAAATTAAGCTTTCTGCTTTGAATCAGACTTGAAGAGCTAGAATTCTTCCTTCTAAAGGCAAAGGAATATTAGTTGTTCAGTTGAATGGCAGGTGCCAAATGGTATTTACATTTCCTGCTGAAGATGCTGGCTCACAGGCCAACCAGTTGACCGTGAAAATTCTTAGCCCTAAGTGACCCAAAGACTGACTATAAATCTATCCCCTAAAATACAGTCAATGCTCCATTTGTTCTTCCAGCCTTTCCGTATGTAATGTTAAACATTTTATTGTAATCTAGTTACACTGGGAACTTTTAACTTGCTGGTAGCAATAATTTGTTGACAAAACGAAGGATTACGGTAAACTTTTGTTTAAAATAAACACATTATAGGGTCAGCATCACCCAAGGGAATGTCACTTAAGAAGAGGATTATGCAATTATATTGCATTTAACAAGAGGAATGAGTCAAAAGACAAAAACAGATGGGAAAAAAGGTACTAAATTAATGCTTATTTTAAAAAAAGGATGCAAAACAGTGCAGCTTGCCATCATGTGGTTAGATCCATTTTAATAACTATATTTGCCCTAAACTGGAAATTATTCAGACTACAACTGCAAAACTTGTTAGCTAGAGTAATTTATTAGTCCAATTTTATTATTTATTATTTATTAGTCCAATTTATATGCCGCCCTTCTCTGTAGACTCAGGGCGGCTTACAATGCATTATAGCAATAGCCTGCATACTTTTATGTATATACCTGCTTATTAGGGCTTTCGACCCCTCCTAAGCGGTGTTGTTCTATACAAAGCTGGCTTATTGCCCGCACAATCCAGGTCCTCAATTTACCTACCTCGAAAGGATGGAGGCTGAGTCAACCTTGACCCTGGTGAGATTTGAACTCGCACTAATTGCAGGCAGCTGGCAGCTAAGTGCTAGCATTTAACAGCACTTCGTCCGCTGCACCACCGAGGCTATTATGTAATGTCTGGCAATTGTCTTTATACAATTGTATTTTATATCCTAGCATCCAGTGTATTTTTCAGCCCAATTGAAGGTCCAGGTTTTGACTAATAAAGCCCTGAAAATCTTAATGCTAATCTTTTTTTTCTATATGGCTCTCTATGATCATCTTAGAAATGCTTTTACAATGACACCTGTAAGGGATTCAGGGGTATCAATATTATCCATAGATATGCTGTTTGTATTACTTTACATCATGTCATTGAATGCCTAATTATTATCTCATTTATCTCATTTGTGTCCGTGTATAACATTAGCATATTACGCAATTCTAATTGCTTGCATAATTAAATTTAAATGAATCATCTGGATTCCCTCAGATAAAATGAATTTATGGCATTGTTTCCAGCTGATGTCTGAACCAATATTTTGCTTCTTATATCCAAAGTTCACTCAAGGAGTTCAATCAAAGTTTGACAATTCATGTGTCACCAAGGCCAGAGGATGGACAATATAGCATACTTTCTTCAGAATTACATATATTGAACTGGAAGCGTGACAGATTTCAATACCATTTAGGGATATTTCAAGTCATGTTTTTTATTTCTTTTTTATAATTTTGTTTTCATCCCTCCAATTATTATTTTCATTTCGAAAATACCAATAAGCAAATGGTTAGAGAAGTTGTCATTAAATGCAGTCTTGACTTATCAATAAGGCCCTTTGTGATGATAATTACAGATTTTTTGGAAGATTATTTCAGGGATTTCTAAAGCTGCAGAGGATAAAGCATAACTGGTGGGAAAGAGATAACCTAGTAAAAGCTAGTGAAGACTGAGTTGAATATTCTGGATATCATGGCCAGAAAGGTTGAAGGCAAATGTTGCCGCCCTTTGGACTTGGGGGGATTAAAAAACGGAGAAAGATTTAATAGTTTTGGAAGTATGTATAGCAAAAACTGACTTCTGTGATGAATAAGTTCTCCCTAGGCTAAGATTGATACTGTGATATATTTGACTCTCTATTACTATGGTGATGCTAAATTAACTCAGAGAAATCTTACCAACCGGGGAGCTTATACTAGTGATTTATACATACTTTTAACAAATAATAAATAAATGATATGTTATATTTTTTTACAGGACCAAACATTCCCAATATGGTCAAAGAGCCATTTCACATATCTCAAAATATGCATTTCTATATGCATAAATTACCATTAAATTATATGCTGCTACAATGGTGTTATTGTTAAAAGTGCCTCCATTAAAAATTGGAACTCTTAATTCATAGCTTCCCATTAAATTCACAAAATTTACATTTTATTAATTCTCCAAGTAATCAAAATATGCATGTTAAGAATAATGCTGGTCATAATTGATCAGCATTTGTTAATCAATTAAAAATGATATGATCGAGAGATTCAGTGGTGGAATTCAAATTTTGTTACTACCGGTTCTGTGGGCATGGCTTGGTGGACATGGTGTGACTTGGTGAGTGTGGCTTGGTGGGCATGGCAAGGGAAGGATACTGCAAAATCTTCATTCCCACCCCACTCCAGGGGAAGGATACTGCAAAATCCCATGCCCTCCCCACTCCAGGGGAAGGATACTGCAAAATCTCCATTTCCACCCCACTCCAGGGGAAGGATACTGCAAAATCCCCATTCCCTCCCTACTCCAGGGGAAGGATACTGCAAAATCTCCATTCCCACCCCACTCTGGGGCCAGCCAGAGGTGGCATTTGCCAGTTCTCCGAACTACTCAAAATTTCTGCTACCAGTTCTTCAGAATCTGTCAGAATCTGCTGAATTTCACCCCTGGATTATGTGTGTGCCTGCTGTAAGTTTTCTTACTGCTTCTGTGCAGGTGGATGATACCATATGCCACGTAGAAGTTCAGCGGTCTGCATTACAGACAAGGCCTTTAATAAATTCCATTCACTTTCTTGGCAAGCAAGTAGTTGCTTGTATTAGAGCTGCTGGGAAGGCATATGGCTTACAAACCACAGCTTTGCTATACATATACAAGTGCACACTTTCTCATAAATAACCAATACTTATTTAGCTTGATCTTGATTATCATTTTGGAACGCTATTACTTCTGCCTTAGGCAAATGAGAAGCAAGTATTTTTCAAGGACAATTCTCTCTAAAGGATCAAAGCAAAGCATGCTTAGTAGCAGTGAATACAGCTTTGTTCCCTCAGCTACCAGTAGCTATAGACATAAAAATAGTGTGTTTCTAAATACTTATGGAAAGATCATCAACACTTTTTGCCTTGAGTTTTCTTCCAGAATACCATGGCCCACATATTTTTTACTATAAAACATGAAAGAAAAGGTGTTGCTCTGGTCAAATAAAAATAAAGTTTACTAGTTTGTGTCTCAGATTTAAGCAGGCCAAATCCTGCCAAAGACATTAAAACAACATCTGCAAAACAGATTTTCATTAAATTCATCGGTTGAAAGCTAAGCTCTTAGGCAGATGATGCCTTAGAACTAACCTTTCACCTTGAATTAGAATTAGGTCATTCAACTTTTCTAGTTTTTGAAAAAAATAAAAGTTAAGGTAAAACTAATGCTAATAGTAATGGTATTCTGAATCAACTATATTCTATTAAAAACAAACAAACAATTAAAAAATGGCAAATTGAATTTTGTTATTTATTCTTCTGACTGCAGAATATGTACTATTGTACTATCATCTACGTATTATAGAAGTCTCATTGACTTTGATGGCATCTACTTCAAAGTACAAAGTAGATGTCCTTAATTTATATTTTTACCAATGTAGATTAAATATTGGTTTGTTATATTAGGCAACTGATTATACAAATTACCTTTTTATTCAGCAGATAGAAATGTTTTAATACTTGATTAGCTTCTATTTTTACCTCATGCCTTATCCATACTCAAGCAGCTTTGATGCTTCTTTTCTCAAAGCAATTTATACAGTTAGAAGTATATACAACCATGCATCTAAAGTACATAACTCTAGATGGCAAACAATATATACAAAACCAATACAATATCTATAGCCCATTAAAATAATAAAATATGGTACAAAAACCAAACAAATAAACATGGCATAGTTTGTTACACTTTTATAAAATAAACAAATATATTGGCATGCTAATATATTTGACCTAGCATGCTATGATCTCTAACCCGGTATCCTATAAGGCTTGGGGAAAAACAGCCTTCTGAAATATCAAGGGGGCTGGGGCCTATCCAAATCTTGGGGAGTGGGGGACGTGTTGTGACAGAGAACATGTTGTGACAGAGAATTTGGACCCACTAGTGTAAGAAAGGGGATCACCAGAGTGTATCTATCCTTTCAGATCTGGTGGACCATGTGGAACTCCTTTCTATAATACCCATTTAATAACAGTACAGTTGTGAGGATTCCAATTATTTTCTGTCAATAAAAATGCATTTTCTTATTGCTATATTTTGAGACTGACAAAAAGAATGTATTAGCTAGACAGCAAAATACCTTTTCTTGCCTGTCCATTTCATTATCAGACTGGCCTATTTAGTTGAGACCATGAATTAGGGAACCTAACTTTTAAATAAACCAAAACAGAAGGGAGATTGAAGAATTTAGTTAAGAAACTGGGGGAAAAACAATTGCAAAAATAGCATTCTCTTCTGATATTTCAGAGGTGGAGGTTTGCATGATTTTATGTCTACAATTTGGAAGCTCTAGAATTAACTGATTAAATACTAGGGAAATGTAATAGTACTGGTATGTCAGTCTGATTTTATGTATTCAGTATTTATTTGTTTGTTTATATATTTTAGAGGAGGAAGACAAGACCTTTCAACCAACAAAACTAATCCTCCCTCCCTACACCAGTATCATTCTTGTGTCTCTAATGAATTTCATTTTCATTTTTAAAAATTGTAAAATCCCCTTCCAGAGTTTTACTCCAGGAATTACACAGAAAGCAGAACATTTCTCTGCCACAAAAGAAAAATGATACGTTGTTCATATCATCTCATTGCTTTGATAGGCAATACTGTAAAATTATTAGAGACTTGAATAAAAACTTCCTCTATTTTTTTTAATAAACTCTCTGTATGAGTATTAAATCCACACAACCAAAATACAGCATCCATGTATGAAAGGTTTAGATCTCAACAGTTTGTAAATGACACAAAATAGAAAATGTTAGGTCAGCTAACCGATGATAATTTGAAAGTGTTCACAATTATAAGTTACTTTAAATCCTACCATTTCTGTATATATCCTATATATGATCACTGCTTTGAATTAGGAGGAGGAGGAGAAGGAGGAGAATTTTTTTTAAAAAAGCAAGATGTGAAACATAAGAACCTAATGATATGATAGCTCGATATTATATAGCTTTAGTACAAATATTCTGATGACATTGTAATTTAAAAGATTACTTTCTAAGGGTTGTCTTCATATTCCCTACTTAAATATAGGGTTTCCTGCATAATCAGGGGTTGGACTAGAAGACCTCCAAGGCCCCATGCAACTCTGTTATTCTATTCTATTCTATAAATAAACTGGTTAAATTACAAATTGCAAACAAAAATATGATACTTTTAATTTCTTATAAGTTAAAAACATTTAAAGGAGTGACAACTACTCGACTGTCTTGTAAGACTTCTAGTAGGTTTATTATGGATAAAGTGATATGTTTAATATTATGGGTATGGAAGAAAATTAAAAGTAGAATTTATAAATATAGAGGTGCCTACTTTCTTGATAAGCATCACATGGTTCTAAAACATGTAATTACTCAGAAAGATTTCTAAACACATACTGAAAAATAAAATGGTGTCAGGCACTCTGATTAGTCCATATCTGTAAATTGTCCTTTGATTCTAGATACCTAGAAACTTTTCTATGAAATTATCCCCCTTGCAGAGTTTGAAGGCCAGCGGAAAGCTAAAGTTCTATCATACCTGAAGTTGAAGGCAGTAGCAGTTACCAATATGTTTAAGTCTGCCTCCAAGGAAATAAATTTCATCATATGTAATTGTAGCAGGTCATCATAAAAAGGCTGAATGGGGATATTAAGCAAAAGGCTGAAGGCCACATATTTTCAGAAGAGTTTTTTGCACAGAGGGAGGAAAGAGGAAGGAAAAGAAGAGGGAATGACAGCTTTTTCCTTATAAAATTCAAATACAAAATTTATTCATTATTTTGTACTTTAAAAACCAAGTTTCAGCTACCTGTCTAACATCATAATTCATACAGAGTTAAGTTTTTTTTCCTAGCCTTTGTGGAGAGAAAGTTGCCTACAGAACTATTTGCCTATTTTATTTTTACTTTGTGTGCAATTTACAATAGGATTTGAGATGAAACATACTTTATTTTTCAACAGCTGATTTAGTCCATAAATATCAATATTTGCATTACTTAGTACTACTTTATAAATTAGGCGTAAAAATTGCCTTACATTGTATTTAGATTAACTACATGGCTGCTCATCTCAAAACAGTGATTCTGTACACGGCCAATCTTTTAGTATCCTAAACTGGACAAATGTTTTGAATAAAACGTTCAGCTAAAGAAATAAACACCTTGGCAAATGACAAATTTGGAATGCAGAAATGAATGTGCACAACCCTAGAAAGCGATCCAGTAAAACATTACTAAAAACATTATCCAACAATTAAAATTTGGAAGCATAATGGTATATTAGGTTATAATAGTATTCATCAACCTGACAGATTCAAAGCATTTTCTTCCAGGCTTCAAAACAATGAATTTTCCTTTATGCTGACACTTTCTCTATCACACCTTTTAATTATTATTATTATTATTATTTTTGGTAAGGCTTAGAAAAAGAAATAGGCAAAAAGACAATACACCGTACTTGTAAATCTCATAATAAAAATATAGTTCACTCGTGTATGTTTTCAATAGATACTGAAATCTTTGGTTGAGATGACTTATGATTGATCCGTAGCATGAAGCTATAGTATTTTTTTATATACAATAGTAAACAACTGTCAGTTCAAATATGTGAAAGCATTTGTACTTAACATTTGGTTAACAAAACTAATTAGGTACATGATGTCTTTAATTTAACAATTTCACCTAAATCCTATGTATACATTTTTAGGGATAAAACTCAAGTAACTCATTAGGATTTATTTCTGAATATGCATGCAAAGTGTTGTGCTGATAATAGAACTGTAAAGATTGATTAAATAAACAAAGAGATAATACGTTCAAGATGCCACTTTTGAGGTGGCAGACTATTTTTTCTTACTTTTTTCAAATTTGCAAATCTATCAACCTTTGCTCCCCCCACCCCCTCCCGATCATTTTCACAATTTACTGCCAGCTGAAATTAGCTGGTAGGTCCTTACCTTGTAAAGTCTCCAGGCTGCCTCATGCCTGTGATTGGTGGTGTGTAAGCGCAATTTATCCACACTGTTGGTGTAGTAGTCACAGGCATTACATTTCAGGTGAACTGGGTTGCCAATGGCAATGCACTTCAGCCTCCACTCGTTCGTTTTTCCTCCTTCCTTAATATGTGCCACCAGTTGATATTTCTGCATGTGTTTGTCAGTCTTGCAGTGGAGCTGGAAGTTGGCTTTGAGCTGTGTGTTGTAGTTACACAGCTTGCATTGGTATATGTCTCCAATTACAGCCCTCCACTCCTCTTCAGGGAGAGAACGTTCACTGCTCACATGCACACTTAGGGCCTCCAAGCTGTCAGAGGTGAATTTGTTGCAAACAGCACACTGGAATAACTTCAGCGCTGGGTCACTGATATAAGGTGACAGCTCTCCTGCAGTAAGGAGGGACAGGTCATCACCCATTAGCTGACCACTGGCAAGCCGGATTTCAGGTGGCAGCTCATT
>WNWU01000003.1:37818433-37853433 GCA_012654045.1 Ptyas mucosa | reverse complement strand
ATAATATTCAATTCTACAACATGACTGAGAGGTATCTCATTAATATACTTATTATGCATGTATATTTATTAGCAATTGAAGTCTGTATACAAAATTAAAACCTATTCACGCAAAGATAAATAGACTATATGTCTACAGAGCCTATTTTTAAGGGAGGATGATATTTTATATAATGTGACATGATAAATAAAATTTCACTCACTTGGTATGATTTAATTGTTGCTTTAAAAAAACTTCAAAAATGTATCATTAAAACATACAGACGTATTTTAAAGTATAGCTATATGATTGAAAGAAATAAGTGTAATTAAACGTAATTCTGACAGAAAATTATTAAATTTAAAAATGAATATTTAAGATACATTAGAAAACTGTCATAGTGTGAATGTTAATCAGAATTAGTTTTGGTACCTGAGGTGGTTCAACTGACAGACTAATTGCTCTTACAAAGCTTAGAGTATAATTTTATTCATTGATGAGCTCCAGATTAATTATGTTCATAGAATGCATTTAGTGTAAAATTTCATTGAAATAAACTGATCACAAACAATAAGAAAACCCAATAATTTTCTAATTAATCAAGATAGGCATGTTTACCTTTGCATATGCCAAATCTGCACAAACAATATATGCATCCAAGCAGGCAGTGTATTCATGAATATTACTTAAAGCAGGCATTGCTCAAGTGGAAAAAAACAAATACCCATCTAGGTGTTAAAAATCACTATTTCTTCCTGTTCAACTTGCAAGTATTAGATCAGAAACAAATATCGATGGGGGGTTTTTTACACTTAATCTGTTCAACTGGACTGAAATGTGAATATAGTATTAAGATAATCATGTACGTATACACAAAAGTTGCTATTATACTTAATGAATTACAAATAAATAAGGGCTACTATCATGCTATCATTAACTAATTAAGCACAATATTTATGCTTGGAGCTAAAAATTAATTGTAGAAACTTTGGAATCAAGCTAGAGAGATATACTTGAACTAATAACGGGGAATATTTGTAGCCAGATTTGAAATGAGGGGTTCCTTGGTGTTCTCTGAGCTTGGTTATTTTCTTGCAGAGGTTTCCTTACCCAAACCAGGTAACATCATCAGTGCTAGTCATTTAGCACTGATGATGTTACCTAGTTTGGATAATGAAATGTCTGCAAAAAAACAATCAAGCTCAGAGACTATCAAGGAGCTCTTATATACTTGAACTTAAATCTGTGTCGTAATATTATACAGCAATGTATGAAGTACTCAAATGCACAAAACCTATTCAGCTGGGACTTAGAAGTAACAAATAATTGAAGACAAATACACCAAAACTTCTGCATTGTCTCATATGCACCTCAAACAGCGAGCAGTGTTTCAGTCTCATCTCTTCTTCTGGATGAATTTACAGAAACAGATTTGAAGGGCAGGGATTACATCTCACCAAACAGTCATGCAAATAACTTCACGTTTTATCAAAGTTAACTGGAATTTATATGCAAAATGTCCATCCATAATAGTCAAATTTAAATAATTTCTATGCCGGTCGAACTCAAAACTTTATGATCAAAATTTCCCAAATAAGAATACAAGATTTTAGTTGATGTAAAGGATTTTGCAACTTTTAAATCGTTAGCATAGTAAATATCCCTTATAATATATATCTTTTATAACTTAGCTGCTTCCAGAGATACAATGCACTGTATCTTTAAGGGAATATTAGTTATTAAAATGAATATATTGCATGAAATGCCAGAGAACATATGTCCTTTTTCAAATAAATACTATCAGTATAAAGGAAGGAAACAAACTTTTTTTTTAAAATCAGAGTATATCTTTTATGGCTGCAATTAATATATGTTCACTAATCTACTAATCTATATATGTTTTTTTATCTCCCTATTATAATATAAAGTGGAATACAGTATCATCCAACTAACTTTTACAGCTTAGTTTCAATTGTTTATTAATAAATGTTTCTATTTTCTTACAAGGTTCAAAATCAACAACAACAACAAAAGAAAATCTTACATTAAGAGTAAGCAGTTGAATACATACCTGCTAACCTGCTTAGTGTAGTAAATTCTATCAGCAATTTGAAAGGCCAACGACTTTGATGATCTAACTTCTTCTATTAGAAAAATATGGACAATGCACTGAAAACTTGTTACTAAGCTCTGTATTGCTCCTGGATAAAAACTGTTCTCTAAACTCTGCTCAGTCAAATTATAAAACCCACCTACAGCCAGCTTTGCTAATGAAAAGAGGGGGGGGGGGTGCTTTTCTGAACAATAGAAGAATTCCCCTGCATTTAGAATGCAGTTCCCATTAGAGCTAAGAATCAGAAATGCCACTTTTACCTCTGTTTTTTTAATTGATATTGTCCCAACCCTCTTCTACGGTTCAGTGAGACACTGTTTGTGAAATGATTAAAAAGAACGTGATCTGATCAAGAGGAGAGAATAATGGGAACGGAATGCTAGGTTAGCCATAGTGCAAAGTGCTGGGAACGAAGAGCAAGGGACTTTTTACTCTATTGTTTTTATTCCCATCTGCTCTTTAGACATCTCAGATCACTTTGATTCTTTATTTACTCTGCTAAAAATGGGTTAAAAGTTGCCCACTTACATTTGGGAACAAGTTACAGATCTTTAAAAAAAAAAGAAAGAAAGAAAGAAAGAAAATAAATAAAAATCCTTGAATTATATCAAGTTTCCAAAAGGTCATCACTGTCTCTGCTGTGGCCTTTTCCCTATCCCAAATCCTCTATCAATATGTCATAGTGAGTTAGGCAAAGACAAAAGAGAGGCTCAGTGTGAAAACTGCACATATATCTAATCCTGACAAAGCAATGAATAGGCCTTCACAAGTATAATTATGCTTGTTTATTTGTTACCACGTACAGAGAGCTGATGAAAAAATCCATCAAAGTGGTATTATGCAGACACCAAGAGCTTCTTTTCTTTGGTTGCTAAAGCCACATTGAGGCTTAAATTCCTTATTGTTAAATTCAGAAGAAAAGGGGAGGAAGAGAGATTTTGGTTAGACTTTTTTGCATCAGTTGCTGACAGATCTTTTGTGTACAGCGCTGTATTATTAGATGCATTAGTTAGAGGCTTGCTCATTCAGTTCCCTCATTTTAGACCATACTGGAATCTGTAATTATAAAGTGCTATTCACTTTACCTTTAGTCTGGGTGTGGCAGGCAGCTGACTGATCACAAGTGAAGCAGATTTAAAATCTGACTTATCACCCACCCCCCCTCAAATATTGGGATTTAGAATTTCCAAAGACAGGTAAACTACCTGAACAAAAGCATGAGGTCGAAATCTAAGCAGAATTGAAAGCATAATCAAACTGAGATACAGATCTTTGTAATAATACAGAAACTAAGACAGACAAAACTGAATATGCTCCTATAACAAATTAAAGGTTGGCTGCCTGTGTGAACTTTTACATCTATCCAGGACCTAATTCCACTACCCCATGAACCAAAGCTCTAAAAAAAAAAACAAAGTTATTGATGCAGCCCCAAGATAGTATGGCAGATGCATGATGCAAAGAAGACTCTTTTTCTTGTAGAAAGATCCGTATAAAAGCCATGACACACTAAGAGACCCTATCAAACAGCTTTACGACAGCATGACTTGAAAGATCAGAGTTGGGGAATGGGTGCCAAATAACCTTCTCTGCTCCCTTTACGAAGAGAATTATATCAAAGTAAAAGCAATATGCATAGTTAATGTCTTTGTGAGCTTTCCAATTTAAAACAGAAAAGCTGTAATTTTTCTTTGCTGGCAATCTGGAAACACTCTGGAGTTAATTACAGCTGATTCGAAGTGAACGACACAAACAAAGACCAGTCTATGTCCAGACAATTATACTGCATTAACCAGCTTAGAGCTTCCTGCTGATGTTTCAGAGCTCTTCTATTACACCCTTCTACCTTCCCAGCACGATAGAAAATGCTTCTGCAAGGAGGAATTAATGAAGAGAACTGCAAAAGAATGTGTGACGACCTCTCCTGACATGGCAAAAACTTTCCACCCATGTCACGACAAAGGGGAGAAAGTAATTAAGTTTGAATAAAAGGATGTAACCAAATATATTGTGTACTTAAAGCATCACTTTAAAAAGAAAATCAGAAAAGTTTGCAAATCACATACTTGACTGACTGTGGAATCACAATATTTCTTTTTACTTTATCATCTTCAAAGGCTATTGGTTCAGATTTTGTTTGAAAAACTATCACCATTATTTTGAAATGTCATGTGACAGATCAGCTTTTACATGTCTTCGAAAAGGTTGTTTCCTTGTTTTATATATATGAAGGATTCAATGATAGCCAGATCATTGTCCCTGTTATTTTTAATTTAAATTAAACAATTGAAATATCATTGTTTAATTCTTTTATATTGTTCCCAGCTGCTCCATGAAACTAGTTCACCTTCATTCCTCTGGATGAAGATCAGCATTTTGCCACTAAAAAAATTGGTTTCTTCTCAGAATCATCCTGTATAACAAATATGACAATGTATATTTTTCTTTTTTTCTCTTTGATCTTTAGATTAAATTTTGCAATCATCTGGCTTGATCACGATTGTTATTATTTTTTTTAAAAAAAATAATAGCAATCAACAAGCCTTTTTCTGGCATTGCTTCAGTATTAATCCAGCCAGCAGTATTTAATTACAAAGTAACTACCTTAGTCTGTAGCTTAAATTGTGGAATCAGGAAAACACTGGATAAATAACAAAGCAACATTTCTCATGTCTTTCTTTTACAGAAAGGTGCATCTGAACAGCAGTGACCCAGTAAAATTTAAACAGTAATCCTTTGTCTTATCTATGCAAAGTAGGATTAGGGTTACAATGATGACTGCTTAATCCCTTTGATTTTCCTTTGCTGTATAAATATTAATCTACAAATCAATCAAGTCCTGTATTGTAATGCACACAACATACTTTGTGAAAGGTTATGTAAATTATAGTCATTTTACAAGCTCCATCTGAAAAGAACTTCATGCTTTTCTTTTCAGCCCAAAATCTGTATTGGATTTAAAAATTCAAATTTTGTACGCACAAAATGAAAGACCTGAACCCTTAAATTTTCAAAATTCGTCCATGAAAGAGATTTTCCCCTGTTCTGCTTTCATAGATGTTTAAATTACCAAATCTACTATTTTTAGATACTACCAATTACGGTAAGTAAATGTCTTTAATTTTTGTGAGTGTTTTTGAAAACTTAATGAATTCAAAAAGTGTAAATGTGAGAGACCAGATGTTTTCCTATAATCTTATGTTTTGAAATAGGTTACTGACACATTTTATAATGTCATAAATACTGCTGTGCCGGAATAATCCTACAGAATACATTTACTGTGGAGTTTTAATTTGTTAATTCAAACCAAGGATTAGATTCAGGCAAGTTTGTTTTACTTATGAGTAAAACTTTTGAAAACATTGAATTTTAAATTAGTGATTATGAAGTCTTAAGTTAGTTGCTATATTCCTTCTAGAAATATGGACCTAGTTAGCAATCCTTGCAATTCTTACTTATTTAACTGTACTGCAATAGTAGCAAATAGTAAAAACAGTAAATGAGAAAATAGAACAGATCTTCAGTTATACATAGTACAAAATGAAAGATACACTACTACTTAAGGCTGTGGAAATGCTGTACTTAAGACATAGTCCATGAATGACAGTTCCTGCAGAATATGTAGAACTGGGAGTTATTTTCAATTGGACAGGTTTCAATAAAACACATCCAGACATACAGCGTCATTTAATATGATTTCATTTTAAACATCTAGTTTGGCCATAGAATTATTTTAAAGAGAACATAGTCATTAATATTGTTCTAGAGTAATCTGCCAAATTTTGTTTGGCTAGTGCAAAATCAGCTGGGACTTCTGTTTTTATCAAATAGGGCCTTTCATCATTTTTTTTCAGTGGAAGTTAATTTGACTCCTCTGCATAAGTGAAGTGAGCAATTCAGTAATTAACTTTTGTGTTTTAAAATGTATAAACTTTAATTGGTTTTCATTGTAAACAAACAAATGTCAGCCACAATTATAAGCTCTTTGGTTTAACTACATATTATTCCTTTACAAACAAACCTGATGTCAGACAAATTAAAATCAAGTAGCCAGCTATTTTAAGTTGAATTTAACATGATCTGCCAATCACTTGATTACTAAACTTTAATATCATTGTAGGAAAACTATTTCGGTAAAAATAATTATAAGAATTTCATCTAAGACAGGCTTAATTGTATTGATTCAAAAGATGCCTACGTAGAGAAAGCATGTTGAAAGAGTAATGTTATCTTCAATCTACAGTTAACATTCAAACAAAATTACCTGGTATAAAAGAAAAAAAAAGCAATGTTGGACTCATGTTTGCCTCCCCACCCATAAAGAACCAACTGAAGTAGTTCTTTCGCTTACCATCTTTGAACTTTAAACAACAAAATATCAATGTGAAACAACTTCAAGGCATGAAGACTTGGAGGTTTATTTACTGACTAGTGTATCTATTAAGACCAGGAACAAGTGGAGCTGTCAGGATGTAATGAAGGTAAATGATTAGTTAGCACTGAAGCTGAGCTCTTCTTCAATGCAATAAGAGTTAATTAAAGTTTACCACCAAACATCAACCAAAGCAGGATGTTGATCAGGTTTCAGCATTAAGTGCAAACAGACAATGGTTGGCAGCAATTAGTGTAACTATCAAATGACATGCAACAATAATTATACATTTAAAATAGCTCAATGTCTGGTGGGGAAGGGGAACCTTATCAGCCCCCTTTGACTACAGTACAAATATTCAAAGAACAGGAAACAGGTGTCAGATATTTCATGTTAGCACTGTAAATCAATAGAATCCAACAATAAAAACACACTACCAGTATACAACTATGTTATCTGTAATGGAGGAATTTACTCTTCATGAAAGAGAAGAAAATTAACTGCTTGCTTGCAACAAAGGGAAGTGGTACTAAGATCAAATAAAGAACTTGTTGTTGCCTTTCAAAATGACATATAAATAAGGTGGCAAATGCTTGCAATTTAAAACCAATGTTTGGGGCCATTTTATTTAAAATTTTAAATTGGATGCAAATTATTCTGCCATTTCAACCTTTCAGTTGCCTCTTTTTCACAGAGATTAAAGGTGAAACAAATGTCTGAAACCTTATTTCAATGATCCCTTACTTCTTTTAGCTTGTGTATACTGGATGGTCAACAAACATTGCAACGCTGGGACAAGAAACCAACATTAGGATAGTTGTCTTTGATAAACAGGACTAGCTCAAAATGTTTTATGAGTCATACAATCCAAACAGCATCTTCTGTTATGCAATTGACAATAAAAATAACTCAACTATCATAGTCTTTGTCACTCACAAAGAACTGAATAGACCAACTTCCTCACTGGATTGCTATAGTTGCTTGAAGAGTCCCAAAGTATACTCACTAAGATAATTGCATCTATTCTATTATGGAAATGGATTTTTGAGTTGGTTGCCTCTATGTCAAACACTAATCAGAAGACATACTTGGTATAAAACCTCATTAAAGATACATATTCAAGCATTTACAAGGACGTTTATCTAGATGTAACCTCTACACAACTTATGTTTTATCATGAGGAACCACTTAAATTGTATGAAGAAGGTTTTTTGACAAAGTTTCTGATAAAGATTGATGGATAGCTTTCTCATGTATAGGACAAAAGAAAAGTTTCCTGTATGATCAATAATTATTTTAAAAAACAGGCAGCCATGTGTAGGAATTAACACTTCTTCCAACTGAGTGATTTAGGAATGAGATTCTATGCAAAGCTATATTGGGACCAATATTTAAACTATTCACCAGCTATAAGAAGTTGGCAATGAGGTGGGCATCTGCAAATAACCATTTTTAGGATACTTAAGAGGTCAAAAAGTTCTCTGGGATTTGGTGAATAAACATTCCAAGGACAAAATCCATTGAATGTAAGCGTAGGAAGGGTAGGAAGTACTACTCTTTGGAGTGAATCATCTTCCTTATATCTTTGTTTCACATATTTTCTGTATTTCATGCAGGAAATCAAGGGACCATGCATAAATCTTCCTCCTGTGGTTATATCCTGATAACAATCCCTTGAGAAAGGTGGGAGTAAGTGATAAGACCTTTGTGAAAGTCACCTAGGTAAAATTCCTAGTAGAGATAAACTAGAATCTGGGTCTTTCCAAGCCCTAGTCCAGGACTTTAAATATTTTCATATAGACTTTTACTTACATTTTGTGACAAAACTGAAGTTAGCTAACCATGATGTCAGGGCCATCATGTCAGTTAAGTGGATCAATGCAAATATCAGTTTAGACGCATGAAGCAGTTGCTACTGCTGCTAAAAAGGCAAATACCATATTAAGAATAATAAAGGATTAAAAAATAAAATGGTCTATTTTAATGTCTGTATCTATGATGCAATGATACTTGCTATAATGTACCCTGTTCTCAAAACAACTCAAAAAAGAGAAAATAAGATGCAGAACATGTTTGGAGTCCCCCTGGTACAACTCCATTCTGGAGGAAAGTTATAACTCTTTCAAAGATGACAGTGATATAAACATATGAGCAGCCTGTGCAGAAAATTAATATGAAAAGGTTTTATTTATACATTTATACTAATAGAACCCAAGATCGTTCCATAAAACTCAATAGTTGTAGAACAATACAGAGCAAATGAAAAACTGCTTCTTCGAAGAAGAATCAAACAAGTATTTGCTATTTACTGCAAGGTGTATTTATGGCCTTTGATGGCTTTAATGGGGGGAATGTTGTGGTATATAATGTACCAGTATGTATTAGTTATGGAGAACACTAGCTAGGAATTTGTGGTCCTCCTGGTAAACTTCCTACAGGCATCTTCTTGGCCACTGAGGAAACAAGATGCGGGATTAGATGGGCCTTTGATCTTATCTGTACAGTTCTTTTTACATTCTTTTAAAAGAGTCCCAGGAAACATGCTACTGTTAGTGCTCTGGAGAGACAAGATATAAATGTTTTCAATGAGTAAATATCACTGTTTTAGCTAATATTCCCTTTGATCTAAGTTACTGATTAGTGCCACCTATTGGAAGTTAGCAGAAACACTTTTGAGTAAGAAAATGTATATTGTTCCATCTATATTTACCCTAAGTTTACAATTACTCTAACAAGCAGAGAGAAGCAAGATCACTATTGCAATTTGTAACAATAAGTTCAGAGCATCCTTGCATCTACCCTGAATGCTAGATAATTTAGAGAGGAGGAAAGAAACTTCAATAGATAAGTCAGTATCAGGTTTGAAGTCAATGAAAGTAATGCTATCTAGTCACAATTTGCCTGACTTTTTTTAAACTCAGCTTTGGCAAATATATAGTAAATTGAAATACTCACATATCATATTCACTTTAAATCACAAAACTCTGTTCTAAAAAGCGTTGTTTCTTCTTTTAAGGAATAAATTACAATGTACCGGTAACTGGCTATGTATTCCAGGTGGTTATAATTCCATTGTTACAGCAGGACTGTCATTTAAAGTGAAATAGTCTGTAACCTTAAAGTAACTGACTACTGCTCTAGAGAAAAGTACATACTTGCAGCTAGCATAGCTGTATTTTCCTAAATAGTGAATCTTTGTGTTTCAAATATGAAACAAAATAGTATCAAATATGAAACAAAATAGAAAACAATAATAGTACATTATTCTGTACTACTATGAGCACATAATCATCATTCTGATCAGCTTTAAAAGCTGACAAATAGACCAAGAGACTGCAAAAGGTTTGTATGAAGAGCTGTCTGAAACTTTACCAAAATAGTACAAATGAACTGCATTTCCTCATTCCCTTTCTTATGAAGAGAGGAAGTAGATGGATATGCCTGCTGTTTCTTAAAGTGACCACTGGACGTGATCAGTGATTTACTTATTGAAACTGGATGAAAGTTCATTTCTAGTACAAACAAAAAGAGCTACGATATGTAAAATATATGAGTTAAAATTCTTGGAGTGGAAAGAAAATCCATAATTTAGCTCTTGATGATTAGATTACTCCCCCAGATGTATATGCATGTAACTAACAACAGATAAATGTTAAAAATTCATCATTTTACCATTTTTTATGATTCAAACAGATGATGTCTTTCACTATGGCAGACTAATGTCAAATAAAAAAGCTGCTTAAACAGGTTGCGATGCTAAATACATTTGGAGTGGAACATGTACAAGTTTCCATCACAACATTTATTTAATACAAAGCCTCATTATTTTACAATTATTTCTCCCCATCTTGGAGCATTATGATCAAAATGGACTCCACCCCCACCAAAACAAATTACATTTTCCAAACGTCTTCTGCTCTGCTCTGGCTTTGTGCACAGAGTTAGCTAATCCAAGCATTTCCCCAGAGCTGCATTTAAGCTATGGCCCACTCCCAGCACAAAAGTGTCTCCAAAAGCACTTTCACCCCCTTCAGCACTCATGCGCTCATTGGTCCTGACATTTTCACTTCAGCCATGACAAATGAGCTGATAGCTGTGATCAGATTGCACACAAGTACTACTTTATCTAAAGACATATCATTAACTCTCATCACTATCTTCCAGTATGATTCTTCTTGTTTAATTTGTTGTGAAAATGCAGCTGAGTTTTAAAGCATCAAAACCTTAAGTAACCACAAATAAACACCACTAAATAAAAAGGGGCAGATTTGGACAGGATCAGAACATGACTACCATTAACTAAATGTGTCTCAAGGGACTTAAGTAACTGTACTCAACCTCTGCCCTAGTGCAAACATGCCATTTGAAAGTTTTCTAAAGGTCCCTTCCCCCTTGGTAGATTGCAAATGTTCTCTCTCTCTCTTTCTCTCCCCTTTCTCTCTCCTCTCTCTCTCTCTCTGAGAAACATAAATAAAGGGAAACAATCAAGCATAACTAATAAATTTGGAAACCAGTTTCTGTCTCTTAAAATGACTCAAGCTATCTTTTCTTAACATGAATCTGCCTTTTCTACCAGAAACACTTTTCACTTCGGTGTTAGTGAAACCAGTTCGTTTTTCTAATCTATAATAGCAACGTTTGACCTAAACTATTTTGGGGAGAAAATAATAATTGGGTGCATTCTGAACAGGAGAATTGTTCCCTAACGGCTAAAGAACCTAAGTTCCACTTACACAGTTGTCACTGAATCTAGAAGCTTTGCAAGGTATATTATTTGTAACTTTTCCAAGCAATTCATCTGAGAATAAACATAAAAGCAGAGTCAACTGTGGCACAACAGATCTTGGGAATAGGGGTCATGCTTTGAGGTAAAGTGCTATTCACTTCTAGACCATGCAAGGAGCTTTTTATTCCTGTCCTTATTGGAATCAGTTCCCCTTACCAGAGCAAGAACAAAGCCAAGTGCTCATGTGAGGTTTGTGTATAAATCAGAGGTAAGCTACTTTAAGTGTCACTTGTGATTTTCCTGTTGACAGTGTTCATTTAAATAGACTGCTAGGACTAGCCATACTGGCAAATCTTAATAGTTCTTAATCTGCATTCTTCTTTTTTTGGAAAAGAAGTTATTTGCCCCATTTTTTAAAAATCCAAATAACTTGTGTAGCATCGTCTATGCTATCAGATTGTGCCATGTCAAATGCCAAGTATTCATGAATAAAAGCAAATATTACAATTTTTGCCTCTTGAATTCTTTTTAGCAAAAAGTATTATTTCACTTCCTATGATTAACAAATAATGACATATTATTTAGCAACTAGATCAGTTTCAAATATTGTGATTCCTGTAATTATCTGGAGAAGAACATTACTGAAAAACATGGTTTGTCCTTCTTAAAACAATTTCTATATTTAAAATCTCTAATATAAAATCTTCAGAGAGCTTTTCTTTTAAATAATTAACTAGTTGGTACAATGCTAACATGTTAAAGATAATTATAATGTGCACTATGATGGCCAGAAGACTTTTTTATCTGCCTAATGATGTTGACAATGCAGCATTTAAAAATGTATTTTGATTAAGGTGCAACTTTATAAAGAACCGATACATTGCATTTGATGTTGTACATTTTAAACTATTGAGTTTATTGGTTACAGTATGGGAAATAAACAAAAGTTAATGCCATCATAATTATTTGTCAAATGGTTCTTTGTATGAAAACAGTTTCATCAGTCCTATTACTTTGAAAACACAACCGGATTTAGGCCAATGACAAACTGAATAGTACATAGCAAAGGAATGTAAGAAAAGTTGCAACTACCATGGCAGATTAAAACTTTATATTCTACTATAATATTTTTATTTTTTTTTCAGTCACAGGAGGAGTACTAGACAATTAAATATTTACCTAAATTAGGCAACTGCAATTCATTGGTTAATGGAAAAGTAACAGTAACTGGATCAGAATTGAATAGATAAAGCAATCTTTGAAAAATAATTGAATTGAAAAAAGGCCATTATACTATTTTTAAAAAAGGAAAAGATGAAAGGTCAGCCACAGTGAAAATTATACTGCACTTTCACCTAAATTTAGTACTCGCAGAACAGTTCTGGAAAAGTTCTGGGAAAGTTTGGTTTTCTCTATTGTTCTGGGTCTTTTGTATCTTAACCTCAAACAGGAAATTTCTGCTTTGAAGTCTTGAAGCAGGTAACAGCATAGACTGAGACTGCCAGATTTTGTCTGGAGCAGGTCTTTTGAATTTCACAGTAATCAGGATTGCCAAAATGAAATGGGTACAGTTCTCTCATATATATATTTCTTAAACGAACTTCGAAACCATAACAAGGCAATTTTACTAGGGTCACAAGTTAAGTATGAAGTAGTGTTGAAACCACCAAAAATAATTTAGTTTTCCTAGTTAATATTGCAACGTGTTTTGTTTACAATGATTTTTTTTATCTTAAATTTGTTTTTACCTAGAACAAGGTTCCCCAGCTGATATATTGGGATAGATTTAAATAAGCAAATGTTACTGTGTATGTTTAGTGTTTACATATTTAAGACTATAGGAAATAATTTTTTATGCAGCCTGGATATTGATTGCTTTATTGTTATATTCTTCCTTATCCTTATGCATGCATATTATATTTTTCGGATATGAATTAAGAATGAATAATTTTGAGGGCAAAATATGAACATATCCCCAAATCATAGAGCTCTTTGTCTTGTTTTACAACACATTCTACTGCTGCCATCTATGTGACAAATCTGTGTTTCAACAACAATGGTATAACATGTACATTGATCTAATACATTAAACAAATAAACAAACCATGTCAGAATCTAAAAACTGACCATGTTTCCCAGCACTGCCATCAACAAGCAAACACATCTTCAACTATTCAAGTGAACCAAAATTGGTTTTTCTAACAATGATCAAGTGGTACACATCCACTAAATCAAATCCAAACAGAAGCATGCATGTGTGTTTGGGGGATGAGGGGGGATTGTTGTTAGTGTTGTTTTAATGGATACTTACTGGCATGCAGAACAATGGAAATTCCCTATTTTAATCTGCAAACCAATATAGCAGACCAGGAAGTTAAGCAAGACAAAAGGTAGAGCACAATATTTTGAATCACTGCAGAACCATTTTCGCAGGCTGCACTTCATATTTAGTGTCCATAAACCTTACAGTTGTTCCTGAAACTTGTAATTTAAACCTTCCACCGAAACATTGCCCTACGCAGAGTTGTTTGCTAAGAAGAGACTTATGAGGAGACTAAGTCTGCAGGTCCCAGACAACAGAGAGCATAGCAATCTACCAGCGTCAAACTCTGAGGCACGAAATGTCAAGAGATTAGGAATGGGAACTGAAAATATAGTAGAGGATGGCACATTGGTGATATAAATAAATGTTCATTGTACACTTGTTAATCCTGCTCCATTTTTTAAAAAATATGAGCTAATGTTCCAGTGTCAAAATATATTTTTCCTGTGTTCCTTGCTTTGGTCCTTTTTCCTGATGTTCCAAATGTAAAACATAACATTTTATGTCAAGTGTATTTAGTCATCAAAATTTCAAATTAAAATATCAATATTAAACACTTAGTTACATATACACCATAATGAGCTTTTTCCCCTCCATTTTTCATTCATAAGCAAAAACTGAACCATGTTGACTGTATCAAGCTTTTACTATACTAAAAAAAAGGCAATTAAAATGTCACTTAGCTTTAACTCAAACAACACCCAAGCAAAATATATGACTTGATTCTTTGATAATGTCTTTCCTACAAGATGTTTATAATGGAAGTACATCTTTATTGTTTTATTCAAAAAAATTCAAGATTTTTTTATCATAAAAACCAGTTTCTCCTGTGTCTGGTCTGTTAGATAAGGGAATTGCCTCTTAGAAAAAGTCACGTGCTTCAGTCTAAGCCTATAATACTTACAGTATTGACCTGTATTCATGGAAGTTTATACGGTCCAATCAGATCACTGTTACAAATATAAATATTCTGTTTGTTTAAAAAAAGTAACTTTCAGACAACTTCTAGGCAGTTCTCAAAATTATAAAAACAAATATACTTTAATGTAGATGCCATACTTTAACATTGTTTTTCTTAAGTTGAAACCTCATTGGAATCCCATGCATATTATAAAAGTACCTTAAAATGATAAAATTATTTCAGTCATGAAATTGAGATCAGCCATTCCTAAATAAAATTCTAATATTTTTTTTTAAATCTGTCACTAGACAGGCCCTATCATTGCAAGCTTTTAGAATAGCAAACTTACAATGAAGATAAAACAAAAAGGACTTATGAGAACACTGGAATTACAAAATAGAGAATGTGTCATTTAAACATCGTACATCCACACTAATGGGCATATACTAAATCTGTTTCTATATTCAAAAGAAGTGGGCATTTATCTTCTGTAAGGCTATGAAACTTTGGCAGGTTATGTGTTCTACACAACCTCATTTCCCATTCAGTTGTTAAATCAGTAAGACTATTGTATAAATTGAAGCATATTCAGAATCTCGTCATCAAGACCATTTTCTCAGATTTTCGTACTAGAATTCTTACATAGTTACACAACATCCATGTGTGACAATCAAAAGCTGTCAAATCTAGAACAACAATCTAGAACAAAAATGTCATGCAACAAATTACCACTGTTTTAAATAGACTTATTCCTAAACATAGATGCAGTCTGACTCTTTACCTAAGCATACATAGACTGCAGCCTAGGTTTCCGCTTGTTTAACACAATACAAGTCATATAAACTAACATTAACCCATGCATCATTTCAGTTATACGTGGTTTAAAAATGTCACTTAGAGCACATGTTGCTTACTTAATAAAATATATTCATTTATTTTTACACTAGCAAATTTAACTTTTTAAAAGTTTTCCATAGCTTTTCTTTCTTGTGTTATATATCTTTTATGCTATATATAAAAATCACTGTTATAGGACAGTGTATAGGAGACGTACAAACAAATACAAATTTGCAAAGTTATAAAGAATTTCTCTGGCATCAATCTACAATATCAAGCTTTGATAACTCACACTGTATCTTTTATTTTGGTACAGTTTCCTATTGACCTGTCAACTGCCAATCATTTACAAATATTTACTGGTTTATTTTGCAATATGCATTGCCTACCAAACAAGCTACATGCAAGACTCCCATTGCAAACACATATGTATAAGCTATATGAATAAACACATAGACCAAATTAGTACAAGACTGATTCAAATGATTTTTCTCCCCTATACAGTAATGGCTTCAGAAAAAAAAATAGTACACTAAAAAAAACTAACAGTACATTAAAAAACACTAACAAAAAACCCCCAAAACACTAACCTGAAAAACAGAAAAGAGACTTGGTATGCAGACAGATCTTTATTTCTCCACACTGCATCTGACTTTCCTTATAGATAGAACCAATTGTCATTTTCATCTGTTCCTGCTGCAACTCTATAGCTCCTTGCTTGATAGTAAATTCCACTGAATTCAATAGGGCTTACTTTAGTAGACATACATAGCCTTACACAATAAATGTATTTTAACTATATCAGTTACAGTTGAGAGCATATAATTAGACACACAGATCACATTGTCAACAGCTAACCAATTACATTCCTACCTTTAGGCCTCTTCCTGGTCCATTTAAGTCTATAGATATTTTATCACTAAATTTGATAGGAGTATGGGTATTTAGTAATGACTTATGAGCCCACTGTTTACATATTAAAAACCGAAGTCTAAAGTATGCCATCAATGACACTTACTGCATTCAAATTTCTAGTTAGATTCTATTTCGTGTTATCAATACAGTAGCATCAAACTCATAAACGTTACGGTTGTATACTAGAAATAAATCGTTTCTACTCTTGCATAGTTCACAGGGTCAAGGTCTATTCTTTCAACACCAACAAAATAAAAGCACCATCAATTAAAAGAGCTAAACTATACCTTATGAATAGCACATTCAAAAGCTAAGCTTCAGACTACCTGACCTCCATTTATTTTTCTTTGCTTGATTTTTTTTAAAAAAAAACTCTTTTAAAAAAAAACTCTTCTTCCCACAAAACACAGATACTCAATAGTCAATACCTGATTAGCCTGTAGTATTTCTATGACATACAAACCTGGATCTATCATCTTCTTTCTAGCTGCATCATTACATACATATTCATCAGCCTGATGATGAAAATTCAAGGCATTTTTATAAAGTTGCTGAAATCTGAGCTTCTGCTTGTTTTCTCAAGTCTTGGACAAACATAACTTTAGGGTGAGCTGAGCAGAGGAGAGAGAAAGAGAAGCTTGCATTTTCGTCTTCCTTTCATCTTAGTCATTCAGTCAACCATTCAGTGCCCTATTCAGCAGAGCTTTTCATTATGCAAAAAAATGCTAATCCTTTCCGATGCTTTCACACTTCTATAAACCCCCATTCCTTCCACTGAAAAGCAATTATATCAGTTTACCTTTCTGTCAAAAACAGGATTAATATTCCAAAACCTGAATCTCTTTTGTTTTTCTATCTTTTGCTTGAGGAAACCAGAGATTAATAGAGGACATTCTCCTTAGAGCCAGAATGCATTATTTTAAATATGATTCTGTTAAGCCAGAGAAGAAAAGGGGAGAGATGAGGAGAAGGGGGGGGGGGGGCTTTAGTTGCTGCGGAAACTCCTTTCTGTGGCAGAACTGACCTTCTCTTTCCCGAGGCTTGAATAGAATGAGCCTCACTCTGGTCTATTAATCAGAAACAAATTATGAAAGAATGTAGCTGGACTGGTTGACACTATCCTGTCTTGGGAGACTCAGTAACAGCGTTGTAACAATGTCCTCTTCATGGGTAATGAACAGCCATGACAAATGGGGGCTGAGAAACTATTTATTTGCATATGCAAATTATCACACAAAGGAAACATGTACAAACAAGTGTCATTGTAAGGTGGATTAGGCAAACAGCATTTTCTTTTTAAGACATTCTATACCCCAGAACATTAGTCAGCACAATTAAACCAGTCTCCATGGAGACTAATGAAATTTTACCATGGTATGAGTTAAATTAGATAGCTAGTTATGTGTTTTCCCAAACCAACTTGAAATCCATTATTGTCTCAGACAATACGGCAATTGTCCCAGACTGATCTATGCCAGTTCAACAAGCTCCTGAGTTGACAATTTGCATATGTTAATATAATTAAGCACTAATTATATGAAATCTGTACATCTTCAGCACACACTTTCCCTGGGCATTTTTCAATTTGAACCTTGGCCAAGACTTTAACCCTTTGAATTATCTGGAAGAAGGAAACCGTGCCTTGTGGGTACAGCCCCAAGGCAGATGCAGGAAAAGCTCTTCCTTTCTAAATACAGGGCTTAACCTGACTTTTCCTATTTCCATCCACAAAGTCAATTTTTATTTTTAAAAAATGCTACCCAGTCACTACGATCTTGCTTCAAAGCTTACTAAAATATTTAACATTCGGCTAAATAAAAGTGTTGCCGATTCATTAATTGTCAAGTTTGAAATTGTCACACACACACACACACACACACACAAATCTAGACTGATGTCAATGCTATGACAGCAATAAAAAAAGGAATGAGGACAGAAAAAAGAGCAACCAGGAACTAATGAGCTTTACATAAATATATGCTGAAGCAATTAAGCAGTGTTAATTACTATGACAGCAGTTAATTGAATATAATTAGATATTTTAAGCCACTGACTATTGCACAGTTAAGATTAATTTTATTGAGATTAATTGTAAATAAGAGTAGATTAACCGTGTTTTGACAGGCAGGCAGAAGAGCAGGAATCAGACATTCCCCCTCTAAAAAAAAAACCCCATATATTATTTTAATGTCACACCTTAGAAACATCTCCTCAATAAACATGACTTTTCAAAACCAAACAGACAGGAAGCTTGAAGAAAAGCAAACAGCTTGCAGAGATTAAAGAGTCTTTTGTCCTTTTTTCATATGTATTTCTTTTAAAAGACCAAATTAAGTAAGTCTGGTATACATTTTTTAAGGAAGGAACATTTCACACCGAATGGAAAAAATGCTCTATCGCAGACAAAATCCATGCAGCTGTGCGGAACTTATCCCAGATGGTCTGAAGCTATAAAATACCATCAAAATGATAGAGCTAAGGGCCTTTCCAAAATGTGATAAAGTCGCAACCTTGTGTGTGACCTAAATTTTCAGCCATCTATAGCTTCTTCCTTGATCCTTTTTCAATCTAATCATAAATATTCAAAAGACCTCTTTTAATGCAACGCCACCAATGCACAACCACTTTAAAAGGCTAATATCTTACTAAAAGGTCCCTTTGTTAATTAATACGATACAACTAATATCACTCAGGCACAATAGCAGACTTTTTATATCACTTAGCTTAATTCACTTAAAATCTTATTTTTAGCCAGTCTTCAAAGATCTAAAGAATACTCACTGCAAAATAATCCAAGCATGCTATTGGAAAAAGCATCAGAATGCTAACAAATCACAAACAAGCAAAGAGCCTCAATTGATTCGAGAATAAATCAATAAGGGATTAACACAATATTTTTAAAGCAGTACAATGTATATATCATATAAATGAATATATCATATAAATGTATATATTCAATACCTTATTATCTCTATATTGAGGGGGGGAAAAGGCTTTACAGTATTGCACATGTTCCTATATTGACTATCAACTCCTTTAGTCTTTTAAAGCAAAAATCCCAAAATGGTATGTGAAACAAGGCTACAACAAGCCATTCTGCAGTGAAGGATTTTAAATCATCCAGCCTCTTCTAATAGACTTGAGACTTATTGAGGTAGAAACCATAAAAAATGAAGAAGGGAAATTTAATCCCTGAAATATTGATTTGCACATTAATATCATATAGGCAGAGGGCAATTTGGCTTCATGGAAATGACACATTGTCGACCCTTGCTGAAGTCAGAGCCAATCTAACTGCTGAACATGTCTGAATCTCAAGAGTTATTAAGGGCTTCCCTTCTTGCCTATATGACTTTTCTCCAGCCTACCAATGCAATCTTAAATGTATTATCTTTAAGAAATAATTGTAAAACCTCAGGGGTTTTCCAGTTAATGGAAGGAAGGCTAAACCACATCAGATTCTGAAATGCAACATTAAACCCTTGCAATCAACAAAACCACCTCAATTCTCATCCATCCAGTGCAGGATCTAATACTGTTATTAGAGATAATCAAATTTCATTGTGTAAATTTAGGCTCATGGTCAGAGTGGAAGCAGTAAATTCTGCAATATTAAACAGTGATTTTTCTCAGCACTTCTTTACATAGTCCCTGATGATGAACAATAAAATATTTTGCTATAGAAGCACAACCTTGTATCTATTTTAAAAGATTTGAGAGATGCATACTTTTCCTTAATACTTGCATTTTTAGAAAACAAGCTAATATCATTCCTAAACCTACCAAGCAGGTACTACCACTACTATTACTGTGACTTATACAGATGGTTTATTTGACCTTTCTTTGTTCTTTGAATAGATTTCATTTTTGAAGATTTATGACCATTGCCTTCTATTTAATTGACCTTATATGTTCATTCCCACAAGAAGGAAAACTGAATACATGTTTGCCTTCCAGAAAGCCTTCAAAGCCCAAAGCAATGCCAATGGGATGCTACAGCCACAGTGTATAGATCCTGGAGTATGAATATTCAGCTAGGCTCACTGAATAATCTGAGGGAGCCTCTGCACTCAAGCCAGGTGCAAGAGGTTAAAACAGCTGGCTAGCCATCTTTCATCTTGGTATGCCTTCCTACTGTTTGAAACTGTCTCACGGTCCTCCCCACAAGCAGGCAGTCCTCCCCACAACTATTTTACACACACACAGAGAGAGAGAGAGACAGATAGAGAAAGACACAGAGAGACAGAGAAACAGAAAGACAGAAAGCTCCAGTTGTATTCTTTCTCCAAAATCTCACTGCAGAAAAGGAAACTCTTTCAAAGTCCAAAGTATGAAACAAAATGATTATATTTAAACAGTCAGGTTTTTTTTTCCTTTTCCAACCCTTCAGCCCTGTTTCATTTGTAGTATTTTCATTCTCCCCCTTTCCTCTCTGGCTTTCCAAAAGCCAAGTCCCTTCTCCCTGTCAGCTTTGTCAGTAAATAGAAAGTAAAACAAGGGTTGATGGCACTGAGAGTGTTACATACCCAGGCTGTGTTTTTGCATTGCTCTCAATGGAAGCGATCGATGCCCATGTCACAGTGGTGTTCCCAATCGTAGCCAAGTGTCTGCCTCAACCTAACCAACAACAGGCAGGGCTTCCAAGGCTGCTGCTCACTACCTCTTCCTTTCATCCATCCACTTAGACATCCACCAAACTCTCAAAGACAGAATAAACTATCATCTGCTCTTCAATCACCGCTCTTTAAGGATCCAGCCACTGGAAATCCTTCCAAAGGGGAAATCACAATTTCAAATATACATATAAGAGAGATTTATCCAGCCTTCAAAATCATCAACCCTCCTCTCCCTCCCTTTTTAATTTTTTTTTCCTTCTGCCTTTTTCTTTTCTTTTTTCTTTTCTCTCTCTCTCTCTCTCTCTCTCTCTCTCTCTCTTTCTTTTCCAGCTACCTGATCCTTGATTAAAATGGAACAGGGTTAATAATAATATGAAAAAGGCGATGAGAATGAAGGAGAGGAAATGCAACTGTCAGATACAGGAACAGTCAGACTTCCTGCCTGACACTGCGGGGTCTGCCTCAATGTAAATCCACCATCTTCTGCCTGGCAAGTTGTCTTTTGGTTGAACTGATTTTTTTTTTTTTTTTTTTTTTTTTTGGGGGGGGGGGGGGGGGGGGGGGGGGGGGGGGGGGGGGTGTAATGTTTGCGATGTATGCCTTGGTACCTAAGGTGGAAGAAGAGGAGGAGGAGGAGGAGAACAGGAGGAGGAGGAGGAGGGTGTGTGTTTTACTGAATGGAAGCGAAAAAGCCTCCTCGGGACGGCGCGAAGGCTGAATCCGGCTGGCTGAGCCTCTTCTCTCGGCTGGGCCCAGTGCCCCGAGCAGCCGAAGACCCCGAGACCCCCCTCCCCCTCCAGCTGGCAGGTAACAAAAGGAATACAGCAACGTCTGTTTGGGGGGGAGGCGAGGGGTACGGCTGGGGAGCAGGAGGGAAAGGGCGGAGGGCACGGGGGGCGCAAAGTTTCCGATCCCCATGTTTACAGGCGAAGGCAAGGTTGCAAGGCAGGCGGGGGACGCCGAGACGCGCCTCCCTTAGCCGCCGCGCGAAGGGATGTATGCGCGGAAAGGAGCCTCGGCGCCGCTTCCCTCACAGACCGGGAGAAGTACCCGTCTCACGCTCCGCACGACGCAGAAAAAAGAATATATATAATATTATAATATATATATATATAATATAATATATATTTATATATAATATTATATTTCTTTGGCACAAATCCGAGGAAAATAACCTAACGCCGGAGCCCCACGCGGGAGAGAGAAAGGGAGGAAGGAGCGGAAACCAGCCACGGAGGGCGCCGGCTGCCTTTTCACAAAGGGAAGAAGCGCTGGCCGAATCTTCCCCAGCCGAGCAGTCCCCCCCTCCGGCCAGCCTGGCAGCTCGGTCCGGCCAGGACGCCGCTCGCTAGAAAAGTGGCGCCCCGGGAAAGGCAGCCGCCGCTCCTCTTTAAGCGGGCTTGCCTCGCTTAGTTGCCTGCTACGGCAGGAGCCCAGCCCGGCTGCTGCAAATGCCAGCACCCCACCTCGAAAGCACGCGCGCGCACACCCGCCGAGACCGGGGGGGGGGGGGGGGGCTCCGTCCCACCGGCACTCGCACCCCTCAGCACCAAAGCCAAATGCCAGCTCTGACCCCCCCAAAGCACCCTAAACTTTCCCCAGAGGCATCGCGCTCCGGAATCCGGGGTTAAAAGGGTGGGTGGGGGGGGGGGTGTGGGAAGAGAGAGAAAGAGGGAGAAGGAACAGGCAAAGACTTTTGACAGCCGCGCCGTGGCTCAAATCAGCCCGTTTCCCAGATCGATTTTAAAAAGACACACACAATGCAATATATATATATATGTATATCTTCTTCTACCAAACGTTAAAAGATTCTTCACTTAATCCAAAAGTTACAATTTGAAAAGAAAAAAAAAAGGGTACCCCAACCCCATCCTCCCGAAATTTAAAAGCGAAGGAAGCCTTCTCCCATAAAGAAGCAGCTAAAAACGAGAAAAGAGGTAGAAAAGAGGGGGGTGAGAAAGGGAGAGATAGAGAGGATCAGTGGATGGGAGTGTGTGTGTGCGTTTGTGTGTTTGTGTGTGTGTGTGTGTGTTTGTGTGTGTGTGTATGTGTGAGAGAGAGAGAGAGAAAGAGAGAGGGACAGAGAGAGAGAGAGAAAGAGAGAGGCAGGCAGAGAGCGAGAGCGAAATATCAAAGATTGTGCAAGATCAGCTTGGAAAGATAATCGATACTCGACCTAAATTTAACACAAACTACTCAATAAAAGTTAAAGAAAAAACTTACTTTCCATTTCCCCTCGCAGTTCTTACTGGATCTTCGCCTCTCTGTTTTGTTTTGCTTTATTTACTTAACAGCTGATCACATCCAAGTAAACGACAGAAGGTTCATTAAAAATAATAATAAAAAAAATAATCCTCCAACTTTATTGGGTGAAAATAAAAATGAACAAGAAGTGGGGGCATGGAGCGGTCCTTTGGGGTCCGGGAGTTGTTAAAGCAAGTGGCGACCGCGGTCTCGCTGTTTGGTTGTGAAGGGGTTGGGAAAAGGAGGAAAGGAAATGAAAATCCGATATGTCTTTATTCTGCTAATTATTATCGTTTTAGCCCTGTTTAAAAAAATGGCTGATTAAGTTGAGTGCGCATGTCTTTGTGTGTCTATTCCCGATATGCACTCTGGGAATGAGAGAGAGAGAGAGAGAGAGAGAGTGAGCGAGCGGGGGGGGGGAGAGAAAGAGAGAAGAGAGAGAGGTGTAATTAGCGAGGTGATCAACATTCTCCAGACTGCAAATGACGCGCAGCGCGGACTTACTGTCGCTGCTGCTGGGGACTGGCAGGGACTGCGGGAGCCACACCACTGGCCCCAAAGCAGAACGGGCAGTAGGAAAAGCAGCTTCACGGACACAAACACAAGTCTGCAAACTTCATTAGTAACACAGACACACACACGGACGCACATACACACACACACACACACAAATAGATGGCTGGGGGAAATTAGAGAGAGAAAGTGAGTGAGAGAGAGAGAGAGAAACGGCAAGGGAGAGAGAGAAGAGGCAGAGGGAAAGGAAAGAAGATTTGCTCTTCTTAACTGCTCAGGAATGTGAAAAGATATGGGTGCAAATTAATTATTCCTCCCACCAGGGAAGTTCTTTCTTTCTCTCTCTTCTCTGCCCCCCCCCTCTTTTTTTTTTAAAGAAGAAAATATGCTTTGGATAATGAATGTGGAATGTGCCTCTGTATGAAAAGGAAGTAAGACTAAAGCGGAAATTTTTACTCTTTCAGCCTTAAAGAATAATTTACATGTTGTTGAGGCTTTATTTATACACACACACACACACACGCACATACACACACACACACACCCCACTGTACATACATACAGTGGTACTGTGTCTAATAACTGTAGCAATGTATACATATTAAGAGGTATGCATTATTGCACACACCTATGGCAGTTTAATCTCTCTGGGGTAATTGGTCCAACAGCTCAACAAAAGTAAATTTATAATAACAAACAGTATTTTTAATGTGTAACAGCAACAATAAACAGAATTTTAAAAAAGCACAAACTATTGTCAGCACATAGGACTATAAAAGGAGAAATATTTTTGTTCTTGGGTTTGCTAAAGATATTGAAGGATATGAAAAAAGAGGATATGGGGGATAGCGCGTAGATGCCACTATAAATAAGAATCTCTTAGAAATCTGCAAGGGATGGAGATTGCTTCTCATTTGAAAATCTAATTATCTTAACCTAATACTACAGATGTGATGTGAATATGAGTGACACTTTCATTAAAATATAATTAACTAAAACCAGAAATCGAGATACTTTTAAATATTCCCCACTGTAGATTAAAAATCATGTCTATTCAAAGTGCATCCAAACACACCATAGGGACACCTGCCCCAGTCCAAATGATATTACAGAAACAAAAAGTCCAAAAATATTGGCAACTAATACTTCCATATAAAATTATATTTTTGATCTTAAAGATCTTATAAATGTGAAAATAACTTTCCAGTTGATGAGTCTCTATAATTCCTGGTTCCTGGAGTGCATTTAAAATTCTTATCTTAGGCCTTAAGAACTTAATACAACAGAAAAGCTTAACACTATTCCTCATAAAAACAATGTATAAATATGCTTTTTTTAGAGTTCTTGTACCATCCAACATACAGGAGCCCCTGACAAATCCTAAAGCTAACATTAAAAAGAAAATTTCCACTTGAATATGAATGCATGCTTGCCAGCAAAGACATCACACAGGCCAAAGATAGGGAGGTGTAGTGCAAAAAGAGGTCTTGGAAAATGGGGAATATACCCACTTGGACATCCAGTTCCTTATAGGCAACTTAAAATATAATGACATTTCCTAGGAAAGAGGGAAAAGTAAAGACATCCAGATTTTTTTTTTTACAAAAAATAATCTTTGCACTTAAGAGATAGTTTTGATGACATAACATCATAAGACTTTTCCTTATGGAGGGTAACTTGATCTTGCTTGAGAATTAGACCTACTTCTCAATAAAATAAAACTGCTGTGTGCATATCATAAAGCTAGACTCAAAAGAAGGAAGTGACAGCCTCCTCCTTGTTTACATAGAGGGACCACTGAGGCTAACAATACATTTCCCAACCCCCATTTTCAGACATTTCTGGGATTATGGAAAATAGATCTCTGGCTCTTTTTGAAATGGAAGGAAGAGTCAGGTTGCAGGATTCACTGACCAGGCAGTCAAGGGCGTTTAAAGTATAGCAGCCCATTTCCTAACCCAGAAAACAATCCAGTCTGATGAAGAGGCCCCTCAGTATAATTCTTCTACTTCCAACTCAAGTGAGAAAAATTAAAATAGTTTGCATAGCAGAAGTATATGGAAACAACGACCATGATATTGCCAAATATATATATATATATCTTTTAAAAGGGTTCCATCTATTTTTAAAAGATGTTTTCAGAAACTTCCATACCTAGTTGAACACGCAAGACATATTTCATGCCAATGTCTTCCTTGCCCTCGTGGTACTGTACTTGTAGCTCCCTTTAAAGAATGTTTTGGCGGGTTTCCCCCCCCCCTCTAGCTAAAGGGGTACCCATAGGAAATGTAAACAGGAGAGTCCATCCCTAGGGGTTTATTTTTTTCCCCCCCTTTCCGTGTTTTTGTTTCGCAACCTCACTCGCTCTTCAACCTCCTTTTCATCTATCTACTTTCAGCCCTCAGCTTTCCCTAAACTGGTAGAGATCGAGATGGAAAAGGCACTCAGGGATCCTAACAGTTTAGAAGAAAGCCGGAGATTGCCACGTAGCTAGGAAAAAAAAAATCGAAGGAGGTTAATTCCGAAAGGCAGCACAGGTTGTGTGTGTCTGCGTGCGTGCGTGCGTGTGCGCGTGAAAACAGCAAAGTGCGTTTCGGGCAGGGCAGGGGGAATCAGCCAGGAGCACCCGAGGGCTGGGAAGTAGGAGAGCTGGCTGTTTCGAGAGGATTCCCCTAAAAGCTCGGCCAGCTTTTCAAGCCCTTTTCCTTTTCGTTCCAGGCTGCTTGCTCAGCTGATCGCCCAAGACCTCCGCCTAACCTCTTAGTTCCTTTTCTTTGGTCCCTACGGCACAGCTCCAAGGGAAACCTCTTAGGGCAACCCACCCTGATATTTGTGTGTATGGGGTGGGGTGGGGGGTGGCGGTGTAGATTTTTCCCAAGGGGGGGGGAGAGTAGCATGATCTTCCAAGCAGGGAGAAAGGGAAAGTTAATGGCGTTGTATTTCACATGTGTGGGAAAACAGACCGTCCGATTTTGGATGCCACCCCCACGCCCCTGAGCGAAGCAGACTTTGAGCAAGGCTATAAGAGCCAGTTCTGGCCACTCAATTCTTTCAGACAAAGAGCGTGCCAAGGCAGCCGAGAGACTTTTGTGCTGCATTTCCAAAAAACCTGTGCTAGGGACGTAGAGGGCCAGGAGGAGGATATACATAATTACAATCTCCTCTCTTTTTAATAACCCGACATAATTCCCTAATAAATGGCGGGCCTCCCCCCTTCCCTCTCTCGCCCAAGGGAAAGACGATCCGTGCCTTTTGAAAGCGTCCCCTAAGTCTATAGATGAGCTCAGTTTGAAACGAGGTATTACAAGATCTCAGTGTTAGAGACCCCTTTATCTAAGCTACAGACACTTTCAGATCCCGAGACCCCCTCCTTCCTCTGCCTTTTTGTTATCTCTTTTCCTCCCGGGGGCTATTTGACAAAGGCAGTATGTTAACTAACATTTTTGTTTAACTCAGCAACTTCGTTTCAAACCACACTTTTCAAAACACCGAGGCCAGTTTTCAGGACCTTCCGGGAAGCAGGGAAGCTGACCCAAGGGCCAAAACGTCGAGGATCGCCAGCCATGGTTTTCTGGAGGGCAAAAAAAAGCGCCCAACAACTCCGGGAAACCTTTCTAGTCCGGCGAGGAGCACCGTCTTTGGGAGCTTGGTGCTTCTTTCCAAGAAAACAGAGACGTACCGCGAAGTTCCCCGGCCTGGGTCTAAGGCCCGGGTTTACTTGTTGGGGGAAGTCACGGAGCGAGGGTTGGGCTGGAAAGAGTAGCCAGTCCGGTTCTACCAGGCCAGGCATCCCGATCCAGCCCAGCCTGGGGAGGGAAGGAGAGAGACGCCGGATCGGCACATGGATGCGTCTGCAGGTCTTGTCAGTAGCGGTTGCTTGAACCGCATCCTCCCCCCAAAAAACACCCGCATCCCAACCTCCAAGCAAGGAAAGCTTCGCAGGCAAACTGGCTGGCGTTTCTTCTCCTCGGGAGCTTAAAGCAAAGAGCTTCCTCAGCTGCTTCCCGGAGTCTCCGCAGGCTTTAAATACCCTGAACCTGAGCTTCTTGGCTTGGATGGGGAAGGGAAAGCCGCGGGCACGCGCGCGCGTTCGCTTCCTCTCCCCTCGCCCAGCCACACGCCCCGGGAGCGGTGGGTGAAGGAGCTGGGCGCCCTCTGGTCTTCCGAGGTCAGCGCTTTGACAGGGCTGACCTGCCTCCTCTCCCGGCAACCGCCCTCGTCTTTATAAACACAAACAGCCGGGAGGACTAGCCGCCAACAATAGCAATTCCCCAACTTCACCGGCCCTTGGCTCGCTCTGCGTTCCGGCAAATCTCGGGCAAGGAGCGCTTATCCGCGCCACCCCGTCCTTCCCCAGAGCAGGGCCGGCCCTCCGGATGGCCCAGGGAAAGCGCTTCACCTTCTCTGCGGAGTGGGCGGCGGGAAGAAGGGAAGGAGAAAGGGGGGGGGGGGGGGGGGGTGGAAGACAACCAGGCAAAGAAAGCAACGGAAAAGAAACACTAAAATCACGAAAAGCGGGCAGAAAGAGAGAAAGAGAGAGAAAGAGGAAAAAGAGGATAGCCATAAGCCTCCCCATCCCTTAGTGAACGGAAAAGAAAGTCAGTCGGTAGACAAACCCAATAGTTCGCAGTGCCAGTAAAATAGGAGGTTTTTGTTGTTGTTGTTATTTAAGGCAATATGCTAAACTATCTCCTCGGCAAACCGTGATTATAAAGTAACCAAGCAAAAAGTTATTTTCGCCCAAGGAGCCAAGTTTTCCAAAGAAAACGTATAGATTTTACAACTAAATAAAAGCCACCACCTTTGCATTGTCCCCATAAACTGCACATAAATTAAAAGTACCGTTAAAGGAAAGCCTCCAGCAAGCAACATCTGATCTGACTTACCGAAAGAAAAAAAAAGAGAAGATAATTTAAACCATATTTAATTACAAAAGCAGTAACCGAAAAGTAAATCAATCAATCCTTTCTCTCCAAAATGTGATCCGCCAAGGTAGAGAAATGATCATTCGTACAGTCCTGCGTCAAAAGGCTTAACCGAAACTCCAGTCTTGAAGAACTGATTACGGGGTGTAAAAATAAAAAAAAATTAAAAAAAAAACACCGGGGGAAATGGGGGCTTCCCCCAAACTCTCAGTGTTCTAAAGATTCTCAAATTTTGGCTGAAAATAATGGCAATCGGAAAAGCTCGATGAAAAAGTTAAAAGAAAATATACCTCTTGAGGAAAAAGACCATCTCCTTGTCTTCTTTGTCTATCAGTCTCCAGTTAAAGCATATGGAAAATCTTTTCAAAATGCCCAGATTTGGCACATTGTCATTGCAAAGAGAGGAGTGCAGTGATGCTGTTATAGAAAATGGGAAATAAATTCAGGATTGGGTGCTGCCTCCTTCAATGCGGGTTTATCTAAGTTTAATTTAATATTCCGCAATCACTGTATGATCGCATATAATTCACCAAGATTTTAAAGGGCTTTGCATAAATACGCGAACCTCGGGCATCAAGTCATGTAACCCGATTAGTTCTTCTTATTTATGGGTTCCCCCCCCTCATTAGATGCACTTTAAATTGCAAGTGCAAATAATAAAAAAAGAGAATGGAATAACAGGGTTTGGATAAGCAAACGATTATAGGAAGAACTGGCTTTAGAAAATTCACTCAAAACATAAAATCAAAAAGCACAAAACGGTTGTTTGTAAAACACTAAACCTTTAATCGATTTATTGGCATTCTGATCGATTAGATAAACGGAAATCCATGGTAAACATAAAGGCATTTAAAAGCATTTCCCTCTAATTTCTAACAAAACTTTTATGTTCCGAGGAGGGGGAAAAAATTATCAAACGACTAACAGGAAATTCTTCAGATATCAAATTACGATAATAAAATTATTTCCACATGGAAAGGGATAATGACAATGATGATAGTAATTATAATAATGAATAATTCAACAGCCCTTTGACATATATAGAAAACCTGATTCAGAGCAGCGCGAGAGGAGCTAGTTTTAGGAGGAAAACAGTTTATTAAGAGAAATTGACTTGAAAACTGACATTTTCAACTAGACTGACAATTGCAGGGATGATTGTTAAAGTTATGCTAATTCCCTCCGCTATCAAAAGAGATCCCGGCCCATGTTCTCCGAAAGCGTTGCCCTTTCAATCGAGTTACTATCTATTTGTAAAATAAGTATGTAAATACGCCAGCTCCATCTGAATTACAAGAACAAATATGGGCTTATATCGGGGTTTGCGAGGAAGTGGTGAAGACCGAAAACGGGCGCCTTCCTTCTAAAATAATCCACCGGGATGGCCCCATTCGCGCTTTCCAGGTTTGGGGAGAAAACAAGGCAGCATAATATATACAGTGTATATATATATATATATATTTGCTGTTTAAAGTAAAAGAATAAGGATGAAGAGTTGCAAGCACGAGCCACGCAGCAATCGGAGCTCGTGGCATTCAGGCTGCGTGAAGAGGAAGTGTTGCTGTAACGGGTATTATGTTTATTTGATAAAGAAAATCAATGAAAGTGGCTGTAAAGTAGTTAGTGAGGCGTGTGTTTGGGACTCGGGTTGAATAGTGACTCCAGCGGGCTGGTCGATCAGCTCTAAGAGCTCTGGAAATCTACCCTAACCCTCCGCCTCGGCTCATCCCTTTCTCACGCAGCCTCTGCTCATCTTCGGAGTCCAGGGAACTTCCCTGGCAGACTCCGCCCTCGAGTCTTTCCCCCCCCCCCCCCCCCCCCCCCCCCCTTCCATTTCCCCCCTGGCATCTTTGCCCCCCCCCCCCCCCCTTTTTTTTTTGCCAGGGCTGTAACTTTCCTCTTACCCCACCGGTCCCTGTCATGATGCCCCCCCACTTCCTCCCAGCGTCTACCCTCCCATTCCTCTGCTTTCTCATCTCTTCAGTCATCTCGTTCAGCGAGCCTCCCGACTGAAGGGTTCATTTCCACCCCAGCAGCCAAAGTTTCTAATCCCAACCCCTCCCCCCTCTCTCCATCTGCCAAGCCCAGGAGTGGGAACCCTGGAGGCATCACTAACGCCGGGAGCAGAAATTTGCTTTAAATGCCAGGGATGACCATTTCTAAGAATAATAACACAGTGCCTTTTAACATGTGCAGAGTTCAGCTGTACCCAACTGAGAAACCACATGAGTTAAGTGTCAGTGCCCAGCTACCCTTCTCTTTCTAGCAATTGTGTGGGTGCACCCACAAATACACAGTGCATGGTGAGCAGAATAAGAAACGGAAGACACTATTATTGTCAGCAAGATGACTTGGAAGTCAGCCCCGCTGCTGGCTTTTAGGCAGATTTATTTGCAGCAAAACGTGTAGCTATAGAACCAAGCCAATGGTAAATGTATGTGTGTGTCTGGGTATTTGGCAGATGTATGTGGGGAGGTGGGGGTGGGAGGAGAAGAGGGAGAGAGAAAGGAAGATTTCAAAAAAGATCATCTTCTAAACATTAACAGATCCAAACTGCTAATGAGTCACAAATATTAAAGTGCATTGAATCAGCCTACAAACCAGCTTGCAATCTTTAGAAGGGCCTAATTTCTCAATATAATTGGATTTAAATCAGTTGTCTCTTTGACCCAAACAGGTTTACTTAGATGTAAACCCCAGTCTGTTCAATGGGATTATTTCTTTTCCTGTACCATGTTTTTTTTTCCAAATTCCAAATTACAATTATTTAAACATCCACCTGTCTCTCTCTACCCCCTCCCCCACCCACTTAACCCCAAATAAATCTGAAATCATTCATTGGAATTTGCCATATATCCAATCTGTTTAAGATTAGGCTCTTGCCTTTCCAACTGTAATTTCTTGCACATCCATATGAAAGAGACTAAGGTGTCATCACTGGAGAGCTATTTTGGAGCAAATTTCTGGAGAAGATAAATGACCCTAAGGAATAAGTAGTTTTCTTTTGCAGTTTTTCCACAAATATTCACATTGTACCTATTTATAATTTTTTGCTTTGCTCTGGTCCATCTTTCATAGGTGGGAATAAAATTATCTTTCAAGCTTTGTAGGCCTTGAATTCAGGAGCATTCTTTGCATATGCACATACACAGAGAGGTGGGGGGGGGGGAGACTCTTGTGAGTGTGCACTTAAACCACAGTTTTATTTCCCTTTCCACTATCAGCTTATATAAAAACACAGCCTGCAAACTTGCAAACTCCATGAAGTTCATTTCCACCTTCTGGTTTGAATTAGGAAGCCCATTATCTAGGCTCCTTTATCATCTCTTTCCCCGCCTTGTGGCCTCGTTAATAAAAAGGGCTTTGGTGTGGTCAATGTTACAACATGGCAGCTCTAAAAGAAGCATTTCATTTTGTAACTCAGTTCTCTTTACTTACTCCACTCTGATTTCTCTCTGTTTCACGAGTAGACACAAATACGCATCCACAAACATACACACAGAGAGAACTCACAGAAACTCCTCTGCCTGTCTTTTCTCATTCCAATTACACACTTTACCAAAATGGTTAAATCTGGTTAAAAATGGTTCAGGATGAAGAAACCAACATCAATACAAATGAATGACTCTATCAAAATCCCTGCCAAGCTAGCAAAGCCAATCAGTCCATCAGAGTTCCAATACAGGTTGTTTACTTGTTGACTTCACCTGTAGCTTCCAGAGTTTTGAGAATTCTGCTGCTCTTTAAGTTCAGTTAGGCTTGCCAGGTATGACTGAAGAAGGTTGAGAAGGTCCATCAGTATGAAATCTAGGGATGCAATTCAAATGTGGAGAAGATGGTTAGGTATGATGGGTAACATGCTTGCAGTGTTCAGAATGAATTAGGGATGGAAAGTCAGATAATGTTTGATTGAAGATTTTTACATTTGATACACTGGACAGATTAGAAGTCTTTCCTAACATATGCCCAGTACCTGAATATACGATGAACCACTGAAATATAATACCGTAACAGTTATTTTCAACTTTTTTATATGGGACTATAAAGTTCCATTTTCAATGCCACCAATGGCACTTGTAGCTTTTCTTTAAATATGTGGAGAGCTCAGCTGAGAAAGGCTCTGGTAGATTACCAGAGGAGACAAAAAGGAGAATCCACTTGACTTATAAGTGAAATTTAACTTAAAATATATCTGAAGAAGGTGTTATATATGGAACATATATTAGAATCTATGTTTCAATGCCAAAGAAATGAATGCCATTCTGGGAGTTTGCAAATGTCTATTCAAGTTATTTCTATTGGACTTATATGTTGCCTCTATTTGAATAGCCAACATTTCTTAGTCTAATGCAGTGGTGTCAAACTCACGACGACACATTGTCATGTGACGTATCACAACTTTTTTCTCCTTCTCTAAACTGGGACTGGGAATGGCCAGTGCATGATGCATCCAGCCTGCAGCCCATGAGTTTGACACCCCTGGTCTAATGTGTTGTCGGGATCCAGTTGCTATGGTTAGTTTTTGATTCATTGAGAATGTAAAAGATGGATAATTGAATAAGGTGTGGTTCACTGAACAATAGATAAGCATGTTGTACAAATGCAAGTAATATGGCTTTTCCTTGAAACAAAGATGGGGAATCTGGGTTCTATCAGTTATAGTACAGGTCTCACTATTTTCTCCACACAAAGCAACCAGTTTGGAACTACTGAGACTTCGTAATTTGGTAATATCTGTAGGACAATAGGCTTGTCCATCCTTGATTTAAGACCCTTGGGAAGTGGATAGGTTACACATTTTAGGAAATTTCTTCTATTTTTTTATGTTTATTTTATGTTTATTTAAAACATTTATATAGCTGCCCATCTTACATGAGAGGCATCTTGGAATCCAAAGGACAATAATTTAAATATGAGCCAACAGTGTGTACTACAGCTGCCAAAAAGCCAACAGAGCTCTAGGCTGCATTAGCTGCATTAAGAGCCTAGATAGAATCAAGATCACTTAAAGTGTTACTACTACTTTATAATGACTTGGTAAACCCACACTTAGAATTTTGCATCCAATTTTGGTCACCACGATATATAAAAAAAGGTGTAGAGACTCTAGAAAGAGTGCAGACAAGAGTAACAAAGACGATTAGGGGATTGGAGGCTAAAACATATGAAGACTGGTTGCAGGAATTGGGTATGTCTACTTTAATGAAAAGAGGGAGTAGGGGTGATATGATAGCAATGTTCCAATATCTGAAGGAACTGCCATAAAGAAGAATGGGTAAACCTATTTTCCAAAGCACCTGAAGGCAGGACAAGAAACAATGCATGGAAACTAATCAAAGAGAACCAACCTAGAAAATTTCCTGACAGAACAATTAATCAGTGGAATGACTTACATCTAGAGGTTGTAGGTGTTCCGACACGGGAGATTTTAAAGAAGGGATTGGACACCCATTTGTCTGGATGGTATAGAGTTTCCTGCTTGAGGAGGGGGTTGGACTAGAAGACCTCCAAGATTCCTTCCAACTCTGTTATTCTGTTGTAACCAACTGGGTGGCTCCCAGTCAAATATATTTAACTAAAATCTGAAAGAGCTTTCATTGTTTAGTCATATGTAATAATTTATAATACTTATATTTATAATACCTACTTTCTAAAAGTTTGTTTTCTCTCTGCTGTGGTAATTGATTACTTAATATTTTTGTTTTATTTTAATAGAGAGTACATCATAGCCTCCATACTCGATGCAATGCACGTTCGACAAAATGTGTTTGCTACAAACACATATCCTTATTCTGGTGTTGCCAATGATACTTTATAGCAGATTTTTTTTAAAAAAGGAAAAGAAAACTTCCAGGTTTTCAGGATCAGATGGAAAATTTTGTGGGATAGAAAGAAAAGTTGTTCTTTCTTTTCCAGAGCTTTTGATAATTCAAAATATGATATAGTTAAGAAAAAGATGGTGTGACCATGTGCAAAGTGCATTTGTACTGCTCCTGAATGATCATATTCATGCTACTATTTAAGAAGCATAATTCAGTGTAGAGGATTTGAGCTGTAGGTAGATTGTAGCCCAAACTCCTTACAGGTTAATAATTAATCAAGATAGTATACTGTTGTCTTTGTGTACTTTGTGTATATTACTTCTCAACTGTGGAAGATTCTGTGGAATATATATATTTGAATTCTATAGTTTTTGTTTATCTCACTGAACACAAGTTTTCTTTCCCTGGAACTGAGTAGCTGACTGTGTATTTATATACCTAATTATTCAATTCAAGAAATAAATGCATTAGGACATTTTATTTAAATTAATATTGTGGAAGGCAGATTTTGAATACTGCCTTCCACAGTATGTGCATTTTTAATTTGGAAATAAATTCAATTAATCCAATAGGCCAGGTTTCTAAATTAATATATTGAGGACTATACTGTATATTTGGGAAGAAATAAGTATTATCACAATTGGTAAAAGCGGTCCTTCCTTCCTTCCTTCCTTCCTTCCTTCCTTCCTTCCTTCCTTCCTTCCTTCCTTCCTT
>WNWU01000003.1:37796860-37818423 GCA_012654045.1 Ptyas mucosa | reverse complement strand
CTTCCTTCCTTCCTTCCTTCCTTCCTTCCTTCCTTCCTTCCTTCCTTGTAACTATATTAATTTCACTATTGGAGTCATTATGACTTTCCTGCATGGGCAGTATGATCTATAAGTTAAACACCCCATTTTAGATTTAAAGGGCACATGTTTGAGGATACAAAAAGAGGGTACAAATCAGACCCCATTTATTCCAGAATAGACACAGTAAGCTATAGATGGAAAGTGTGTAGCACCCGGGGGCTTGTCGCATTTACTCACATGAGACATTAAGTGGGATGATTTGCCTTAGAGCAATCCCTATCTCTAAATAGGCTGTAACCTAAACAATATTAGTAGGGAGTCAATGCCATTAAATTCGATGGGGTTACTTTGGTGTAACTGGCTTATAATTACATTGCAAAAGAGAAGCAAATACTATATTGAAGGAGGTTATTTGGTGCATTATTATTTTTCTAGTGAAAAATGTAAAAGTTGATAGCCAGCAAAGAAAGCAATCCATGTATTATGCATGTTTGCATTTGAGTTACTTTAGCCTGCATCTCTAGGTACATTTACCCGAGAATAACACCCTGAAATAGAATCAGGCATTCTTCAGACAGGGACATAAACCATGGTACTTACAATGGGTCATACGTCTTTTGTCTCTCAAGCCCACTGTAAGATATCTGGGGCAGACAAAAAGGAAATCGGCAAGGGCTTCTGATTTCTAATAGTTTAACAATAGCAGCAACAAAATGATGTTTTCCAGCTAAATTGAACTGCTGAGATATTTTGCTGCTGGGGGAAAGGTCAGAAATCCCCCCCCCTCAAAGTTCATTCCTGTGAATGAACCAAAGCATCTGTTTTATGAAATTATTGAAGGGTAAGTTTCAAGTGGCAAGTTCAAAAGTGCAGCATCAATACCTTTTTAACGGCACTAGTGCAAGCCACTGTTTGCACGGATACGAAAACAGTGGGATAATATCTCCACATACCGTCATTTCTATGAGTTGGTGAATGGTGCTGAAAGTCATTTAAATCCTCAGAGCCAGAAATCTTGCCTTTGCTTCTTCTTGACCAGATGACAGTAACAGCCTACTAGACAACTGCGTCTGCAAGTGCAAACCGCAGGGTTTTGAGGCCTATTCTGAGTTGAAAACACAGCAGAGAAATAATGTCTCTGGTTAAATTGGCCTATGGGTTGCATTTTTTTCTGTCACCGTTAAAGTAGCCCTTTAAAATTGGTGGAGAAATAATGCTGATTAATTTTTCCCAGATTTCCTGGCAATTGTTTAGTATGGGTACTTTTGACCTTTAAAAAAGGCAGGCAGCTTTTATAGTTGAAAAAATTCTGAAGCAAGTAGCAAATATGTCTTGTAAATTATAATACAAGTAAGTAACCCTCCAAATTCCGACTAAAAAAAGAGGTATTTTTCAGGGATAATCTTTGAATTGCCTTTTCAAAAACTGGCTTATGTAATGTACTGTACCTTTCTCTGCTTTACACATACAAAAACAACTCTTATTTCCATATGTATTTTTTTTTAAAAAAATGTGGACTAAATTGCATTTTGGAGAATTTTATGAAATATACCTTATCCAGGAAGGTCTAATTTTTTTCCCTTCCCCTGACATCATAAACTGTATACATGAAAACAAATATTAAGTGTTGCACTGAAATACATTTTACCCAGAAGTAAGTTTCTTTCATCTTAATCAGATTTACTTTAGACATGTATAGAATTGTGCTGTAAAGAATACAACAATAGACATCTCATCACTTCTAATATGCTTAATGTGTTTTCTTTAATTTGAAGTCCAATGTAGAAATGTACTTGTGAGGAACATTGTGCTGAAATATGGATGCCTAAATTATAATAGTTTTGCCACTCAAATTATTACTTACCAACATCCACAGAGACAATCTTCAAATTGTCTCAATGAAAAGTATAACATTTCTAAATCCAAATGGTATTAAGTCAGGATTAAACAGGATTTCGGTTTACATCTCAACAAAATATTAAAGATAGGAAGACATACATTTTTCCAAATTCTCATCTGAAGGTAACACTGTTCTAAAAATATAAATTGTCAAGATGAACTTTAACATTCCTTCTGAAACAATATGATACTATATGGTTAGGATACATTTATTCTTGCTGTTTGATTTATTCTTTTACAAAATTATTTTAACAGTTGCAGATTTAGCAGAAAATAAAGATGAAAGAAGACATTGTAATCTTTCAAAATGTGATGTTGATAAACACATGGATAATTATTTAATGTAAATAATTTAAATGATCGCAATTATTGGTTTATAGGCTGCATTGAATTATTATTTTTCAGCTGAACAAAGCAAAAAAATTAATTTTACATTTAACTGAGCTAAATATTATTTTAAGAAATTAGAAATATTAACATGTTAAGTTAAAAATCCATTATTAATGTGGAAATGTTCTGCAAGATAGTCATGCAAGAATATTCTTATATCTTTGGGGAATTCTGTATAAAAGACTTTAATAACAGGTTATTTTAAAGCAATCATACATTTTGTTAGAGAAGAATATCAGCATTATATACCATGTAGCATTTTGCACAGTATTTTTTTAAAAAATATGTTAAAAGGAATTGCATTCTAAAAATGCATAAAACAATTCAAACAGTGTTGAATATTTAACATTTCAGTTAAAAACAATATAATTTATAAAATGATTTTATATATAGTAAAATAAGTAAAATAAGAACATATATACTATTTTGTAATAAATTTATCTTTGAATAAGATTTATAACTATTACCTACCTGTATCTTCTGTCAATTGATTTTAACTGTTTAAAGTGCAAGACACAATGGATTTTTGAAATAATCCTCTAAACATAATAATTACATTCAAAAAATGAAGACTTTCATTTGTAGGAATAGTTCTACAATTTTTGTAGGAATAAATACATGAAACTTGTAAGATTTTTCATTTCTTCTTACTCAAATTTGTGAATTAAATATGACAATTCAGTAATTCATGACATTCATTAAAATCCTCTCAGAAATATAGTTTGACAAGAGTATTTTTCTGTAGCAAATATTTAACGTTGTATTAATTATAGATAAAATGCTATTTTTATTACACATTCAGTTTTGCACTTATTTTGCATTTAGCTAGAACAGTTGTAATTTTGGAATCATACTTATATTATGTCTATTCCAGGTATATGTCTATTCCAGGTATTGGGATGTCTCCAATAGAATTCTAGTTTGATATAAACAACATTTATTGTTTCAATCCATGTAAGGTTAATAAGAATTTCTCCAAAATATTAATATGGGATGTTCCTTATTCATCTATAACAGTATGAATATGAAGATGGTGTTTAAAGAGTTTATTCCTGACCTTATCTTAGTAACTACTTTAACTTAAGGTATGAGATACACCTAGAGGGGTAATACATTGAGTTTAATAGGAAGACAGTTAATAACCTTTTTTCATCCCTATGCACTATCAATCATGGCTGTCACCAGTCTGCTGAATCAAAGCAAAAGTGTTCTTCACAGATGACTGATTAGAAACGCAAAATCACAAGATCCATCTTCATGGTCACTTTTATTATAGTCATTTTTAAACTGACAGCAACCTGCTCAGTTTCAGCAGCACAAATAGTGTCACTCAGTGCAGCTAGGCATGAGAAGATATTGGCTGAATTATACTCAAAAATAATTAGGCCCAAACCCTTTTGTAGAGTGAAGAAACGGTTTTATTTCTGTCTTTCAATTCTGCCCAATAGGCTACCTTCCATCCCCCAAATATTCTTTATTCTTTATACTGAATACTCATGATATGTCTATTTGGTAATCCATTCATATTATTTCATTTTAGAAATGCTTATCTTATAGTTCTTTCATTTCCACCTTTAATTATCTCACAAAATTGTTGGATTAATCTCCCCTCATTCACATGGCAACTTCCTTAAACTATCCATGCTTTGGCTTCTTGCCTGCTTTTAGATTCTGTTTAAAAATAAAATGTACCAACCCATCCTTATTTCAAAGTTTTCCAAGTTTTACTTTATTTTGTGGCCTTAAAATTCCAAAGCATGCCTGTCTAATTATTATCTTTGCTTCTTTATTGCTGCAAATTTTAGGCGTTTGAAACGTCGGTGCTTTTGAAAGACTTAGTATAGTCTCCCTTGTTGCTCCTTTAGATTCTTTTCCAATATATCTTCCAGGACACTTGAAATGATACCATATTGTTCCCATCTTTTCAAGTTTATACTTTTCTACATACTGTATGCATGATAAGCATTCATTATCAAAGCTAAGAATAAGTCATTTAAATGAAATTTTAAAAAATGCTCTCTGCTTATCAGCCCTTCATTTTCTTCTTTTTCCGCTGTTATTTCTCATATACCAATTTTCAACTGCAAGTTTATCACAATGTGAACATGTAATCTTGTATGACTTGGTAGCTGTTGATGGCTTTTAATTCCTATTCCTCCTTAATTCCTATTATTCCTCCTCCTCCTCTTCCTCCTCCTCCTCCTCCATCATCATTGTATTTAGGTTTGGATATTAATGTAATTTCTTCATGTTAATCATTTTATCTTGTATGGATGGACTAAGGAGTAAGCACTATTGATTTCCAAAAAGTGTGGAAGCCCAAAATTTGGTTTACCTGCTAAATGATTAGGCTAGGGAGTAAGGTAATGTAGCATTATTGTAGTGCAGAATGATAAAGTTGGAGATTATTCATCTCTGCACTGATGGAGGTAATATTTATTTCAGATGAGAACAAGGAGGATTGATGTGCTACCAACAGAACATACCAACAGAAATAAGTAGCAAACCATGTGTGTGTGTGTGTGTGTGGGGAGGCATGTGCATGTGTGCACATGCGCACATGCACGCATGCACACATGCACGCATGCACACAGAGACACACATATAAAATAATGTATGGATCAGTTATAATCCACAACTACTTATAGAAAACAAATCAACAAGATACCCGTAATAAATCAGTGCAGATGTTATCCTGGAATAAAATTTATGACCAGAATCACAATATTTATTTGTTTTGCGACCAACTGCATCTGTCACAACAAGTGTCCTTGAATAAAAACATAGATTCTATTTGTGATTTTTTTGTTACTTCTTGTCTTTAGGTGTGCCATGGCATTAGGTTAAATTTTTTTGGTAATGTTCCATTTCACAGTAATGAATAGTTTGTGATGCTGCATATCAAATTAGACAGTTAAATAGCTTTGCTTCAGAAAAATTGGATGTAATGCTATTTAAAGATTATTCAAGTATATATTATTTGCTATTATTTATCACACTGTAAATATTATCAAAATTCAAATATTTCAGTGCTACCTTTCTGCATTACTTATCATTCTAGGTTACAGTTAAACCTAAACCTATATGTATAACCAACTAAAATAAATTAGATAAATACAGTATCAGTTTACAGCAAATTTAACACAAAGAACCATCCTTAAATCTAGGAGACTGGATATCAAACTTTTAAATAAACTAAATGGCTTTTTATTAAAAAATATGAACAAGATTCCATAGAATAGTTTTATGAAGTCTGTTGTGATTATTTTTTTGTTTTGTTGGTGTACTATCTTGCTACTGTAATATGTTTTCTCTCATGAAAAGAAAGAAAGTCCCTTCTACTTTGGATGTGACTGGGTTTAAGTTGTTTATGTCTGGGAATATCCCGTTCTAATATTAACATAACTGCCCAAATAATCTAAGTGCATTCAATTTAATTTGCTAATACTGTGTATCCCAAGTACTGTTTTTCTGAATTTAGAAGTTTTGAATAATATATCAAAAACAATAAATTTATATGGATATGAAAAATATCAGTAACATTGTGGGGCAGGGACTAGAATAAGATTATTTGTCCAGCAACATTGACAAATTTAATTTGTCAACAGGAATTTAATAGCATTGATATAAGTTCTATAGTGCAGTATAAGAAGAGTTTAAATCTTAATACAATAGTTAAAACACAACTGTGGATCTCGTGTAGTGCTACTGATATCAAACCACTCCCATTTACTCTTTTAAAGTTTGGCAGTTACACTAATGTAATGCACACATAAGAATGAAATACAATTCCGCCACTATTGAATAAAGAAGCAAAGCCTGGTAAATATGGAAACCACATGTTCAGATTAGAGTAGTAGTGGGATCTCGATCAAAAACAAGCTTAAGTACAAAAAACGTGTGGTACTTAATATGGAAGGTCTTATAAAATGAAATAGTGAATGTACCGAAAACCGTATAGGATAAGATTAATAGCATTAATCAAAAATCATGGGGAAGGAGGAAGGGGGAATGCATTGTCCTGAATTGTTTGGTGTTTTTTTTTTAAAAAAGTGGTAAATGTAGTGAAATGTTAGTATTCATTCACTTTTTAAAAAAAATCCCATTTCAAAAGTCATAAACATCAATATTTATATGGTTAAATCTCTCTCTCTGGTATTTGTTTTGGTTAGATTGAAATGCTAAGACCATTCAAGGAAAGCTTTCATTCTGTTGATAGATACTACTTGTGCATGTTGAAATAGCTGTCACAGAGACTCACCGCATGATGTACATTTCAAATGACCAGGCTATCATGTGATAGTTGTCAACGCCAAACAAAAAATAGCAATATTTTAGAAGCACCTTTTATTTCTGAAGCTATTCACCAAATCAAAGCAACACAATATAAGCATTATTTATTTTATGAGATTTACATCCTGCTCTCCCATTAATAAAAGAGTATCAACAGTCTTAAATAAAATATAAATTTAATTTACAATTAAAATTAATTAATAAGCATAAGACTTAAACAGATGTAAAATTATGAAACAGTGAAAACAGTGAATGTTTGGAGAGTGATCACAGCTCCAAAACGAATTTGGACAATGGCTTGGAAATTAGTAAAAAACACCTTCTTTCTCCATTCTGTAACTCACAATATCATTAAAGAGCCTCTCTGCAGATCTAACTGTCAGGTTAGGTTCATAAGAAAACCGGTTGTTTTAAAAATACTAAGACCAAGCATACCATAGCATTAAAAAATGAAAACCAATTCCTGACTTGAGCTTCAAAACCAGATAGCAACCAATGCAGACACTGTTTTCTCTAGTTTATAACAAGTCCTTTTTATAGAGGGTCATCAGGATCACATTTCAGATGTTTAAAAAAGTAATGATTTCCTGATAAGGAAGTTTGAAAACTTGCATAGTTTTCTTTTCTAATTTAAAGTAAATGTTGGTACTTAGAAGAGTTGTTAGTCTTTAATCCATAAGGAAGCAGTTGACAATGCTCCTGATTGACCCATTTTAGGGAGATTTATGGTAAGATGGCAAATAGTGATTTTGCCACTTGCTAGTGTAGTAAGTTTATCAAACTCATAAACAATTCCCATATCAGGCTGAAATTGCTATATGAATTTTTCCTTACATACAGTATATACGTGCTTGATTATGGAAGATATATCTTTAAGTAAAAATGCTATAAAAACAAAATTCATGAGAAGAAGAATCTTGGGATTTTTGGGATGTATGATGCACAGTGCCCTTTATTTTTATTCTGAAGTCCAAAATTAGGGAGGGGAAATTTGGAGTTTCATCCAAATAAAACATTTTTACTGCAATGATATGATATTTATACGTGAATCAGTACCTCGAATCATTAAACAATTTGCTTTCCCATAAGTGCTTGTTGTCTGTTGCCTTTTTGATCCAGAAATATCCTACAATATTGCTATGAAATATATTTATTTGATCTACATTTATCATTTTCTATCTACTCAAATTTTATTAATGCAAATATAACAATTAGAGGCAAGCATTGATGAAACACTCTTTTGAGAACACAATTTAAACCTATTTATCTGTGTCACTGAATTCAAGGAAACTTGCATTCAGATACACATGACCAAATCACTCCAGTTTGCAAAGAAATTTTAGTGATATTCACATTTATAATAGATAGATTACTTCAGGATTACAGTTATTTTAATAGCTCCAGATTTTTGCTGGATGATAAACAGTATGATGTTTTTTCTCAACTGATACCACAAGAGTTTAAATAGTATTTAATAAATGATTATTTGGCTGTGAACATATTAATAGGAAAGGTATAGACTTGTGTAATTTCTAGTGGAAAATGACTTACTAATACTGTTTTAGGTATCTGGCTAAATCTATTGAAACATGTTATATAAGATTAAATTTGTAAGCCTTAACAACAAAAAAAGCTCATAATGATAGAGGTATGCTAATTCTGTTAATAAATAATATTATGTGTCTTAATCATATAAATTGTGGGAAAAAAATCTCTTTAAATGTAAGCACATTTATTTTGTCAAACATATATTATAAACTTAATAGTAAGAAGTAAATTTACTCTTTATTTACTCAATACTATATGTAAAAAAAGAAATAAAGTGGTAAGTATTAGGCAAAACATGATTTAAAAAAATCTTATCAAATAATATAAAACAGTTTCAAAATTCAATTTGTTTTATTTTAAGTAGTTTATTACACATTTTAATTATAGCATACTATCTCTGTACATAGATTTAATGAGTACCACATGCAGAATAATTAAGTATTTTGTGTTTTATCCTTTTTAATATAAACAAAATAATATAAACATTTGTACAAGAATATTCTTTTTTAATTCAAAGCCATAATCTAGTAGGAAATTCATGAAATGGCTTGCAAAATATTGCATCTATACATAAATGAAATCGGCATTACTATCCTGCCATATAATAAAAGTTTTAACTAAACAGCTAAACACTGGGAGAAGTATAATTGTGCCCAGCTCCTAAAATGAAATCTGAAGGAACTGAAAGTTGAAAATTACAATTGAACTAAACCCTATTATTTACAACTATCACAGTTGTAACAAAGAATTACTGAACTTTATTGTGTTTTATTGTGTTGTGGTTTAGCAACTGAAGAACATTATACCTTTCCCCAATAAATTTCTGTAACGTATCTATTGTTTGCTGCTTGATTTTGCAGGATTTTATTCTGCTGGTACATTTATGATGAGGGTCTCTGGGTGTTTATCTCTAATCATATGTTCACATTTTATTTCAAATGTGAATAATTCTTAGACGAACGTTGGCAGGGGGGGGGGTGAGAAACAATTCTACAAGTATCAGAAAACAAATGTGTGTATATATTCATGCTAGAAACTAAGTTAGACATCTTCAGCATGCCTCAATTACTTGGTTACAGTTATGTATGTTTATGTATGTCTTCATCCCTAACTTACTTCACCAAAATAGTATCTACAATAATTAATCAGGTCTAGTTGGAAAGTTTCAATAATCAAAATGTGGGTTTCATGTTGTCTCAAATAGGTATTTTTCCTAAATTCTACAGATTTGTCAACTATTACTCCCTTTTAATAATAGTCTACAGATGGTTCAGAACCACTCTTTTATATATATTTCAGAGAAATGAAAACATATCATATTATATATATGCATATTGGATGCATTGTATATAAAAACGAAGAGTGCAAATGTTCATTGTTATATAAGTAAGTGGGGAAAAAAAGCTATGTTGCAATTATTAGCTACTTATATGAAAGTAAGTTCTATTGAAGCCAGTGAGTTTTTTAAAAAGTTGACATATATAAGACCTCTGTGAATGTATTATTATATATTTTAAATACTTTGACTATGTTAAGATACCAAATGTGTATGTGTGTGTGTCTGTGTGAAAGTATATGTAGTATTTTACATAAACCATAATAGTATTTTGACAGTGCTACTTTAATACCATATATAAAGAAACATGTACAAAAAATGTAGAAAGCTGAATTTTCTTACATATAATAAAATACCTACAGTGTTTTAGAATGGAAAAGTAAATATATCCATCTCCAAACCTCGGATTTAACTAAAAGAGATGTGATGCTGCAGATTTATTTTTATATACAGCATTTACTGTTTTTAATTCTGAACTGAAAGAATTTGAATCTTATTTCTATGAAACATGAAGGTTAGCCTCCCTGTATAATATTCCCTCTATAATGCATCTTAGTTTAATTCACTCTTAGCGAAACAACCTAGTTCACTCAGGAGAGCTCCTTACAACATAATTTAGCTGGACCTTTTCTTAGTAAAGGTTTTCTGGTTTTCATTTTCACTTCATATTCTCAAATAAAAGATCCTTTGTTGTCTACCATTTGATTGGACTTAATGAAAAACACTCCATTTTAACCTAACAGTATTTCCCTTTGAATTTATTATATTTAAGGACACTGTCAAAAATCAAGCATTTAATCTCAGGTTTTTATACTTAAATTATATTACTATCATATGGCTCAGAGAGGTGATATAAAAAGGGCACCAAAGAGATTTAAACCAAAAGTCAAATAATAATAATAATAAAAATAAACCAGAACCTTGCCTCATTTTAATATGAAACTAAATACTATGGTAATGTGCAGATTGAGTATGGTATTTGACTTTAAAGACTAACATATGACAGGGTGCCAACAGCTGAATTGTGCAGTATTGACTAAACAAGATTCACTGATTTGTATTGAGGCTAATATCTTCTTTAAACAATTCCGTGGAAATTGTGCGTATAAAGTCATTGGAAGCTGTTTCTCAGGACAGCATCTCTGGCGTGGTACCTGCTGGAGTGAGGAAGATAATCAATAGAAAGAAATAGAGCTGAGGATCAGACTAGGAAGCTTCAGAGCAGTTAGTGATGATAAAAATAGATGATGTCAATATTTGGGAATAACACAACTCTAGGATAACAAAAAAAAAAGTGCATATGTTGGAAAAGGTTCAAAGTTAATGCATAAATGGCAGCTGCTGCTCAAGCCACAAAACACATCTTTTATTCCAGGAATTGTTAAAACCTAACTGATACAGCAAAGCGCAGGAGAGTATATTAAAAATTCTATCTCCACCAATAAAGAAGTAAAAAGAGCTCTGTGTGTATGTGCAGACGGGAGCAATGCTTACCTTAAAAATGAGCTTATAATGTTAAAGCATCTCAAAACAGAGCTAACAAATAAAAAATGCCAGAAAAAATGTTTTATGGACTAAAGGTTAGAGTTTGGGTTAGGGTTAAAGATACATTTCTTTGAAAGCTATGGGAGAGCACAGAGTTGAAGTTACATCTGTACTTCCAGTGTTGATCCTTGGCTCTTTGTTCTTACTATTTTTTTTTTTTGCATGGAAATACTATTTCAACCCTGAAAAATTATTTCTTGTATAATCATAACACCATGAATTCCTTTAACCCTGAAGGTACTGAAATCATGGTATATGCCTGCTAATTTAATAGTGGAAATCAGTTTTCCTCCTCATGTCAGGTGATGAATTTTTCTTCTTCTCTGCTGCGCCTTCTGTTGATATATTATGACATAGTCTGTCAACATGAACAGATATGTGAACGGCAGATTGGGGGTCTGAAACCTACAACTTGAATATGGTTCTGCTTGGATTTCAAACATGGGTATCATGTTAGTTTCAGAAAGAAAAAAAATGTATGTAGTGCATGATATTATAATTTTGATGTAATTTAGACAAAAGCAAAACTGGTGGGGTTTTTTACACTTCTAAGAACAGAAAGGATAAGTAATCCCAAATCATACAATATTTTTCTGATAAATACTAATAATTTATTAAAATTAAAATGTATAAAATGCCTCTTTTAAAATAAAGATTAATTTGATCATATTGAGATAAGTATTAGGTATAGCTTCTTGCAAACAATTTTGTAACATGAGTGATGCTATTGTCACATATGTCTTTTTAAGATCTATATTTGAACTAATTTGTTCATTTTGTGCCACTTTTAGCACCAGTCACAAGTACAAACCAGGAAAATGGTTCTATCCCTTTCTAGTTCAATATTGAATTAAAAGCATCAACTGCTAAGAAGAGCATGGATATGGGGAAAGAATAAATTTAGGCCTATCTTTAGTCATGCACATATATTTCCATATATTTCACATCCTAAGGGATCCCATAAATACATTCAGTAAATACAGAACTATAAAATATACATTGAAGAGAAGTAGTTACTCCTATCCTAAATTCTGCATAAATCTTTAGGTTTAAAAGATTACAATCCATAGGAAATGTTTAAACAACCTGTACATTTCAGGGCTGCCTATATATGAAAACACTAAATGATTTAGGTTGAAAATAGTGAGGGCATCTTAATATTAACAAGTGATCATAATGTCTGGTCAAATTAGATCCATCCTAAATATTTTAAAGAACAGACTAATATGCCCATCCATTTACATAGGATGTTTGACAATTTTCATCATATATATTAAGGTCAGTGAAAAGAATAGTTTAAGGGCAATAATAAAAACTTAAGCTTAAACACATGATTAGTTGATGTCTAATAATGTTCTATTGCAGTGAAATATGTACTTAAAGAGGAAAAATTACCTACTTCTATCAGGGAGATAGTCTTGCTGAGTATGTATTTTATCATAGCTTTTAAATATTTGAGATTTTGACTGCATTCTGAGAAGACAGTGTACTGTGATAGATTTATGAAGCTTTGACAGAAACAAGGGTAAGAGAGATTATGGTATACTTGTTTAGAAAAAAAAATCTGAATGGAAAGTTCTTGATTTACACTGACATATATCGAGATGAAGCTATAGTTTGCAAATTGCCTAGAGGAGCCATCTTTTATTAAATGTTTGATGGGTATGGAAATGTACATATCTATTTTAACACATTCTAGGAATGCAAAAACAGTATTATACTTGTATGCATCTATCATTAATTTTTTTAAAAAATGTTATTGTTGTTTTTGTATATGCCCTCATTTCTAATATACTACTAGAACCAATGCTATGATTTGAACAATACTGAAGAACTATATGTATTGCAGTAACTATTTTCAATTAGTTATTTTCTAGCTTGATCCAGATCAGTGATGGGTAGCCCCCAGTTTGGACCGGTTCACAAGAACCAGTAGTAAAACCGGTGGAAGGCTCTGTCCACTGACCTGGACATCATCATAGGTGATCTGCGCATACGCAGAAGCTTCTGCGTATGCGCAGAAGAGCACGCACACAAGTGAAATGAGCATATGGGTGCAGGCGTGATGCGAACCAGTAGTAAAGATAAGTATAACCCACCTCTGATCCAGATAACATTGCATTTTGTATTATTTCAAAAGGTTAACAAAGGATATATTAATAACTTTAATCAGCTTTCTTATGCAGATTATATAGAAATAAAGATAAGGGTTTGGGCTTATGCTCCACCATTTTTTTAAAAAAGTGTATAGTTTACATGCTACTTGATATGTTTTTAGACATTTGTGTAATTCATGCTATTCAAAATATTTAAGAAATGTTTTTCCAAACTATCCTTCAGTATAGAGAAAACACAATTTGATTCTCATATTTAGATTAAATGACCTTAACTACATTGTTTACAAATCTGTAAAGGGCCCATTCTGCATACGCAATTAAAAGGCCAACAGGTTTAATTCTTTATGGCTGCATAAAATAATAATTATTTAGGTTCCATATTGAATTAGTGCAATGACATTTTTTTCTCGATATTGAAATCCAATAACCTTTGTAATCAAACTTAATCAATCAATTGATATTTGCTTTATTTTCAAATAAAACAAAAGTATCACAATTAATTAGGATAAAAGAAGAAAAAACATTATTCTAAAATATTTAAGAAGGGTTAGAAAAAATACTACAGAGCACCATGCAAACTTTAATACTTAGCTGTGGTCAAAGAATAAAATCAGATTGATCTGATAATTAAGATAAAACAAGCCAGAACAACCAGAATTGTTCTGTAAGGAATTGAGATAATAATTCCTGGTGAGCATCAGAGTAGAGGAGATGATATAAAATAACATGTTCCATCTTTTCCACTATTCTGCCATCACATGGACCAATTAACACACTTGCTATCACACATTTACTATAACAAAACCATGGAAGTTTTTGCAGAGAACATTATAAACAGATTATACGATTTAGACACTGACAAACACTAACACATTGGTATCCTGAAGACATTTTGTCTACCTTGATGGGATTTTTATGTCCATCATATTTGTACTTTTATAATAGTATGGAATTTTTCATAAAGTGCTACAGTGATGTCAGACAAGGACTCGTATATATGTCTTTAAAACATCAGGATACTTTATTTTTTTTTCCAATTGAACTTTTCTTTTTACAAAATAGTTCAAGATATTTTACTTTAATCAACATAGCAAGTAACAGAAACATGGTCGTTTTATAAAAGTGCTTTAAAATTATCTAACAAAAAAGATAAATATAACATCTAGTTAACCTCAGAATAAGAATATTTCAGTTGCATTCCCCTAGCATTAATCAAAAGTGACAGAATGAAGTGATTAGTCTTACCCTCCCCAAAGGTGTTAAAACAAAAAAGAAACAATACAAAATATTTTATTTTTATACTGTTTTATCTTGCTGCACCTCTATAAATTTCCATAGATGATGCAGGACTATTGCTTACAAAATACTTACAATATTCAAGTCCTTGGATTATATGTGATATATTAAAATGTGATCTGTAATCAGGCTGAAATTGAAAAATATAATAATCCAGTAATAGAGTTTAGATTAAAGCAGTTTAGCTGCCCAATCCTAAACAAGTATTCAGAAGTATCAGTGGGTATTTACTGAAAAAATAAATAGTAGAGATTTCCACTGAATTTAAAAGTATGCTTAGGATTATAACCGTAGTTCTACTGTGGTAAAGGACTTGCCAGAAAGAAATACTTCAAGTTATTCGCCCCACCCCACTAGGGCCCCAATAGGAAGTAATTGTTGGAAGCAGCCACCAGCAGAAAGAGTTGGTAAAACAGCTGGCTCAGTTCAGATTGGATCTGGCCAAGAAGGAGGCTCATCAGAAGCACCTCACTGAGGACTAGGAGCATAGGCTTTCCAAGCAGAGGGAAGACCTATGGGAGTACAAGGCCAGGTACCGGCGCCTGGAGGCTCAGAGGGCTGAGATGGTCAGTCAGTTCCAGGCCATGATGCAGTCCCACTGGAACAAGACCCTCCGGCTCTTCGCCACCACCAGCACTTCCATCCAAAGCCCTGTACCAGGAGGCCGAAGCAGACCCCAAGTCAGAATTTCTGCTTCCTTCCAACCTGCACAAAAAGACCCCCAAGGGGGAGACTCTCTGAAGCAACACAAGCGTTCATTGCACGTATCCGGCCCAGGGACCGTAGTTTGAGAATCCCTGATTTAGTGCAATATAAAAAATGCAAATAATTTTTCTGCGAACCACCAAAATTTTCTTGCGGACCACCAGTGGTCCATGGACCACCAGTTGGTGACCACTGCTCTATCTTTCATTATCTCTTAGAGATGGATTATCTTAATTGTACACCCATAGGATTAAATTTATGTTTAATTGTTAAACATGCATTTGAGAGCTATACAATATAAATAATAGAATGTATGGAATAAAAGGAATTAACATAGGATGATGTAAGACTAATAGTTGTAAACTAAGCTAAGTTTCAATGATACTTAGCTTCTAATAATTATGCTTATCACAGCTGTATTAGTAGAAGTTGTATATACCCTTCTCGCTTGTATTTTTCTTTTTCTTTTGTCAAATAATGGTTTGACATTGTGGATATACAGTGAATTTACTTGCTTATCTTTTTGTATTTTAGAGTTTCATCTACTTTATTTATGAGTTACAAAGACCTTTTCCAAGTAATAGTCATCTGCATATATTATGGCAAGGAATTCACTTGGGTCTTTCTTAAATTATAAGCTTGACAGGGCATGGCAGAGAGTGTCATTCCAAAGGTTTGGTGAATGTTTCATGCGCTGTAGGTGCCATCAGAATAATAATAATAAAAACACCACCATCCTAATAAATAATTGGTGAATGTTAGAGATAAGCAACAATCATTAGCATGAGCTTTCCAGCAAGCCAACAAGCAATTTATCTCAACATCAGTCATCTACATTCTCCTAGCTGAAACACCATCTCTTAAAACAGCTGGTGTCTTTTGCAGTAATGTGTATGGGTGAGTTTGTCTTTGTTTGGGTTCAGATGTTATCACTGTTTAAACAAGTGAAAAATGAAAATAATTTTCTTTTGCTCAAATTTAAGTCAGGCCTCACCTGACATAAGCACATGAAACTACTGGCATGTAAGAAAAAAACCCAGAATTAAGCCAACTGAATGTATAGCTAATGAACTACAATAGAAGTGGTGTATTTGGTTATCTACAGGAAAAACTAAAGGTTCAACTGTGATTGTCAGAGCATTGACTGGTGAAATGAATGCTACAGCAGAACAAGTGAGAAGCCAATTGTAAAACTGCTTGGTGCATGACGTTCAGACTATTCTCTCTTGCAGACAGGTTGCGAAAATAATACAGATCCATGAGAACCCATCCCGATTCCTTAAAGGAGGAATTGGATAAAAATGCAACAAATAAATGGATAACCTGGATTTGCATGGAAGAGTTTAAAACTAAATCAACATGTTAATGGATTGTACCATATGTACGTTTTGGAGGAAATATTCATCAAAATATATTTTTCAACATGAAAAATGTAGTGTTTAGTTGCCTCTTACCCTGATGCTGTATACAGCTCTTTTCTTTCTAATTGGAATTTAACTGTGGAGAACATTTAAGGCATAATATGATACAAGGGAGTAGCATACTATTACAGACTGAAATCCAAGAGGTCTACTGTAAAGGAAAGCTGTGTAGAGCAGAAACATAAGGTTAACTAATTCTTGCTGTAAAATAAAGTGTTTTCAGTATTTAAAGGACTTCTATCTCTATAGTTTAACAATTTTGAATCGCCAACAGGTTTTTGTAGAAAGCATAGAATAGGTATTAGAGTGACCAACATGATGGCTTAGTGGTGAAGACGCTTGCCTCCCCCTTTGAATGTTGAGAGCTCTATTCTTGGTAGTGGCAGATAGTTTTCTCCTAGGCAAGGAAAAATAGCTGCTGTGAACTCTGTGTAGGTGTCAGGAAGGGCATCTGTCCAATAAACACTCAGTTGCATTCAGTTGCCCCTACAGAGCATATTTACAGGGTCATAAAAAGCAGTTTTTAAGTGGAGTCTGCCATTACATCGGAAAAATGCTAGCAAGAAGAAGCTATTACAATGGGATTTGTAATGGGGAAGATAAGCAATTTGTGTATTGAAAGAAGTGGTTTTTAGGCTATCATCTGCAGCTTGTAAAATAGTAATTAATTATGAAGCTATGATTTAAAAAGGGATGTTCCAAGTTAGGAATCATTGGGAAATGAACTGGGTATAAACCTGCTGATATTATAATGATTTTATATCAAAATGATTCAACCCTATTGGGACATATTGTATGGTATTTTTGGCCATTGCATTTCAGAAAGAATTGGAAAAGGCTGAGAAAAGTGATCCATGAATCAATGCAGGAGGAAAAAATGTAATAATTGGGCAGCCTTTTGTTTTGGAGAAAAAATAATAATGGTAAATAAAATTAAGCACAAGATTGAGAATATAAATGGAGAAAGATTTTTCCCCTTTTCTTAAAAACTGGGATGACCTAATAAATCTTCATAGTGGAAAGTTCAAATTAAAAAAAAGTACTTCTGCACAAAGCACAGAATCAAAGTGGATTTCACTATTGCAAGATGTAATGATGAATCTAAGTTTGAGGACATAAAAAGGAGATTTGAAGAATGAAAGAAATGTTATTGATAGCTATATGTCCTGGTGGCTACAGGTGACCTCTCAGCATTGAGGCATTGTGAGTTCAGTCCAAGAAAGTGTTACTACGCTGCTATCCCAAACCTCCCATGGCCATATGGTTGCTGAAGATAGGAACAAAGTTCTAAACAATATAGAATTATCCTGTAGTTTTTTACATTTCTTCCTAGGTTTTACACTGAAAACAATTAAAGGAACTCCTTTTATACTTAGAAACACCAGAAACTTCTTGTTATACATAAAAAAATAATAAAATAAAGGCAGTTAAGGAGAACACAAAAGTTCATTTCAATAATGCTACTTTGCAACTGAAAACTAATAATGTTACTTAGAAATAATTAATTCTTAATTGTTCCTAATTATACGTAGAAAATGTTGGCATCCCTGTTTATAAATTACGAGCTGAATTTGTTTTCAGTAACAGTCTTGTAAAACCTTCATAAACAAAATTCCATCAGCTATCGGACCAACAGTCTTCTTTGTTGATTGCAGAAAACATCATAATCTATTTTAAAGACTGCAGAAGTGACCTCATCACCCTTCATCCCAGGACTATTGTACTTTCTGCAAATTAAATACTTCGGGAAGGAAAGCAGAGGAATGTAAAGGTCTTTAAAGTAGGACAACAAAGTGCATCCTCTTATATTGCAATAGTTCAAACAGGGCATGGGGTTAAAAAGAGTATTTTAAGACAATATATTCAAAGAATACAGGAAAGAATTTTTCTTACAAATAGAGGACAAAATATGTCATATATTCAGTTAACATTTTCTGCCCTATATTTGAAGAGACAACCATTTTTTTTATAGAGCTTGATGGATTGTTTTTCTGCTAGCAGAAAAATGTGGCATAAACACAAGAAGAACCTCAGAAATAGGTCTTTGGAATATTCATTTACTTTTCATCTTTTTTACAATGCCAGGTTATTATTTTCTGTATTCTGTGTATGTGTGTACACACTTTAATTAAATAAACCGGCTTGTCTTTATTATTTATTTGCTTTCCATAACAATGAATTGTGCAACTTGTATGGGTTTACAATAGTAAAATAAAACCACATACAGTACAATAATCAAATAAATAAAACTGATCATCCAAAAAACCTAAAATACTTAATAAATAAATATATCATGCCTAAATATACACACTCTGTGTGCCATTGAAGGACAGGGAGTCTTAAATATCAAAAGTACTAGCTGTTCAGTTTTATTGTCTGACCTGATATTTTGTTCAGCTTTAAGATGGTTCACTATGGAATAAAATGCAAGCAGTCTTTGATGTGATTATCAGACAATTAATTCAACCCAAAGAAGCAACTTAAAACAATAGAAGTATTTTGTGTCTTGTTATGATATGAAATGCAAATATCAGCAACACTGGCATTGCGTAGTATTTTTAGGACATCCGTCCCCTTCACTTACCAAAATGACACATGAAAATTGCTTCCAGTAGTAGCCCTGTGACTTGTGCCTTGGTGTGTGACTGCACTGTGCATTTTTATTTTTATTTTTTGACAGGTGGGTGTAAGAATGGAAACTGGTCAGAAGAGAAGACTACCTTGCTAAAATATGGAGAAGTCTTCTTGAAAGTGGCTTGCAAAACAAAAGCATTTGGAATAAATTACAACAGCTGATCATTGGTGTTTCGTTTCCCCTTTTTCACAATTTGAGATTAATTGACGCTAAGGCAGTGGTGGAAAGTTAACCGCCCAGATTAGTAGCCAAATGTGAGATAAAAAATACCTATTACTTGAATGCGATTTACTATATCTATTTGTACATTGATATAAATTTTAAATTGATTTTTTGTAAATTTGATCCACATTTTGTAAACCCAAAGCTTTCATAACTTCATGAACTAATTTATATTAGCCTTTTCTACTTGGGCATGGCTATTTTCTTAATTGCTGTAGCCTACATGCTCAGAATTTATGCACTATAGGGTTCTTGTTAGATGTATGATAACAGTACCTACATAAATAGCAGAGTGTATTTCCTGTAAAAGGCACTTTCCCAGTGGACAGGAGGTGCTCCTGAACAAACCCCCATGGCATCTAATTAGTCCCTTTTACATAAGAGACATAGAGATATGCATTGTGTTAAATACCAGTAGAAGCTCAAAGGTACTTCAGCAAGAAGTTGGTTTTCAAAAAGTTTAGTTTTAATAGCAAATAAGCAAATATATATAAAAAAGTATTACAAAGTATTTGACCAGGATGCTTTTTAACATTTTAACATTTTTATTTATTTTATTTATTTTAACATTTTTATTATTTCATAGTAATAGCTATAGCAGTGCTATCAGAAAAAGACAGCAGTTCTTTGCTTACTGAATACAAATACTTTTGAATTTGCCATGCATACATTGTATATAACTTCTTCTGATAATTACACTGTGTACAAATAGACAGCTTGTTAGAAATGCATGTATTTGTGAATATATTGAAAAGATTAAGGGCAATGTATCTCCCATTTCTCACCAATTATACTATTTATCCTGGATACTAGATAGAACAGACACTTTAATCCTTTTTATTAATAAGCAGTAATTTAGCTATTGTGAATAGCATCCTGAATTAATCATATTTAAAATGATTTATTAAAATAAATAGACTATTATTCCATTATTATAGGATGGACAACCCAAAAATCACAATTGCTCCCTCTGATCACACTGACAAAATGCAAAAACCATTGAAAATTATTTGTATGGTTTTCCACCAATTCTAGGATGGAGAAATAATTTAAAAATTGCTTAAGCTATCCTGCAGAGTTAAACATTAAAATAAACATATAGCAACCAAAGGAACTCTCCTCCAAACACACAAAAATGCATACTTTTTACTTTTTAAAATCTCACCCATATACATTTCATTGTTTCATCCACCATGGCCTACACACACACACACACACGCACACACACACACACACACACACACACACACCCTATCTGTATCAGTGGTGGGTTTCAAATTGTTTTACTACCAGTTCAGTGGGTGTGGCTTGATGGGTGTGGCATGGCTTGGTGGGCATGGCAGGGGAAGGATACTGTAAAATCTCCATTCCTTTCCCAATCCAGGGGAAGGTTACTGCAAAATCCCCATTTCCTCCTGATCAGCTGGGACTTGGGAGGTAGAGAATAAATGGGGGCGGGGTCAGTCAGAATTTTTACTACTGGTTCTCTGAACTACTCAAAATGTCCGCTACTGGTTCTCCAGAACTGGTCAGAACCTGCTGAAACCCACCTCTGATCTGTATGTGTGTGTGTATATCTATGCATACACATACACATGCATACATATATACATATATATATGTATACATATCAGTGGTGGGTTCTCCCGAGCCGGTAGCGGTGACAATATGATGTCACCAAACCGGTTCTGTCCCCCCTGCCCCCTGTGCCCTCCCCCACCCCCGCGTTATTCTTACCTTTTATTTGACCCCATCCCCAATCTATTGCTGCCTCCTGAGTCCCAGCTGATGGCTAGAGGGGAAAAAACTGTTTAAACTCTTGCCGTGGGACTTCAAAGGGCTGTCCTACAGCTGATCAGTGTTAAAAGAAAACAAATGAGTAGACCAGTGCCTGCAAAAATACATGAGTAGATCAGTGCCTGCAAAAATAAATGGGTAGATCGGTACAGCTCTACAAGCAGTTAAAAGCCTGGTAGACCAGTACCTCTGCTAAATCCTAAATAATTGTCACATGACCATCAAGCCACGCACACAAAATAAGCCACGCTCACAGAACCAGTAGTAAAAAATTTAAAACCCACCCCTGATACATACACACACACACACACACACACACACACACACACACACACACA
>WNWU01000003.1:37769440-37794727 GCA_012654045.1 Ptyas mucosa | reverse complement strand
AATAAATAATAAATAATAAATAATAAATAATAAATAATAAATAATAAATAATAATATTTAGTAAAGAAGACTTGCGTTCAGAGCCCCACATCTAAGGAACTGCAGGGTCCCCATGCTTAACTTTTCAAAATAATGACTTCCATCTATGGAATTGCCTACCCCCAACATCACATATCCCAACCATAAGCTCTCTATTACACTTTGAAAGATCTGGGGAAAAAGTGGGGTATTTTTTTCCCCTGGAGAGACATTTGACGACATTTAACAATTCTGCTATCTAAAAGGGGCCTTCCTATTATGGATGAGAAAAACAAGAGTGTGATACTGATACAATATAGCATCTTAACATGCATGGAAGGAAGCTGTACACTTGTCTGTGTGAATGTCTGAAGGAAACCAGCATAATGCTTACTTATTAGCAGGATGTAAGACTTAGTCTAAATTTAGTAAAATTTGAACAGAACTTTTATGTTATCAAGTCAAACTCTTCACATACAGTTGTTGTCATATACAGTACCTATTACAAATATAGTTCAGTACTGCAAGTGTTGTTCGTATTCAGATAGGCACTGCGTTCATTATTTTGGATACTGTGATAAGGATCAACATTTAAAAATATCAGTCTTTCTAGACTTTGCTGTCTCTTTCTTTCTTCCAGTAGCTTTATATACTAAATAGTTAAAAATGCATTTATAAATAAGGATAGATATCCAACAAAAGTACTTCTGTAGCATTAACATTATTCTAAAGTAGAAAAATTGACAATAACATAAAACCAACTTCCAGTTTATAAAACAGATTTTCAGAAAATTGAACTCATTAATTTGCTTTAGTAAAGTATTCTGTCTTCAAAATAATTCTGGGTCAGATATTTCTTCAAAGCATTATATAAAGAAATAAAACAGGCAAATGCAGTATATAAGTAGACATTGTTAAATTGATAAAAAGTTAGGTAGACCAATGCATCATATTAAAACCAAACCATTGCAATTTCTGAAAATTATAGCGTCTTAAAGTCATGTTAAATTACAAATTACAACTTATTAAATCTGGGACAGCAGGAGACACAGCAAGAGAAATTTAATTAAATCTAGTGAGCAAATAAGTTTTCATCTAGTGTAAAAAGTTTATGTGGCCTGGTGCCAGTTGTATCTAAACCAGGAGAGAGGACCATATTTGGATACTTGTGTGAATGAAACACATCTTCTCTTGGATTGTAGTGCAGTAGATTTCAGGAAAACTCAAATAGCCATCAAGAAATATTCTTCATCAGATTTTAATGACTGGTCTGAAAAGTAAGGGAGAATCCATGCCCTTTATATGTCAATACAAGACCCTGACATTGCTAAAGGTGCAAATTAGTGCACAGTGCAGTGTGTAATCTTCTTCATAGAAAGTTGTTGCCTTCAACCATCTAGCAGTAGTATTTTACATTGACTGATATCTCTGAGTCAATTTAAAAGATGGCCCCATGTAAAGTATAGGATAATAATCCAATTTTGAATTTAGCAGCATATGGATCATTACAACCTGGGACAATTAAAGCTAGCAAACAAGCCAGAGTGTGAAAAGAAATTATTGATAAAGACAACTTTTAGACTTCTGTGAGCAGTGATGTTATTTATGTATGAAATGTTGCTATTATCTGAAAATTAAACTGTAACTTTCTAGAGCTTGTCTATGAAATAGGGTATACAACTAGTGTAATAATTAATTAAAATAATAATTAAAATATGATTAATGATAAATTGAACACTGAAGCTAATAAATTAAAATGAATTAGATGGAATAGAGCATCACTGCTTTGCAGTTAATCTCTGCAGTCCTTCAGGAAAAGCCAAGTTTTCATCTATTTCTGCAATAGGTGGGGGACATCCTCAACTCTGGGAGCAAAGCTATTCCAAAGGTGAGTAACTATGATAAAGAAAAGCCAACGAGGCCCATTCCAAGATACTTCCTAGTAGAAAGGACACATAGCAGGGTTCCATAGTTTTCCAGTTAGATAGATATAAAGTATTTGTAAAAGACAGTCTTTAAGATATCCATACTCTAAGTACTAAGTGCTTTTATTTAGGTGGCAAAGAACACCTTGAATTGCACTGGGGAAACATAATAGTCATCAGTACAGTTCCAACAGTAGAGGAGTACCATAGCTGTACCACGAGGGACCCTTGTTTTGGGTCAGCCAAAGGCAAGAATCTCCCAGAAATACCACACAACAGAAATTGTCCATTTGGTCTCCGTGTTGGAGTGAAAGTGAATTATTTCATACTTGAAATGCTTGGCCAGAAATCATAGCTTACTCTGACTGGAAATTCCAGCCTGTCATTCTCCAAAAGAATAAAGGCACATTAAATAGTGCAGCTGGTTGGTATTCCACAAATACAATAATGACCTAGAAGTAATTCTATTTGATCAACTTTATCAAATAGAACTACTTCTAGGTCATTATTGTATTTGTGGAATACCAACCAGCTGCACTATTTAATGTGCCTTTATTCCACAGAGTAGGCTTGCTTCTTAGCTTTTACCCATGTCCAGCCACAATTACTTCTTTTTTTCTGTGACTGTTTCTCCAGGCATCTTTTCACCTATTTCATTTCCTAAACAAAGGAGGTACACAGGGTTGGCAGATAGTGAGAGATCATACAGGAGCAGTCCTACTGAAAATCCGGGTTGCTTTATTATTCCAAAGAACACTCCAGATTACTCAGAAATACTTCAGATGCTCCATGGAAAGGGCCATTACTCCTCTATGGTCCATGAGCCACCTTGATGGAGTGAAAAAGGCTTCCTTAGGTGATCTCTCCAGTGGCATGGCACCTCTTGATTTCCTTGAGCATACAGAATCCACAAGCTCTGTCTCTGGAGCTGAAATTTCTCAGATGCTTTCCAGGACTGCAATAGTCTTTCCAAAGACTCCAATCTCACCCAGTCCTATTACAGTTATCTCCATCAACATGCAGAACCAGTTTCTCCATTCCAACCTGTGGCATCTACCAAAGTTTCTCTGTGCTTTGTGTGCCCACCCACTGGCTACCCTCTGGCAGGCCACTGGTGTCTACTCCAATCCTCCTTCTAAACCATATCAGTCTTAGCATTTTACTTACTAATTGAGTAGACCTGAATGATATATTCTAGAATCCTCCTCATTTAACAAAGACTATCACTTGTTTAGGAGGAAACAATTTTATATTTTCAGTTATTCGCCAGTGCTATATTTTAAATTTAGTCTTTGAGATTTGTCATTATGCTATTACTTTTCATAAATGAAATGGTTCTAAAACTCAACATGTTTTTACTGTAACTATTCCCTCCTTTAGGACAATTTGGCAATTTGAATATTAGGACTAATGCTTGAGAAATATGGGAAAATAAAATTTCTCTAATATTAATTCCCAAAGAATTCCAGTTCAGAGATATCTGAGCCCTATTAAAATTCACAGGAATTACATAACATATTGTACATCCCTAAGAACTGAAACAAAACAAAACAAAAATCTGCATTTAATTTTTTATTTCAAGTAGAAAATTATTGTTATAGTAGTGCTATGTCTCATAGATTTGTCACCTGTATTTTTTTAAGTATAATTAAAAAGATTAAAGGAAAATATCCCTTTCAACCAAACAAAAAAATCCTTTTGTATTAGAAGTCAAGGGTCACAAATGTAGTTTAATTAGTATTACAAACCTGGTTAACATTTTCATCTTAATACAAAATGATCTTTAGTATCTGCAATTTACCCCTCAGCTATAATTTTAAACTGAAACAGTTACGAGGAATTCAATCAATAAAATATTTTGCATAATACTGAATTGGCTACACTCTCTATTTAAAAAAAAAAGATTATTACCAGAATATTAATAAACCATTCTGTAAAATGAGATTTCTAGAAAGAGGCTTCTGTACATTATAATGTTATTGTAAGTAAAGTTCACTTAATTTTTTTTTTGTAATGCATTAAACCATTATTTCAATCTTTCTTTGGTCATATAGAAAGAACCAGATTAACAAAGTTTCCTTTCCTATTATGCTTTATATGTTCTATTATGTGATAATTACTACATTTTATATAATTATTACCTGAATGACACCTCTGATAAATGTATTGAAAGCTAATCTTCATGCTTTTTAAAATGATGTAACAGAATATTTTGAACTAAAGGAGCCAACAGCTGCAGAACGGAGTATTATTTTTTATATACCGGAATACTATCTAGATTCCATAGTGGCTTACTTATGAGTCAATTATTAGCAGGCCAGATCTTGCATTGCTTTCATTCATTGTAATGTACTGCTTGATTATGTTTTGACCTTTTGTTACCATTCCTTAGCCTAGCATTAATTTGGCCTGGGAGGTTGAATTGAAGTACTTGTTCCAGTCCAGCTCTTGTATCTCACAAGCTATAGTAGTTACCCTATTTATTAAGGGATCTTAATAAGAACTATAAGAACTATATAACTATATAAGAACTATAAGAAAATAACTTTCAAAATCTGTTCACCCTACAAATGTAATAGGGATTGGAAAATTATATATTTTACAACCCATGTCAATTCATATTAGATGGCTTTAAGTCTATTCTATAGCCTTGCCTTTAATACTCTTCTGATATGACAATATTAGCCAGATGATCTTATTATTTGTAATAATATGCAGTGAATGAGAACCTAAAAACAGTGAATTTATAGTTTTATCTGTCAACTGAGCCAGAATTTTCTTTTTCTCATATGTGACCATTTTTATACGAAATTTAAAAAAAACTTAAAAGATTCCCACAGCTTATGAGTCTAGTGAGAAATATAAACTTTCATCGGTGATAAGAATGAAATATGAAAAAAATATGAACATAAAATGAAATCATTTTGATTTTAAATATTTAGCATCTGCACAAATATTCAGGAAACATGCCATTATGTGGAACTGCATACAAGAAGAGAAAAATTAAATGTTGAAAAAGCTTCAGAGGAAAAGAACTACAATAACTGTTAAAAACAAACAAATAAAAGCTTTAATAGAAGTTCATTTTTGGATTCAGTTTTTTTAGGGGAAGAAATAATTTGATCTGGCCACTAATGAAAGCTTTACATGTCCATAGATGACTATGAAGGAAAAACTGGCAAGTTACCACAGCAATTTCAGCAACGCTTTGCAGAGTTTTTTGTTGTTGTTGTTGTTGTTGTTGTTGTTGTTATTATTATTATTATTATTATTATTAGTGGTTTATTAGTCATCTTAAATTACTCTTTTAAAAGACATAATTTGATTTTGCAACTTTCACAAACATTGTTGTTTAAAGAATTAAAAGGAATTTCCCATTCTTTCAAAACTAAATGCTTCATGCCAGTGTTTTTCAACTTCTGTAAGTTTAAAACTTTTCCCAGCTTTGAGAATTCTGGGAGTTGAAATCAACACATCTTAAACTTGTGGAGGTTGAGAAACACTGAAAGCTGGATGGGGAATTCTGGGAGTTGAAGTCCAGACATATTGCTGAAGCTGAGAAACACTGCTTTATGCTTTTGAACAGCATTCTAAAATGACATACAGTTTCTGTATGATTTACATTCTCCTGTTGAATTCAGATAATTTAACTTGGATTATCAGGCTGTTAATGATATAGACCAAAGAAAACAAAACATTTGTAGATTGATAATGGAATGAGATATATAGTGATAAGGTTCGTAATTTTGAGACATTCCCTCAGACAAGACACAGTCAACAGCAATAAGAAAAATAATCATAGGACAGTATATCCCAAATCTACCATATTCCGCTATCTCTATCAGAGCAGCACTGTTAGCTCAGGCACCCTCTCTCATAAGATTAATACAAAGTTGTGTTTATGCCAATTCTCTCTTCTAGTGTCATTGACATAATCCAGAATAATACTGAGATGACCTCTTTGAGGAGACATATATGCCTTTAAAAACACATGTCATACATTAATTTTATCAAGCAATGAAAAACTCCCAAAGTAAAATAGTAAGTAAAATAAACTAGCCCCCAAATCCAAAGCAAATAGACAAATCTTTATTTGTTAGCAAAAAGACATTGGTATTAGCATTTATTTTCCTTTAGTTGAGGAAGTGTAGTTTAGGAAAAGTACACCTTCATGTGGTCCTTTAGAGTTTACTAATTAAGATAAATAATAATTCTGAACTAGAAGTTAAGCAAGTTATGACAGTAATAAAATTTTGATTTGATTTAAAGTAGAAGAACATCTGCAAATAGTTCAGATATTTTAAATCAATGAAATATTTTCATCCTGCAGTCCTGAGTTAATTTTTTAGGTCAGTCTTGTAGTATAGTAATCTCAAGAAATTTACCAGTGTATGAATTATAGAGACCACCAGGCTATCCCTGTCTAGGAACACTTGAGGCTGGCAACCCAAAATAACTCCAAGCAAATGGGAATATTTACTCTTCCAGTTATGATGAATCACATACCATGTAATGATATGTGAAAAAGACATAGGGTGAGAGATAGGGTGAAGAAATACTGCCTAGGAAACAGTCTGACAAGAGAGGACATAGTCCACAGCTGCATAATGGATTGACAAAAAGATTCTTCTGTAGCTTCTCAGAGTGTAAAAGAGACAGTTGGAGATTTGGATTTTCAGACTTGTAAGATTCTATTAATGTAACCTTACAATAAAGTAGAATTAGGTCATGTGGTTATGTTTCTGGTCTGGTCTGGTCTACCTGGAAATAGTATCTACTGTATCACCAATATCAGTCAGGGCAGGATTTTAATAACAATAAATTGGAGTTGAACACATGGAGGGTTTCAAATTTGAAAGAGATAGTCCAATATCCTAATTTCCCCAATCTTTATGCATTCAACTAGTATTCTGAGATACTTGGATTTGCTAATGCAATAAGGTCTTCAATTGCGCATTCATACAAACCCAAATATGGATCTCCTATTACCTGCAGATGAGTGTGTGAAAGTTGAGAAGAGATTGGGACATGATCAGCATGCCCATCCTGTTATCTACTGCAATGACCCAACCTTTTGGGTACCAGGGACTGGTTCTGTGAAAGAGGTTTTTCCTCAGACCGGAGGGGGTGTTGTTTTGTATGCTGTCTGCATCACACAGATGGGACTTCGCTTGTTTGCATGGCTGGTTACTGGGATGCTGTGGACCAGTGCTGGTCCATAGACCGGGGGTTGGGGACCCCTACTCTACTGAGTTGGAAGCTTCCCATGCATTCAACTAGGATAAGGAATTCTGCCTTGTTGAGATTCCATTACAAATTATTGATTCCCTTCCAACTGTTATAGAGTCTAGAAACCAGCTAAGAAACACCATGGCTTCATCTCACTCTGACAACCCACCTCAAAAATATTTTTTCAAAGACGTATTAGCCTAAATTTAAGCCTAACAACATTGTGGTCTTCATCTTTTCCAGCTTAGCTTATCTGTCCCATCAAACACATAAGAGGAGAGTGTATGAACAGTTCTAACTCCTTTGGTTCATTTTACTGGATGTGATTAACACAAGGGGACTGAACCTGGGACTTTTTGCATGCCTTTACTCTTAAACCCTTCCTTTCTAATAGATAGAGGCAAGAATTTGTTTCAAAACAGTACAACAACACTTTTCAAAGTCTAGACTGACCACAGGCCTCTTGGAGGTTGTGTTAGGCAGAAAACTGTTTTGTTCTGGTTTCCTCCTGTGCTTCTCATTCACTTTTGGACTTAGCATATTTTGCTCTGGAAGAAGAGCCATCATTTCCCCTAATTTCTGCAAATAACAAACTTTGCATTGCTTTTGAGTCTGTTGTTTTTATTCCAAAGCAGTGAATTTAGTCACCCAGCAAATGAAAGCTTTTCTGTTTGTATGTCATACTTTTCAACAATACACTTTCAAACTGAATTTAGAGGCAATTCTTTGTTCCCATGCATCAGGGAATTTTTATATATCTATGTTCTGCGTTAATGTGTTTTTCCCATCATGTTCAAAAAGCGGATTCTGATTATCTGTGAACTTTGATCCACAATTCCCTTTCACTCATCCTGGAATAGCAAATGTGTATATTTACACTGTCATCTGAAAATATAACTTGGAAACCACATTATTGAGCCTGTCACAGATGTTTTTTTGAGGGAGTGACCAATTTGCTCACAGAAAAAGAATCAAAAGAAACCTAGAGATTTCCTTTAAAGCAGAGTGCTCACTTTCAAGTATGCCTCTAGGTTTCAGATAAGACTCTAACTTATGCTGCCTTAGACCCAGTCTTTAAGAGTGATAGGTATAAACTGTGCCGAACATTCTGTCATGTTCGATGAAATATTTAAGTTTCCTGCTCTTATACCATTGGCTCTGAATATATTATGGAGCTAGAACCATCCTATCTGAATAGCAATCTCATTTTAGAGTATTATTTAGGCAAACAGATTACTGTAGCTGGACGTTCTTGATTCTAACAGAAGGTTCCCAGTTCTGTTGTATTTAAGACATTTCCATTGCTCTGCCTTTCTGGTTTTGATATTCTGGTTTTATCCATAGATCCATCCCAGTCTATTCAGCTTTTCTACTCTATTAGGATTCTTAATTATGGCTTCATGCCTTCTCTGACTAGCCACATAGTCTCTTACAAATCTTTAGTACACTGTTCCTGCTGTTATCTAGTATTTATGTTTTCAGTAATTCAACAGTAATGGAGTCAGTTCCTGGGGCCTTCCCAGTCCTGAGTTGGCCAATGAGCGATTTGATTTCGGACTCTGAAACCAGGGGCCATTCAGGTAAGTCCTTCATTATATACCTTATACTCTCACTGGACGGGTCTTCAAACATTCTCTGAAAGTGAAGTTCCCAGGTTGTAGGAGGTATGTGGACGTCTAATGGGGTATGAATTCTGTCAGAATGACTAGTTATTAGATGCCAGAATAGAGAAGAATTCTTTTTCTTTGATGCCACAATAAGCTGTTCCCAGGAGGACCTTGTGTCTTGTCTCTTCTTAAGAGCAAAAAAACCTCCTCTCTGTAATAATTCTGTGATATTTCTCTTTCTTTTGCATCTTTCTATTTTTAAACTGCCTCCATATAACTCATGTTTGTGGTTATGTTTAATTGGCTTTTTTTGGGTCTGCCTGAACCCTGGCTTGCAGTCTGACTTATTTACAAGTTAACCTTGTCAGAATAACCAGATGTTTGTAATGATGGTTGATGTCACTTTTTAAGAAGACTGTTGATGCCGATTCAAATGGTGCCAAATCATATAATGATAGTCATTTTAGGGTTGGCTTTGTCAGTAGTTATGGCCTGGACCTATTAATAACTAATTGTTACTGCAATTATATGTTCATATAATGTTCTATTAGAATATTGTACATTGCCCAGAGTCAATGGTCATGAGATGTGTGATTATATAAATTGTATAAATAAATAAACAAGCTAAATAGGAATGGCTAATAGCTTTCTGAACATTTTACTCTCCTCATTGGTAGGCAAGTTATCCACAAAGTATGACCAAAAAAGTTAGAATGGAAGCTACAATAGTGTGATCAAAGTTTGATTCATTTTTAATATGTATCACATACATTACAAAAGCAAAAATGTGCAGAGCTTTGATTGCACCATCCCAGATGACATTTTGTATCTTTTTTTTACACCATATACCATATACTATATTTACTCCGTTGTATTAGCATGTATTAGATATACAGTAAGTATAAACATGATTATGAATACATGAAATGGATACAAATAAAACATTAGGACAGTGATGGTAGGCACGTTGGTGCGCTTATGCACGTCCCTTATAGACCTCTTAAGAATGGGGTGAGGTCAACAGTAGACAGTCTAAGGTTAAAGTTTTGAGGGTTTGGGGAAGAAACCACAGAGTCAGGTAATGCATTGCAGGCATTGACCACTTTGTTGCTGAAGTTGCATTTTCTCAATTGAGTTTGGAGCAGTTTACCTTGAGTTTGTATCTATTGTTTGCTCATGTATTGTTGTGGTTGAAGCTGAAGTAGTCATTGACAGGTAGGACATTGTAGCAGATAATTTTATGTACTATGCTTAGGTCAGACCGAAGGTGGCATAGTTCTAAATTGTCTACCTTGGAGAGGCTGAGTTGATGTAAAATTGAATGTCCCTTGTTTGATTGTTGTTCTGTTCTGATTCTGCTGGATTGGGAATGGCTCTGTACTTTGGTTTGGACTGAGCCTATCCTTACAAGCAAACAACTAACAGCTGATTCATAGATAGGTTTGGCAGGAAGAGACCCTAACAAAAAGCCCAGGTAAATAAAATAAAGCAACATTCCAATCTTTGATTGTGATTGTGGCTGCATTTCAAACAGGTTGGGAACATCAGATTTTAGAGTGATGGTGAAGAGTTTGCCACTTGGTGGGGGAAGTGACTGGAGATTGTCAGTCTAGAGATGGGATCATTATAAATAAGTTTAGTTCATCATCTTCCATCTGACACAGGGTCTTTTGGTTGTTAGGTATTCAGCATTATCCACTCCTAGTAATGCAACTTCCATTCTTTATGACTCCTCTGTACTGCTCATAAGTTCTGATGTTTTATAGAATACATCTAAATATAAGGCAATCTATTTCCAGGCATCCCAAATATCCAGTCTCCCACGCATGCACTCAGACCAAAATAGGAGTACATGGGCTCATTCTCATGTTACTATTTAATAACATGGTATCCCTCCCCACCCCCAACCCTTATGTCATTCATGTATCTGAAAACAGCATGTGGAAATAATTAATGTGCCTACAAGAAAGAGATGTGCATATTGAAGAGACTGCCTCTGTGCTACTTACTTGTATTAATTATACCCACATGGGAATGACTCATGAGAGAACACTTATGTCTTTAAAAGGTAATGTTGGGAGCAGCCGTAAGCTTTAAATACTACCACTGAGAATCATTTACTTTTAGCTTCATTTCTCATCTCCACTCCTTCCCCCACCATTTCATCTTCTCATTTTGCATAATTTTATGTTTGTAATTTTTGCCCAGAGAATTGTCAAACTTCCCAGGCTCCTGTGTCAAATCAAGTGACCATGGCAAAGTGAATAGGTCATAGCAATCTAGGCCAGGATGAGCACTGAAGTGGGCTTGATGGAAGGCTATGCATCTTTGGCAGCAGGAGACTCTACAAACTAATCACTTTGTCTCTGAAAATGTTCAGTTGAATACAAATGGTGCATATCAGTGCAGGCTTTTACAGCCTGCATCAATCCAGTTGTGCCCCAGAATGCTCAGATTTTATTTCACAGCCACAATAACAGAGTTGGAAGGGACCTTGGAAGTCTTCTAGTCCAACCCCCTGTGTAGGCAGGAAACCCTATGCCATTTCAGACAAATGGTTATTCAATCTCTTCTTAAAAACTTTCAGTGTTGGAGCATTCACAACTTCTGGAGGCAAGTTGTTCCACTGATTAATTATTCTAACTGTCAGGAAATTTCTTTTTAGTTCTAGGTTCTAATCTCTCCTTGATTAGTTTCTATCCATTGCTTCTTATCCTGTCCTCAGGTACTTTGGAGAATAGCCTGAGTCCCTCTTCTTTGTGGGATATCAGAACATGGCTATCATGTCATTTTTCCAGAAAAAAATAATAATCTAGAACTTTGAAATCTGAAGGTTGGGACCTGGGATGGTTATTTAATCATGATGTGTTGACCATTAATCTAGGATAGGCAGCTTGTATGCCATGATTTCCATTTTCCTGGTTCTCACCGCTTTTACAGATGTAACCTGTATTATGTATTAAAACTAGTAGGGCAGCCAACCACATGAAGAGCATGGTTCCCTACTGTATCACACCATGGAAGCTACAGAGTTGTCAAAGGAGAGAAACAATGGAAAGAAGGAAAGTGGCATTCAGGGTTTCCTATCATCCTTTTGACCCAGGAGATAATTGAGACAATCTCTAAAATTTGTCTAAATTAACTGCAAGCAAAAGGAGTAATTAAAATAACAAATACAGATAGTCCTCTACTTAGGACCACCATTGAGTCCAACATTTATGTTGCTAAGTGAAACATTTGTTAAGTGAGCTTTGTCCCATTTTATGACTTGTCTTGCCATAGTTGTTAAGTTAATAACATGGTTGTTAAGTGAATCTGGCTTGCTCATTGACTTTGTTTGTCAGAACTCTCAAAAGGTGATTACATGATCCCAGGACACTGTAGCCATTCTTAACTGTGAGCCAGTTGCCAAGCATCTAATTTTGATCATGTGACCATGGAGATGCTGCAATGGTCGTAAGTGTGAAAAACGGTCATAAGCAACTTTTTCAGTGCCATTATAACTTTGAACGGTCACTAAACAAACTGTTGTAAGTTGAGGACTACCTGTACTATTACATTTAACTGAAAAGATATGCATCCCAATTGCTGTTTACTAGTATTTCTTGGACCTTGAGCATTAGCTCCAAGGAGACAAATAGAACTGACCTGCTCGCTAGTAATTAGCTGAAGAATTTACATAGAAGAATGTTTTTTTTTTAAAAAATGCTTGTACTTGATGTTTCTACATTCCCTCAGTGTGCAAGTCTAATCTAGTAGTAGCAGTGTCCTTTTTTGTTTTGTTTTAAAGAAAGGGTATATTTTTCCTGGCCAAGAACTACTCTTAAAAAAAAAAGTATTCTGTTTCCAATAATAATAAAAATGCAGACAGATCCACCCACTGAATATCTAAAAATACTTTTAGATTGAAAAAAAAATAAAAACCACTCCTGCATTTTTGTATAGCCTTTTGAAGAAAATAGATATACAAATATTATTGAGCAGATCTGTAGATGTTGAAATTCCAGACTCATCTTTCCACAATACAAGTAACATGTTACTAATTTTTGGTTTGCTTTGGCAGGTATTCATATCTGAAATAGCTGCTGGAGATTCTATCAAACCTGTGTTTGGATTATCAACACAATCAATAATTGCAAATTAATAACCAGGTGTGTCTTCAGGCTGTGGTTAAAAAAAAAAGTTAAGATGGTAATCACAGCAAGGTAATCAAAACTCTGCTTGTCTTCTATTGTGGCACAATCTTGGCTTTATTTTACAACATCTTGTGGACACTTCTCCACATAGCCATATAAATTCTATAGAAAGATGTCTCCCTTTCTTAATTATTTAAATACTTATAATGTCCATATGGTCACACTAATCATTGATCTGTGTATAAGATTTTTTTTTTGAGCTTTTAGGGACATTATCAATTTTGTCCCAATTTTACTGCCATATTCTGTTCAGCCATTCCTGACTGAAAAACATTAAGGTACATAAGAAACCCTCCCCATAGTTTTACATTTGTGGAAAAAGAAATGTAGGTACAGTATAGGCAAGGAATAACTGGAGAATACCAAAAGAATCTACAATTAAGTTTAAAGCCAGAAGAAAATACCTTAAATATACAGACAAAGTGATAATTGGAAGGGAGACTTCAGTTGTGATCAGTGGTGGAATTTAATTTTTTGTACTACTGGTTCTGTGGGTGTGCCTTGGTGGGCATGGTGTGGCTTGGTGGGCGTGGTGTGGCTTGGTGGGCGTGGCTTGGTGGGCATGGCAGGGGAAGGATACTGCAAAATCTCTATTCCAACTCCACTCCAGGAGAAGGATACTGCAAAATCTCTATTCCAACTCCACTCCAGGGGAAGGATACTGCAAAATCTCCATTCCCACCCCACTCTGGGGCCAGCCAGAGGTGGTATTTGCCGGTTCTCCAAATTACTCAAAATTTCTGCTACTGGTTCTCCAGAACCTGCCAGAACCTGTTGAATAGCACCCCTGGTTGTGATGCCAATTCTTGTTTCAGGGAAACAACAGTGAGAAAACAATATGTCTCAAAAAATTCCAGAGGGATTTGGATGACTGCTATATAATAATCAAAATGCTAGAGAGAATGGGCCTAATAATAAGTGTTGAACTATTTTAGTATTTTCTATTCATATGAATATGGAATGTATGTCAGATATAGATGAAACATGTATTTGCAGTTAGCAACTCGTGTAGCAATAGCTAATTATAAACACCAATTTTCTATGTGCAAAAAAAAAAATAAAAATCAGAAGCACTATCTTTGAATAGATGATAAATTATATTATAGTGAATTACATTGGTGGGATCGTATATGAGACATTAAGTAATTGATAAAGCAAATAGCCTCTTAACAGACTATGACACATTATTTCAACTTATGACGTGTATTTCAAAGAGCTACTGACTCATATTTTACTTGTATCCTTGTTTAATTTCCTAACAAATTCAATTTTCTAAATTCCTTATGAACATAGTTGCTCTGATCCATAGATCAAACACCTAATGCTCCTTTCTGTGACTGTCCAGCACAATAGCTATGCTTCTGGTTCTTTGTGTTTTCAGTGGTAGAATAATGATTTTTTAAAAAAAAGATAGATAAAATAGCTAAATAAGTTGTTATTGTTTTAAAAATTCTGAAACAAATGGCATTAAAATATGAAATAAAGAAAGAACAAAAGAGAGAAAGAGAGAGAAAGAACAAAAGAAAGAAAGAAAAAGAGAGAGAAAGAGAAAGAGAGAGAATGAGAGAGAGAGAAAGAGAGAGAGAGAGAGAAAGAAAGAAAGCAAGAAAGCAAGAAAGAAAGAAAGAAAGAAATAGATAGATGTGTCTCCCAGTGGACATAAGATATATTTTATAATTTATCAGTCCTTGAAAATAGAAGATTTAATAGTATTGCTATTAGTCCAAAGGTAGAAAAACGTTCTAACAGTGTCTCTCTTTTTATATGTTTTGTCCCCCCCCCCCCCCGCCGGATGTTTACTACAGACTAAGAGAAATAGAACATATTGAGAGTCAGGATCTCAGGGGTCAGACAATGTATGTAAACACCAAGTAAATGAGGCTAATATTTTAAAAGGCAGGATGATGCACAGTGATTGCAGGTTAACATCTGCTTCTGGAACAGACCGTCTTTTAGCCTGACTTTTTAAAATAAAATGTTTTAATTCTTGTATTTTAGGCAGATTACAACAGGTGTTATTGATTTCATAGATTTCTTTGAGATATTGCTTTTTTATTCTTTTTTTTTTTGTACATCACTCCAGACTCCTTTGGGAGGAAGAGTGGAATAAAAATAAAGTAAGATTATAAAGAAGGAAGAGGAGAAGGAAAAAGAGCAGCAGCAGGTGGAAATGAAACCCTTTCAGATGTTGCTTAAGCTTTGTTTTCCATTGATGGCTTTTGCACAGCTCCAGTCATTGTTGGTGAAGAGGTGCCCCACTGTACTATTGAAAATGAGAAAAAGTATATGCACTTACTGCCTGGTAACTGCTTGCATTAGTTACTCCCCCCTCCCTCCCTTGGCCGGTAAAAAGATTTGCCATCCCGGGGGAAGTAGAAATAAAGGTTGAGCAGGCTACTGACATTCCACAGCAGATGAACAGAGGGGCGTTTTTTTTCCAACAGCCATCCCAATTTCTGGCCCTCAGATGTGCAGGCTCTCAACAAAGGGTGGAGGGAATATGCAATCAGACAAGTGAACTTGCTAGCAATCAGAAAGAAGAGAGGGAACGAAACACAAGAAAAGTAGCCACAACAACCTAATACGAACTGAAGTTTTTATTGGAAGAAGTGATGCGATGTATCAGAGGGAATAGAAACAACTCCTGTGTAATTGTATTTTATGTAAAGTGCTTTGGGGATTTTCCTAAACTGAAGGCAGGATATAAATAAACAAATAAAATAGAGAATGGGGAGACAGCAATTTGTATTGCATGCCAGCCAATATAGTCTATCAGTACCAGTGGTTTGCCGTTCCTGATGAAGATGTTTTTTTGTTACATATGTAGAGAGAGCTTTTAAAGAAACCAGAAGTGTGCCAAAAGTTTGAACATACAGCAGATTTAGATCATTCCACTTCACTTAGGACCAGGTTTCTGCGTGAGTCATCATTAGATTTCTTCTTGCCAAATGAAAACTACAGGGAGGTAATTTTCATGGGTAAAAGAGAAAATATTTTCTATCTTTTACATTATGATCCAAATCCTTCACCCCTTCCACCAACTCAACTTTTAAAAAATAGTTGTAATACACACTTCAACAGATTACCTATAAAGCAGGGGTCTCAAACCCCCGGACTGTGGCCCACTAGTGGAAATGGGCTGCATGAGTAGCTGGATGACATGAATGTGTGCAGCTCAACTTGCATAAGTGGCGGGCCAACACGTGTATGCACACACACAGCAGCATGTTTGCACTGGCTAGTTCACCTCTCTCCTACCACCAGACTGCCAAGCCATAAAAGTGTTGTGACCTAGGCTTCCTGAATCATTAAAACACACGAGTAGTCCCAAAAACCTCTTTTATTGCAACAGCTATGAATTACATTCATTCACAGCTAAGTCCCAATTAGTTGCAAAAAGTCCTTCGGGAGAAGTTCTTTGGGATAATCATCAACCTTTATCTCCTTTGACACACTGCCAAAGACCTTCTTGGCAAAGCCACACGGAGTCCAGAATCAAACAGAGATGCCGACTGGGAACAGAATTAACAACGTTGCTTTCCTGCAAAGGGCCCATGTGCCTTTGCTCCTCTTTTAAGCCTTATGGGACGGGCCAATCATCTCCAGACCTTACTCCTGAATCATCCCTTTTGTTTTAGCTGTTCTTGCCTTCTGGCAGCTCTGCACATGCGCACACTAGGAATAGGCTCCTCCTGTTCCTCTGCCTCTCTGCTGTCTGATTCTGGAGGCTCCGGAGTCAATGCATAACTCCCAGATGGCCCTGGCCACATCTCTGCCTCCTATGCAGAGCCCTTGTCTGGGCCTTCCCCAGACTCCAGGACTGGCCCATGTTCCTCCCCAGCCTCCTCACTGTCCAACTTTGCTGCCAGTTCCGCAGGCTGCTGGCAGACCACAACAAAAGGTTGGGGATCGCTTCTACAGAGGACCTGAAGTTTTGGGAATTTGGTGCTATGATGGTTAAGGCTTCAAGCTAAAAACTGGGAGACTGTAAATTGTAGTCCTGCCTTAGGCACAAAGCCAGCTGGGTGAGTTTGGGCCAGCCATTGTCTCTCAGACCTAGGAAGGAAGCAGTGGCAAACCACTTTTGAAAACCTTGCCAAGAAAATTTTGGGGACTTGATCAAGCATGATTGAATTAAAGGAAAAAAATGATAAACAATATTTTTATGAATCATTAGATGAGCTTTTAGTAAATACGGTATCAGGACCCTACAAGAACAGAAATTTTCTCTTTGAAGATATCCCAAATCTTTTAATACAAAGAAAGCTACAGAAATGCAGAACTTACATTGAAATTTCCATGGCATCTTTCCAATCATGACGACTCTTTTATATTTCTCCTCACTTTCTCTGGATTTTGAAGGTAACCCCCAATAGATGAACTGCATGAAAAGCTTTATCACATGCCATTGCCAGTGACATTGGGCACAATTGTAGGCTTTACTTTTGTATTAACATGCTGTTTGAACCTAGAAATCTACAGTATTTGCAGTATATATGCAGTATTTGCATATATTGCAACTGCAGTATATAGCAGTTGCAATATATACTGGAAGTACATAGTTCGAACAAATTCTGGTTTATGAACATAAACACAATTCTGTTTATATTTTCAAACAATTGTATTCCTCTTATGAAGGCTTGATCACTTGTTGTGGGAGCTGTGGGAACCCTGAAGATGGTCCAAAATGGCTTCAGGGTTGACACTGTTGTTATTGTTGATATTACTTCCAGGGCGGAAAAAAATCCGAATATTTATGGTTTTTAACAGCTTGTTGCTGTCAGTGTTACTTTTTGGGTGTTCATTTCTTAAAATTGAATTTGAGAACTGTTGCAGTGATTGAATCAGAGGTGAAATGCTACCAGTCTGGTCTGGTTTGGGCAAACCGGTAGTGATAAAAACTACTGGTTCAGGTGAACCGGTAGTAAAAAAAAGCTACTGGTGTGGGCAAATCAGTATTTCCGATGATCAGCTGTGCCACGCGGTTTAGCTAAATCGCATGGCACAGCTGTTCCCCCCTCGCTATTCTACTTACCTAGTGAAGTCTTTTTCTGCGTTTGGCGCACACCGTGCATTTGTGGGCAGCAAACCGGTGGCGATCCAAAGATGATTTCACCACTGGATTGAATCATGTGTTGTTCATCCTCATCCTATGCAAATAATTTGAAGAATTTCTGAAGTCTAGATAGAAAAGCAGAAAGATTTGAAGCTTTTCCTTTCAGTTTTTCTTAGCTGACACCTGTTTTATTCTGAAAAGCACAGTTAGAACTTCAGTTGGGAGGTACAGCTGTCTGTCACATAGATATATACCTTTCCTTTCTTCTATCTTTTCACTGCTATCTTTATTTGGATATTTTGAATTCATGCAATGGTTTTAAGAAGAAAAGGATTTGAATCTATCGAAGGTCATTCTTTCCTGAAAAATTCAGAAGGTGTAAGGTTGTTCAAAAGTTTCAGAAACCACTCCCTTTGGTTCAAGATACTTTAAACCAGGGATCTCTAAACTTGGCAACTTTATGACTTGCGGACTTAAACATCCAGAATTTGTATTTCATCTCTTATGTTGGCTGAGGAATTCTGGGAGTTGAAGTTCACAAATCATAAAGTTGCCAGTTTTGGAAACCCCTCCTTTAAATAATTCCTATTCTGTTTCAAAAGGCCTAATTTTGATCCAATCCAAACCACATTTTCATTATTTTGGAAATAGCAGAGTAGAAAGGCCACATGAATAACTTTGTTTCTAGAAAATCTCTATACTGACTAGAAAAGAAATGCCACAAACAGTTCTCTAAAAGTGAAGACACTAATTTACTTGGAAGCAAATTAATAACTTGCACCTTTACTATTTGAAATGTATTAAATTTTCATTGATCAATAAATCATTATGAGGCAATGGCTGAGTTTAGATTTAGACGTGCCTATTATGACTGAATTTACTGATTAAAGATAGAAATTAAGCCTTCTTGGAGATCAGGTTAAATATTTCCAAACTTTATTTTAAAACTTAGAATGGGACCAGGACTTCAGAATGTCTCTTTGATGTACTTGAGACCCATTTACCATAATAGCAATAACAAATTACAGCCAGTCACTAACTGCCAAAAAATCTCAATGGTTATCTCTGTCATTGTGGCTTTCAGTCAATTACAAGCTATGAAATTAAAAACAGAAGACTATAGAAACTATAAGTACAGGGAGCTTGCCTTTACAGATACTTTAAATATAGTTGCAAAATATGAAGGTATCATAGAAAGAAGTACTAGTAAATATAAATCTGGAGTTTCACCATTTCTAGTATATCTAATCTAGCTATTAGATGGATTAAAATGAGAGAAAACATGATGCTGGTTAAGTATCATGGCTGATGGCATAGATGTATGCCATTGCGGTTTTGATCAACAAAGAAATACTTAAATTATATTTCTGGCACAGACATGCCAGGGATACACAATGCCTATCAGCTTTAGTACCACACCCAACTTTGAATGGCCTATTGAGGATCACATTCACAAGGAGGTTATGCCACACGCTAAATTGGGAGCAAATGTTAAAAGGCATATGTAAAAAAAAGGCCTCACCCAGGCTCTCTGGGTCGCACGTATCCCCTATGCTATATTTTGTAATACTGCAGGCAAAGGAAAGCTGTCTCTCATTTTAATTTCAATAGAAAGAAGATACATCTAAATCCTGTTTATGATTGCTCAGAAGACTTCCTTTAGGTACAAATAGAAATCTTGCTAGGTAGGCCTACACAAGGCAATAGCTTTAGCATGTTTATGTTTTATTGAAATAAAAAGAATTTCATAATATTTGACATTGACTAGGCTGTACTTTGGGATCATCATATACCGAACAAACCAGTGCTTTTACTGATAAATTTGTTGATATTCCTATTTCACACAAAGGAAGTTAAGACACAATAGATAGAATTTGAGATTAAGATCGTATTCATATATTTGAAAGTGATATTTTCATATCTAAGGGCTGATTCCTTTTATCCCAAAATCATGTGTAGTATTTGGTAAGATGACCAGAAACATTACAGTCCTCTTGTTATGCCAAAATTTGATCAAGCAGTTGGATAGGAGAAATTTGAAGACCTGCTACAGACTATGTACAGATCAAGTAAGTTTTATTCATGCAATTTCACATAAAGCAGATAAATAGGAAAAAAAAGGATTCATATTGGTGGTCTGCTAATAATCATGCAGTCCAGAATAAGAGAACATATATACTATAATTGCAGGATATCCCAATAACGGAATTAACATATTAAATTGTTACAGCCATGTATGTGAAATATTCAAGGTCTCGTAGGTACTGAAATTTGCACTAACACTTGCTGTATAATATGAAGGCTGGAGAATTCTGGGATTTGAAGTCCACATATTTTAAAGTGGCTGAGGTTGAGAAACACTGTTATATATTAAACAAATCAGGTTTAAAATAGCGTGCTAACTCTTTTAATCCTACTCCTGTGCTTTTAAAATCCAGAAGGCCCAGATGGCAAACAACTGAAATCTAGTCATTTCTGCTGTTTTCGATTTGTTATTTTTTTAAAATAATAATAATAATAATGCAGTCATAATGGACAAAGTCTACTACTGTAGCATTTTCACCTCATTCTCATATACCTATATGTCAGAACTAGGCAAAGGAACATCCATGGGGGAAAAAAAAACCCTATGATAAGAATAAGAACCACAATTTCAGATTAACAATTTCTTCTTTTTCTGGATTAACAAGAATTCTCTGGGTCTATTTTGAATGATTTCTGTTAGAATTTTAATTCCTTTTGTCAAACTTTGTCTCTCTTTCTTTCTAAGAAAACCTGAATTGTGGATTCAGCCTTTCTGTTATTGAAACTCAGAACCTACAATCAGTTACCATGTAATTAACTGTATTTTTTTCTGTCTGGTGAATGTATTAATTATCTTCAATACAACATAATGGACTCTCTTCTCATGAACATAGTGTCCTTGGAAAAAGTTTTGTTTCATTTGTCAAATCTCTTCAGTAACTGAAAAATACTTTGGAACAGCAACTTCAAAAGTATTTCTGGAAGAAAGATAACATTTATAAACAAGGAAACTCACCTCAGTTATATAGATTGATAAAATTTGCCCGAAAGGTTTATCTTTCTGCATATCACATAGATGAAATTTTCAGCAACATTGTAAACAACAATTTGGAGGTAGGTCTACCCAAAGAAGTGACGGGCACTCTGATCTCATGCTGCAAACCAGGAAGAGCGGGAAGGAACACCTTCCCGAGACACATAAATTTTAAAGGTAATGATGCCTTTGGAATGTTGATAGTACAAAACTTTCAAAAGGTGAAATTATTTCTAAGTTAAACTAGCAAAGACACAAGCTGGCTTAGGCCTTTTTGCACCTCTGTGCTGGAGAACAGCAGGGTTTAAATTACAGCAGCTTCAGTCTTTGCTTTCCAATCCCTTAATCCTTAAGGAGCAGAGGTTTCAGTTCAAGACAACTTCACACAGAGCATTAAAAAAAGGGGTTTTGGAGAACCTCCTTGTAGAGGTTCCCCTCCCTCCCCAGCTGTAGCTTTCTCTTAAAAATTAAAAAAATAAGAAAGACCAAATAAAACTGTTAACATTAATTAATTTGTGTGAAGATTCCTGTTTTTTAAAAATATATGTATCGTATTTTTCAGAGTATAAGACGTACCGGAGTATAAGACGTACCTTAATTTTTGGGGAGGAAAATAAGAAAAAAGTTGATTGGCAGGTGGATCAGCCTCCTGGAATACCCCCAATCAGCTGTTCCCAGAGGTGAATTTTAGCAACAGGTTCCTTGGTTGTGAGCTCTGTACATTGCTTTTTTTTCCTGCCTCTGAAATCCTCCGAAACAGAGCTTCAGAAAAAAAAGACTCTGAAGCTTTGTTTGGGGCTTCTTTTCTGAAGCTCTGTTTGAGGGCTTCTTTTCTGAAGCTTTGTTTCTGATGCTTTTTTCAGCCTCTGAAATCTCTGTTTGAGAAGCTGGGTGGGGCTACATTCAGAGTATAAGACGCACCCAGATTTTCACCCTCTTTTTTGGGGGGGGGGGAAGGTGTGTCTTATACTCTGAAAAATACGGTATATGAAAATGAATACATGATCTTCAGTGAATCGTACCTGTGGTTTTCATCATTGTTTTATTGGTATTCCCTCATGTTTGTGAAATGCCAGATCTCCAGTAGAAATGGAAACTGGTCTCTAAGGTTGGTTTACATCTGGTAGCCAATGCTGTTCTTTTTCCAAAAAGCTGTATAGGTTGACTATGGGCAATTATGGTCTGATCTAAGACACATGCATTTGCTAATTTTTTCCAGCTGTTCTTGGAACACTGAATTTGCCTTATCTATAATTAATGTTTTCTAATAGGACTAAAGTAAAAAAATAATAATACAAAAACAAGAAACAGAATCATTTCATTTTCTTAGTATTAGGTTCTGGTGGTAACAATTTCATCTAAGTGTGTATGTGTTTGCTGTTTAAAAGCAAAATTGAGTTTAGGGTCCAAACTGTAATTTAAATTAAAATTTCCAGGTGTTATGTATATACGTCTCTACATCAAAGAGAATGGGAAAATAATGACTTATTTAGGTTTGCTCCCCTAGGACTTAAATGGGGCAGAAGTGGTCATAATTGATTTTCAGAATCATTCTGGAAACTGTTATGAAAATTTCTAGGTAAGCTGGAATGTTGTTTTCTGAAACTGTTGCTGCACATTGCCTTCTGCAGGCACTTTCAGATTGTGCTAACCATACCTTCATCAACTGTGTTCTGTTATTCTAAAATTCTGCAGGGAGATGCATCTGGTGTGAAAACTATCATATCAGGCAGTTAGCAACAAAATCATTTCCCAAAAAATGTGAAGGGCTTTTAATGAAAAAACTCATCAGGGCAAAAGCCTTTACTGAAAAACGAGAAGTGGTGCCTGATTACTCTATGACAGTTTCCTCTGCATTAGAGAGTTTCCTAATTTTAAGTAAACATTTCTTTCTTTAATAAGCTTGTGCTGAGAGGCGCTGACAACTCACAGTGACAGAATTACATTCATGTGCTTTTTCTTTGGCGCTGGAGAAAGTGGAATGCAGTGCAGTTGTTGTTTTGAGAACACAAAATGCGTGAAAGGGAGGGAGAGCTAATTTTCTTTTCTTTCTTCCCAGTTTTGATTCTTTCTTCAAGATGGTTTGACCTTAATCCAACAAACTTAATGTGACATAACCCTGAAACAAAAACAGGAACGCCTCTCAGGTCCAGCTTTGGAATGAAAAAGCTGTAATTATTAGTCCTCTGTGTGATCTTTTCAGATTGTGCTGATGAGATGAAGTTTAATCTCCTTTCTCTCCTCTACAGCACCACAAACCACAGGCAGTTTAAGGCTGCCTGGAAATCTCTCACATCTGGAAGAGCAATAATTCTTGGGATTTTGCTTGACAGCCATGACAAGCAGCAGGGCAGCCAGAAACAACTGTCTCTTCTGTTGTGTTATTTGCAAGAAATCAGGAGAGGAGGAGCAGCACAGGACCACATCCTTCTTCAGCATATGTTAGAGGAGGAAATACTTTTATTTTCTGCCAGATGCTTCATGAATACGTCCTAAATATTACATAAGACAGTAGCTATCACTTCCAAACAAAATTCCTTGGTGTCTGCTAAGCTGCAAAACATATGAAGGCCTATTGTCTGGCAAAGGATTTGCACAGATTCTTCAGTGATGTATAGAAAGAGAGGGAGAGGGAGAGGGAGAGAGATTTCACATTCTCCATTTTGATTTATAGGGTTCTGCACACCCTGCTGGGGTGAATATGATACCATCTTCTAAGCAGGATTATATCATGAAATGTATATGGGATTTAGCTACAGTAACTTTTGCTGGGCAGTTCAGAATGGCCAGCAAACTACAAGAATTTATGGCAGCACAGCTTGTGCTGTCAGACTCGGGGCTGGTGTTTATGATTTCAGCAGAAGCAGAAATAAACAACTTTTCCTTAATGGTTCTCTTTATATGTCGGCAGCAGTACCTCTGCCTGGTTTCACAACAGCAGCTGGTGCAGTGATCTGTTCAATGGCATACCCAACCAGTGCCTGGCAATTTGCATTTCTGCTTGTTCTACTTTCCTTCTGAAAGAGCCAGAACTTCATAAATCAGAAACAAGTACCTGAACAAATATTACGTATTTTTTAAAAAACATTTTTTTTAAAAAAAATATAAATATATGTTGGACGAATGGAATTAGAGCTTGGGATGTGAGTTCGAGGAACATTTCTATTTAGTTCTTTTTTAATGATATGTTTGTAAAGAATTCTATATGTTTAAAGGTAAAGTCATAAATATATTTAACAAAGGCTTACACAAACTTAGCAATAGTAAAAAAATACAATGAAATTAAAGAAGCAGTGCTCAAAGAGAGATAGAAGGAGAAATACTTTAATTTAGTGATATGAACCATTCTATTAAATACAAGCCATTTCTGGTGTGCTTCCTTAGGAAAAAATGTATTTTCTCTGGTCTGGAAGTGGTCAGAAAGTGAAAAAGTTTTCCAAGCCAAAAAAATTCAGCTAAAACCCCATGAAGAGTTACCTGGAAGCAAATCTTACTGAACACAGTGGGACTTCCTTTCAGAGTCTGTTGAATGCTTTGGGAAATAATCTGTTGAATGCTGTAGATATAACCAACACAGTATTAAAATTTTGTTATCTTTTTTTAAAAAATAGCCTCAATCCAGAAAAAGACACAGAAGAACACTTTTACAAAATGGAGTACTTAATGGGTCTCAGAAAGTTAGTTTGGAATCTACCCTATCTTCTAGTTATACTACTTCCAAAGCTGTTTTTTAAGTGTACTTACTTTGAGGCAATCTTTGCTATAGTATGTAGTAGACTTGTGAACCAACCAGGGTTTATTGTTTGTTTATGCCTTAGGGCAAATATTCAGACAATTATGGGAAGAATTTTCCCCCTCCTTTCTCTTGTTATGCTAGCTCTGTCTCCCCTCCCCACTTCTCCCATGAAAGAGGAAAGGAAATCATAGTTATTGTAATGTTTAAAAGCCCACTTCATTATTTTTTAAATTATTGGACAGAATGCAGAAGTTTTCCACCCTAGGTTTTGTTAGGGGCAAATTGTTTGTGATATTAAAATGGTAACAAAGTAGAGGCAGTGGTCATGCATAAACATCTAAGCCTGTCATAAATATAACTTCCACTGAGTACTCTAGATTCTAGACAAAAGACTCAGTTGCAGTCTTTTGAAGGAGAAAGTTTGGGAATTTGAGATTCTCTGGGATGCACAGATCCTGCCTG
>WNWU01000003.1:37720856-37747127 GCA_012654045.1 Ptyas mucosa | reverse complement strand
TGTATATGTATATGTATATGTATATGTATATGTATATGTATATGTATATGTATATGTATATGTATATGTATATGTATATGTACATTCATTCATTCTTCCAGGGCTTAGTGAATAATCTTTAGGAACTTAAATAGCTAAGTTTCAGATAACACTCTGGGAACTTTGTTTACTAAAAAAATGATTGTAGACTAGTGCTTTCCTCCTCCCCTTCTTCCACCCTCTTCTTTGCTAGAATACCCAGGTTTTATTTATGATTTTGGATTTTATTTCACAGCATTCCAGTTCAGTATAGCATGATGTATTTAATAACCATGTCTACTGTCTTAATTACCCTATAAAGCAGGGCTCCATTGCTATCTGACCCTCCACAGCATTCCAGAGAAGTTACAAGACCATGGTAATTACCAACTGTCTGTGAGAAAATTAAACAAAAAAAGGGCCTAACTTTTTAAACCACCATTTTAAGCAACCTATTACTTCTGAGGAATAAATCATTGATTAAATAGCCTCCTTACCAGGAAAATAGCTATTCCATACCAAAGAATTTCCCTTTGCATGATCATGGAGAGAATATTAAGTATTCCTTAGCTCAAAAGGTTAGGTTTTATGTCTGTTCAATGCTTTTTAATGACACATTTTTCTGCAATTTCACTGTAATCAAAGCCTCCCCCCCCCCCCCATGCAGCTAGTAGGCTACAGCTATTTGGCTAGTCTTAATTTTTTTCCATGGGTATAGAATATAAAAATCTATTTAAACATGTGCAAGGAAAATGCATTTGTAGAAGTAGAAACCTTTCATTATTAATTAAATCTCTCATTGCTTTCCTTTGATTAACGCACTCATTTTGTCTTTTCTCTATATATGTTTTGCAAGTGTTAATGGAACCTCAAAATGCATATCGTGTTAAAATGCACATTGATTTGGAACATGTAAATCTGTCTGATCACTGTGCCAAGCACCCTCGGAGATCCTTTATAAGCTTAGATGACATATACTGTTCAATGGGAATAAAATGACTTCCAAGTTAGTAGGATTCTACCACTTCAGGCTGCAAATTGAGGGTGGGGTGGAAAGGATCACCTTTAAATGTTTCCCTAAGGATCATATACCTACATTTTTTTAATCCCTTACAAGTGTTCAGAGTCAGTTTGCTGTGATATAGTACTTGAGGTTTGTGGAGATATCTATTTTATTCTGTTGTGTTCATCGCTATGTGCAATCCCATTCGGAGTTTGTTCTCTCTTCAAAAGAAGTCAGAAAAGACTTTTTATCTGGAATATTTGTGATAACTGACGCTAAAGAAGCTAAAGATAGAATCGTATATTCTCTTGGAAAGCGTTCCTACTTCATTAGGGAATCATTCTAAGACAGGGGTGTCAAACTCTCATTGTCACATTGTCATCACGTGACGTATTGTGACTTTTCCCCTCTTAAAATGGGTGGGCGTGGCTAGCACGGGATACATCTCGCCCACGGGCTGTGAGTTTCACACACCTATTCTAAAATATTTCTGGAATCAGTTCAAATCTCCATTGTTTTAGTCTGCTTTTTTTCCAGTTGGAATTTCTCCTCATCCATATGTCTTATGACATAAACAGACCTATACCTGAATGATACTACCTCTGGAAAAAACGTAGAATGTCAGGGAAGAAAGGCCTGTATTCATCCCCAAAAGGATTTCTCCTTCCAGGACTTACTTACTTACTTACTTACTTACTTACTTACTTACTTACTTTCTTTCTTTCTTTCTTTCTTTCTTTCTTTCTTTCTTTCTTTCTTTCTTTCCTTCCTTCCTTCCTTCCTTCCTTCCTTCCTTCCTTCCTTCCTTTCTTCCTTCCTTCCTTTCTTTCTATTATTTTTTTCAATTTATATGCTGCCCCTCTCCGAAGACTCAGGGTGGCTCACAATACATATAAAATCCTAATAAAAACATTTAAAAATTAAAAACAGTAGAACATTAAAACTCATTATATATCAATTACCTGTTAATTTACAGATAAATATAAAACTAAAGTAATATATTTAAATACATTTTATAATACTGTATTTCTATATGATACAGCTCAAAAATAGGCAACCAATTCTCTTTTGTGGCTGCTCAGTTGGCTATCAAAGTACAAACTACTGATGGGCAATTTGAAGGCTTGTTTCCTGAACTTTGGGGATTAAATTTGTTAGGTTTTCAAATTGAGCAAATTTCAAAGTAAGCAGGACTCCTGGGTACTTTAGTGTGGTCCAGTTTTGAAAGATACCAGTAATTGTCCTCACAAAATACATGTAACTAGGCCAATTTGCCAGGACTATGAAAAATTTCAAAATCTAACTAAGTATGCTTAGAAACCTACATTTATTTTTTTAAAAGGTATCCTAAGAGTCCAGAAACACCAAATTAGACCGAATTTGCCAGAATTTGCTCCAACCAGCCTTTTAGTGACACAACAGTATAAAATGTCTATTTTTTTAACTAGTGAAAGTTCTATTGAAAACTCTTTTTTATGGCCTTGGTAGCATATGTAGAGATAGAAGTACCAGCAAGACAATAGGAGATTCTTGTTTTGCAACCCAATCTTGTGGAGGCCCACGCACTCTGGTGCCTCCTGGTGGGCAATGTAACTGAAAAACATCACATAGGACTGACCCTTAGCAACCGCCTGGTCAAGTCCCTGCAGTTTCCTTTCAAGATTTAAGAAGTGGTTTTGCCATTGTCACCTTTCTAGGGCTGAGAGATGGTGACTGGCCCAAGCCCTCACACTCTATTCACTTCTAGCGTGGTGCTTCAGTCACTACAGGAGATTGGCTCTCTATACAGAATGTACTGCTTGAAAATAGAGATCCCATCTCTTTCAGAGAAGGGGGAAATCATGCAAAACTTCATATGTGGGGATTGACACCTGTGTATCTCTGATTGGAGAGGTTAAAGGAAGGTGGACTGTACATATCATTCTGAAAACATCTAGATCTCTTTTCCTGCAACTACTAAGAGAACCTGGATAACTCCTAAAACTAATGCTACTGAGCATATAATCTACAGTGAAGGTTTCTAGAGTTTTCAGATCCTGATAGAAGGGTTGAACCTCATAGAATATTGCACGGCTATATTTGTTTGATGGTTTGATGATGCTCAGTAAGGATGAACCCAGTAACGCAATGCTTCCTGGTGGTCAATGTAACTTAAAAATACCACACTCGGATAAAAAGGCAGACATTGGGAGGTGCTACTTCAGCAACAGTATCTGAATATATTCTTGTTCATTTAGAACTGTGATAATAAGAAGTCTCTAAATCAGGTTTTTGTTTATTTTAGTTTTCATACTGAAAATTGCTCTTTTAACAGAGAAAACTTTGTCCAAACAGTAGACAAATAAATTGGATAAAGTAATGATTTCAGACTATGTAGTAAGGGTTAGGGTTACAAATTCAACTTCAGAGCCACAACAAGCCTACATCTTATATGAAGCTGCCTTGCTCTGCTGGGGTAGGTGGGTTGATCCTTAGTTTAGATTTCCAATTGAGAAAAGGTAAGAAAAACATTGCTGGACCAGACCAGCATATCAACATATGAAGCACGACAAAAATATTACTCTCTTTGAAGTATTCACATGTTACTAAAACATCCTTGAATACTTTGCACACTTTTCCATCTACGCTATCTACGCTAGTGTTTATAATCCAGTCTGTGGCATACTGATTTAGCCTAGGGTTAGCACATTTCTTGGAAAGTAGGTTAGGTAAAGTATGACTAAATCCCAAAGACCCCTATGATGGTTAACAAGAAAGATTACAGAGAACAGAAGAAATCCTTTGAAAAATATAGGTATGGCTCAAAGAGTACAATTGTGCACAAATAAAATACAAGGCGATGATAAGGAACATGAGATACCGAGGAACAGTAACAGATTCCATAATAATTTGTATTGGAACCAGGTAAGAATGAAAGTATGTCTTGATTTCCTTGATTCATATATATTATCCCTCAGTGTGCATTTTGTTGTTGTTAGTTGCGAAGTTGTGTCCGACCCATCGTGACCCCATGGACAATGTTCCCCCAGGCTTTCTTGTCCTCTACCGTCCTCTGGAGTCCATTTAAGCTCACACTGACTGCTTCAGTGACTCCATCCAGCTACCTTGTTCTCTGTCGTCCCCTTCTTCTTTTGCCCTCAATCGTTCCCAGCATTAGGCTCTTCTCTAGTGTGCATTTTAATCAATGCCAATTTTGCGATTTAAATTTGAATTTCTCACAAACATGATTTGTTGTTTTGTTCTGGTATTGCAAACGAAAGATAGAACTGTTATGGATAACACAGAGAAACTTGAAAAAATCCAGAATGTATTTGATGTGACTTGGTGTTCTGCTGTCAACAGAAGGAACTAGATGCTTTGAGGATCAACACATTAGGAAAAAGCCAAGCCACAGCTAAATTTAAAGAAGGAAAAAAAGAACTTGGAAAACAATTTCCAACCTCTACTCCACCCATAAATAGTTTAAAATAAGGCTTGAAACACTTTCTATGGCTAAAGACTTGAACCACAACCAATTAAATGTATAAACTGGTTTTTTCTATCCAAATGTTTTGGGAATACAACACCCAGCATTACAACTTGGAAGTGGAAATTGTAGTCAAACACATTTGGAGAGCATAGAGGTGAGGAAAACAGCTAATAGTGTACATCCACATGCATATGCACAGACACTGAAAAACATAAGACATCTATATATACAGAGATTCTGAATTCTTTGAAAACTGTTACTCAAATGGGTTCAAGTCATTTGTTCTTTTAAGTTGTATGACTTATATGACATCCCAACTCACAAAATCTTATGGGTTTACTCCAAATCTAATACTACTGTTATGTTACATGTAGTTAATATTCTGCAGAGATTTTTAGTCATACAGGTCATGGTTGTCCTAAAGGTGCTTTTTCAGGAGGCCACTGGGCTTTCTTGATTTTTTCTTTTGAAGACATTTCGCTTCTCATCCAAGAAGCTTCTTCAGCTCTGACAGGACAGTGAGGAATGGAAGGATTTATATTCCTTGCAGATAGCTGGTACTCTGCATCCTTTCAGTGGATCATTGAAACACTTGGAGGTTTATCTGAGTCTTCAGGGTCACCTGAGTAGTGCTCCTGGTTCCTGTAATCTGCAATTTTTCCTCTGGAAATCCATTCCTACTCCCTTACCAGTCAAAGTGTGTTCATCCCAAATTGTATAGTTAAAAGTCAGTAGAGATTCTCAGTCATCTAGGTCATGGGTATTCCAAAAGTGCCTTTTCAGGAGGCAACTGGGCTTTCTTGTTTTTTCTTTTGAAGATGTTTCACTTCTCTAGTTAATATGTCCATTGTACCATTTGCATCGAACCACTTTGCTCCTTTGACTTGAAATATGGATTTGTTTTATTTCTTTGGGGTTTTGGTGCCTTCAATTCAGTGTTGATTCCTGGTTACTACCTGAACAAGTCCCTGAAGTCCTTTTGGCAAGTTTTCAGAAATGGTTTGCCATTTCCTCTTCTCTAGGGCTGAGAAAAAGTGACTTGACTCAAGATCACCCATGCCCGAATCAGGACTAGAATTCACAGTCTCCTGATTTGTAGCCTGATGCCCTAACCACTCTGTTAAATTGGCTCTGTTTATTCCAGTGATGAAATCCAATTTTTTTTACTACCGGTTCTGTGGGCATAGCTTGGTGGGCATGGCGTGGCTTGGTGGGCATGGCAGGGGAACGATACTGCAAAATCTCCATTCTCACCCCACTCCAGGAGATGGATATTGCAAAATCTTCATTCCCACCCCGCTCTGAGGCCAGCCAGAGGTGGTATTTGCCAGTTCTCCGAACTACTCAAAATTTCCCCTACCAGTTCTCTAGAACCTGTCAGAACCTGCTGGATTTCACCCCTGGTTTATTCCTACTTAAGTTCATATGGTGTTTTTCTTTAAAGTCTAATTTTTTGCTTCCATAGAGTGTCACAGGGAGAATCACTGCCTGTACAATTCTGATCTTTGTAGGCCTCAACATATCCCAGCATCTGAATATGTCTTCAAGAGCTTTATTTTGCTTTGCTGAATGCTAATCTACAGAGTATTTTTTACTGCTGGATCCTTTATTAATTTGTTTATTAGAAAGTGAAAAATTAGATCAATTAGATGAATTGATATTACTATATGAAACATATGAATTTCTTCCCCATTATCCAGTAAGAAACATAAATACCAAGACAATATCATTAAACTTTAATGTAATTATAATATCAAAATCATTAAACTTTACGTACCACTAATATCCCACAAAACCAGAAAAAATAAACTACCAATAACAATAAGGAAATTACAATCCAGAAAAAAATCTCTTTGGCGAAAAAACCAAAACTACTATGTAGCTAACTTCAAAAACCGCTACAAAAACTTATGCCAACAAATAAAGACTGAATGCACCAATTATCACATTAAGCAAAAAGAAAACCTTCTACGCACAAAATCCACCCGTGCCTTCTATAATTTTGTAAACAACAAACTTAAAGACTTGAGATCCATCCCACCCCTAAAAGGTCCAAACAATGAAGACTGTATTGACAAACCGTTAAAGCCAATCTATTTATTTATTTATTTATTTATTTATTTATTTATTTATTTATTATAAATAACACGTTATTTACACATTCTTCGGCTCAGTCTTTGTAAATAGCAACAACACATACCCAATATTTCCCAGTCGTACTACAGACAATTACAATGATTAAGGTGATCTTATACTTATTGATTTAACAGAAGATAATCGACACAATCTACGCAATCTAAAACGATCTCTAACTATTGGATCTGATGGACTATGTGCATATTTCTTAAAAAAGCTTTCCACTGCAATTGCAGAACCTCTAAGCATAATTTTTGAAAACTCTTTCAATACCAGCACCTTGCCCTACCAATGGTCACAAGCCAAGGTCATCCCTATCTTCAAAAAGGGAGACCCTAGCCTAGTTGAAAATTACAGGCCAATCTCTTTATATTGGATCACCTGCAAAGTCATGGAAACAATCATTAACCAATCTATTACCCTCCACGTAGAGACAAACAACCTACTTTCTAACAAACAATTTGGTTTCAGAAAAAAAAATTATTCTGTAATCTACAACTACTACATCGCAAAAACATATGGACTACACATTTCGATCAGGGCAAAGCAATAGACGTAGTTTATATAGACTTCTGTAAAGCTTTTGATTCAGTGGTATATGACAAATTACTTCGAAAACTAAAATCCTATGGCATTTCTGAACTCCTACATAAATGGATAGCTGGCTTCCTGTCAAACAGACAACAAGTGGTCAAAATAGGAAGCGCTCTATCAAATCCTGTACATGTTAATAGCGGTGTTCTCCAAGGCAGTGTTTTAGGTCCAACACTCTTCATACTTTACATAAATGACCTTTACGATCATATTAAAAGCAACTGTGTTCTCTTCGCTGATGATGTTAGCTATTCAACACCACCAACAACGCAACTACCCATCAAAAAGACCTTGACTATGTGTCAGATTGGTCTAACAAGTGGCAACTTCAAATCTTAACCAACAAATGCTCTGTCTTGCATATTGGCAAAAACAATAAAAATAAAAAATAAAAACATAAAATACAAATTAGATGGACATGACCTTGTAGATGACCCTCACTCTGTCAAGTACCTTGGAGTACTCATTTCTAAAGATCTAAGTGCCAGAGCCCACTGTAACAACATTGCCAAAAAGGCATTAAGAGTTGTTAACCTAATCTTGCGTAGCTTCTTCTCTGGTAATATTGTACTAATAACTAGAGCATACAAAACTTTTGCTAGACCAATTATTGAATGCAGATCATCTGTCTGGAACCCGTATTGCATATTGAACATAAATACAATCGAGAGAGTCCAGATATATTTTACAAGAAGAGTCCTCCATTCTTCTACCTGCAATAAAATACCTTATGCCACCAGGCAAATTTTGGGCTTAGACAACTTAGAAATACGCTGACTTCAGTCTGACCTAAGCATAGTACATAAAATTATCTGCCACAATGTCCTTCCTCTTCAACCACAATAATACATGAGCAAATAATAGATACAAACTCAAGGTAAACTGCTCCAAACTCGACTGTAGAAAATATGACTTCAGTAACAGAGTGGTCAATGCCTGGAATGAACTACCTGACTCTGTAGTTTCCTCCCCAAACCCCCAAAACTTTAACCTTAAACTGTCTTCTGTTGACCTCACCCCATTCCTAAGAGGTCTGTAAGGGGCGTGCATAAGTGCACCAGTGTGCCTACCGTCCCTGTCCTAATATTCCTTTTTACTTACTCTTTTCATGTATTCAAATTATGTTTATACTTCACCTGTTATATTATATAATTTATGATTATAATTATGACTTAAAAGAAACTGGAAATAAAGAGGTTACAAATAACTTGTTTAGTCAATAACAGGTCTTTTTTCTGCTTGATTTATTTGGAAAGATTCCAATTCTACATTCTCAATAGGTGAAGCTGAATTGTTTGTAATATCTTGTATGGGCCTTATGAGAAAACTTGAATATTTTTTAAAGTAGCATTCTTTCACATGGAAACATGTTACTCCCAATTTATTAAAACGGAGGAATATGTTTTATGCTGAAAAACCACCTGAGTTAAGTAAGAGAACATATCTGTATCAATTCTAAGTTAGGTGCCACTCTTTAAAAACATATTTATATGTAAAGAAAGGGATGAGATGGTGAAGGGCATAAAATGGAGTCAGTTTGCATCAGAAAGAGTTCCATTTCTGAATTTTAAAAGGAAGAGCAGAGTGACTGTGATTATGGCAAAGGGGTCAGGCATGCAGTGAATTTTGAGGGACCCATTATGAAAATAAGGTTATAGCATCCCCTATATATTTAACTTGCCACTGATCTATTTTTTTAATGTCTGTGTCTTTGACAGAATTGTACAAATAAATGTTTCTTAAGAAATGGAAACTATTAAAATCATCTCATTTGGAATCATTAAAACAACCAGGTTTCTTCAGGTCTGTGCCCAGCCATTTTCCATATATAGCACAGTCAGAGGTGGTATTCAGCTGGTTCTGACTAGTTCTGGCAAACCAGTAGCAGAAATTTTGAGTAGTTCGGAGAACCAGCAAATGCCACCTCTGACTGGCCCCACCCCTCATCTATTTGCTGCTTCCCGAGTCCCAGCTGATTGAGTCCCAGCTGATCGGCTGGCTCTTCTTTTGTTTCCCTGCGCAGGACAATGGACCTGGAAAGCAGGTTAGTGGGGTGGGAAAGGAATAGAGATTTTGCAGTATCCTTCCCCTGCCACACCCACAAAGGCAAGCCACACCCACCAAGCCAAGCCCACAGAACCAGTAGTAAAATTTTTGGAATCCCACCACTGAGCACAGTTACTATATAGGCACAAGCATGGAGAGGCAATTTTCAGCTCTTTTGAAGCAGCCATGCAACCCCGGACAAAGATGTGGCTGGCTGCTTTAATAATTTGAAAAGAGATGCTCCTACATATTCTGAAAGAAAACTTTAGAAAGATTTTACAGGCACAACATTTAGATCTACAGTGCATGAGATAGGGAATCCTTATGCATTTATGAATTTATATGGCTGCCCAACTTGCAAAAATATGACTTTAGGTAGCATACAGCAAAGTCCTAATCATAATACCAAAAGCAAATAACATATAATAATAACATACTAAAAACAATACCAAAAACAAAAATAGTAACACTCAACAACAACAAAATACGCAGACAGGACACACCAAACTATGCTTTCAATGCTCAGTACTTGAGGGAATAGCCAGGTATTCAAAGTTTGGGCCCAGCCAGATATTGGAATGAAGTGGGGAGGAATGTCATTTCAGACAGAAGGCTAATAAAGTAATTTTTGTATAGTCTGCGAAAAATTCTATTTTAGAATGCCAACCCTTACCTAACATATTAAAACAAAAGAAAGTGAATGAAAAGATTCATTCATATGTAATATGTCATGCCATATGATAGCATATGAATTAAGGAGAAATTTCCTGACAGTGAGAACAATTAATCAACGGAACAACTTATCTCCAGAACTTGTGGGTGCTCCAACACTGGAGGTTTGGGCAGCCATTTATCCAGAATGGTATAGAGCCGTGATGGCGAACCTATGGCACACGTGCCAGAGGTGGCACGCAGAGCCGCCTCAGCTGGCGCATGCACCGTCATCCAAGGTCAGATCTCTGTGGAGTTTCTTTCGTGAGCTTCTGTTTCTCTGCAAACGACGAAACAGAAGCTCACGAAAGAAAAAGATCTTACCTCTTGCCGTGCTGCCGGTGTTGGGATGTCCTGCCTCCCGCCAGCCAGCTGGACTTCGGGTCTCTGCTTCACATGCACGTATGTCTGCGCATGTGCGGGTGCATGTCTGCACATGAGCATGTTTGCATGTGCACACTTTTCAGTTTGGGTAGGCGTACATGCACAGTTTGGGCACTCAGTGTCTAAAAGGTTCGCCATCACTGGTATAGAGACCTCTGTTTGAGCAGGAGATTGGATTAGAAGACCTCCAAGGTCCCTTACAAACCATTATTCTATGCTCTAAAATTTCATTTTAGATATCAATGGATGAATGCAACTTTAATTGTGTGGCAGAGCTTTCTAGTTGTGTTTGTGTATTAAAAAAATACCTGCACTGTCCAAAAGCTGTTCCTAAAAGTAAAGGTACACCTTGAAACAACTGCATTATATTGGGGGAATTGTAAGAAATTTATAGGACTGTCATATTTGAAAATAAATTTCCATTTCAATAAGACACCTTCGAATTCAAGCCATTAGTTGCAAAAAAGTGGACACATATTTGGACTTCTAATGTGACATACAGCAATGCTATTCCCAGTTGTTTTGAAACTTGTATAAAAAGGAATTCATTAACTGGAGTGATGAAACATTGAGGCTGTTTTATGAAATTCTGTCTCTTTAGTCATGAGACTAAAATATAGCATTAAGTGTGAACCTTTTTGCAGAACAGTGAAATTTTCTAAGGCTTCTAAGGATTTAACTTCTTTTGTTTGAAAAAAAAATCCCAAAGATGATGGGGGAGGGGCATTTTATAGTATTTGTTTTATTAGAACAGTGAATTTAACTCCAAAAGAGGCCTATTGGCAGCAAATTATGTACAAATTCTCCCCAAAAAGATTTTCTAACAAACTTTTTACCTCACTGTTTCTTTATTTTAGGAAACTAAATGTCTTCTGTTTTAATGGTTGTCAAAAGCCAGCCTTCTGTTTGAAAAGGTCTTTTTGAAGGACTGTCCTCTGGTTAAGAGACATAAGCAGCAGTGAGGAAATCCAAATTTTTTTACTACTGGTTCTGTGGGCATGGCTTGGTGGGTGTGGCTTGGTGGGAGTGGCAGGGGAAGGATACTGCAAAATCTCCATTCCCACCCCACTCTGGGGCCAGCCAGAGGTGGTATTTTCCTGTTCTCTGAACTACTCAAAATTTCCGCTACCAGTTCAGAATTGCTGGATTTCACCCCTGATAAAAAGTTCTAACTTTAGTCAGGGGTGGGCTTCAAAAATTTTAGTAAGGGGTTCTCTTCTGGTTGCTGGTTGGGTATGGCCATAGTGGGAGTGTTCTAGTCGGCCTCCTGCACCATGGCAGGGGGGGCATTTTTGCCCTCCCCGGGCTCCAAAGGTTTTTGTTGAGCCTCCAGAAGGGCAAAAATGGGCCTATCGGGAAGGCCAGAAATGGACTTGTTTCTGGCCTTCCTGAATTTCTGGTAGGCCCATTTTTCACCTTCCCAGAGCCTCCACGCATGCCCTGCACTTACCTGCATCTAAAACAGGCCGCGTCAGCTGTTTGACATAATACATGTCTAAAGTAAATTCTGGTTCTTCTGAATAAATCATTGGACTATGTACTATTTTTGTAGGGCTACCTGTAGTCTATTTCAAAAGCTGGATCAGAAAAGGAGGAATACTCCTTGAAGGAGCTTCCTCAGCTAAAATAATCTTTTTCAACCTGGTTTTCCAAGTGTAATGAACTTCAGTACCCATCAGCCAGCCAATATATGGTTTTCTGCCTGGGGATGATGTGAGTTGTAGATCAGCAATCATAATTGGCATCAGATTGAGAAATGAACTTGACATTATCTATATAAGCAATGGTAAACCTGAAAAACCCTTGCCAAGAACCAGGGGTGAAATTTAGCCAATTCTATCTGGCTTGGGCGAACCAGTAGTGGCGGCTGTGGGAGGCTCCGCCCACCTATGCAGATGTCATGATGTTGCTTTTTTGCGACATTTTAAACTTCTGCGCATGCGTAGCCGATGGCGCACACACATTTGTGAACTAGTAGGGAAGGTAAGTGAATTTCACCCTGCCAAGAACACTGCATGGATGTATCTGGACAGTCTCTGAGAATCGAACACAATGACCAGAAGGGGGAAAAAAAAGTAGAACACTTTTTAACCCTAGGGAAGGCATAAAATACGTAATAATTTTCTTATGATGTCATATAATTTTAATTTGTATTTGAAGAGGGCAAATAATTAATTAAGGGACATATTTGACAGTCTAATCACAGCATATTCACTAGTTAGATACTGTGAGTGGCGTTGCTGCTTCTGCTTTCTCAGCAATCATAGAGGAATATCTCATTTTCTTTGTTCTGCGTGAAACACTCTCCCTTTCTCTGCCTCTCTCTGTCTCTCTCACATACACTCATGGTCACATGCAAATACACAATTGGAAATGGTTACTGTAATAATATACAATAAAGTATAGAAACCTTAAAATTAACATAGAGCTTTCTAATTTTAGCATTGCTTATTTTAAATACTCCCTGCATAATGTTTGAAATTTATATGAAATCCTACAGTCCTTTTGTTTATATTCTGATGCAATATCTTTTGTTCATGTCAGAGAGGCTTGCTATGAGAGACGATGTAGTCATGTTCCTATCATTCTGCTCCTGTTCCAATAATATTCTTTAAAGAGAATATTTGTTGTGCAGTGCTCTTTGACATCTTGTAATTTTAACTCAAAAGACCTTTTCAACCAAGCTCCTAGCATAGCTTTGCTTATTGCATTCATTTTCAATCAGATTTTTTTTCCAGGGGATTAACTAAATCTCTCTAAAGATACCTATCACTGTAGGTATATGCCTACATGCAGGATGGGGGAAGGGACAGGGAAAGTGAGTACAGAAGAATGCTAGTAAGATTTATCTTTAAAGGAACACAGTAAACTTGAAAATCTCATTTCTCTTTAGAATGCATGCATCTGATATTACGAAAGGCTGGTTGACATTTTATGCATTTTATGCTTAGATTGTAAGTATCCAGGCAATAGGAACTGCAGAGATTTGTACAAGGAATAACCACACCACAGTGGTTAGATTTACTTGATACTGTCCCACAATGTAAGCCAAACAAGACCTAACATGCAACAGGAAATTATTGGAGAAAATTCTGACTGAATTAGCATGAAATCATTTGGTTTTATTGTTTTGTTAATGCTTTGTTGTTAATCTTTTGCCTGTTCACAAACATCCCTTTGAAATTTGTAGCTTCAGGGTCAAATTGCATGTTATGTTAAGCATATGCTTTAAAAGCTTTCTTGCAACTGGTCATTCTTTTTTAGCCTTCCAGTCCTTCAAACCTGAACCTGAATTATAGTGATATGTACAGTGAGATATGCTCAGTCTGCTTTCACACTGAGCATTTCCTACAAGGGTTTGCCCTGGACACTACTATTTGCAGCCAAGAACTGGAGTCAAGGGAAATCACATGTTTTAGAGTTAGGACAAGTTATTTTTTTGGTGGGAAATGGCCATGAAAGAAAGAAAGGGATAATTTTCAATTGCATGCCATTTTATTTTTTTAAATAAACTTTCTTTGTGGCAACTTTCTTTACAGATCCCTCACATCCTGGATATAAATTGTTTCAACTTCTACCCTCAAAATGATGTTATAGGGCACTGCACACCAGAACAACTAGACACAAGGACAGTTTTTCCCAAAATGCCACCACTCTGCTAAACAACTAATTCCCACAACACTGTCAAACTATTTAATAAGACTGTATTACTATTATTCTTCTCATCCTTCGTATTACCTATCTCGTCCCACTTATGACTACAACCATGTTGCTTGTATCTTTATGATTTATATTGTTTTATTTGTTTCCTAGTATGATTTGTTTGCTTATTAGTAACCAATGACTATCACTAAGTGTTGTATCTTATGATTCTTGATGAATGTGTTATTTTTTTATGTACACTGAGAGCATATGCACTAAAGACAAATTCCTTGTGTGTCCAATCATACTTGGCCAATAAAGAATTCTATGCTATTCTATTCTGTTCTATTCTATTCTGTTCTGTTCTATTCTATTCTATTCTATTCTATTCTATTCTATTCTATTCTATTCTATTCTATTCTATTCTATTCTATTCTATTCTATTCTAGATGATAATGTACATTATTTTAATTGTGTGGTAAATAAATCTGGCTGCACTTGGATCACTATTTTCCTGCTGACTTGACTGAGCGGGGTTCATGAACATGTATGGGCTACACAATGCATACATACTATAGTTCAAGAAACCAAACAGGAAAGCTATCATAGTAGCCTTTGTATTTACAACAGAGCACATGGAAATCTCAACAGCATTAATTAAATGTGTATAACATACATGGGGTGCACAAAAACACATTTCCATTTAGTTGAGCACTCTCCTTGCAAAAAGAAAAGCAGAACACATAAACATGCTCACAATCAACCCTCTGAACTCTAATTTTCCCATTAAAAAGCTTAAACATTCACACGTACAATCATACACATAATGATACACTTACTTTCAGGAAATCATACTGAAGAATCAGTTCTTATGTTTAGGATCTGCCATCCAGAATCATTTGAAATGAACATGCATTAGATTATTGATCTCTAACCATGTGCTTGAACAACTGCAGCTGCTTCCTCACCCATAACCTGCCATACCCATTTTGATATGTACGCAATACCAGTAGGGATGAAACCATGCTGGAGAAAAACCATGCCAATCATAACTTGCAAACCAACAAGCCAATCTTGAGTGGCTTAAGCCCCTTGAAACTCCTAAAAGAGAGCCACTCAAATGCCCTATGTTATGTTAAACTCCATTCAAATCTAGTATGTTTTGTTTAAAGGTCAGGACCGAACTGTCAGAATATGGTGTTCAGTTTTGAACTGTACAGGCCTTCTAAGCTCAAACATGTTGAACTTGGAACAGTTTGCACATCCCCTTCTTTAGGCTCATTTATAAGCAATCAGTAAGACTTTTAGCTACGTGGTTTGCTTCTATGACTTGTTCACATTCCACAGAGGTGACATCCTGCGCTTGTAATGTGGTGTGTGTTTACATAATACTGTCAGAAGGAGGTACAGTTTCAGATATTTAAGTTTCCTTGATTTCTAACCTGTAAAAGTGTAACTAAAACCCCTCTGGTCCTACATCAGGCTCTACCAATTAATAAGGACTAACACAGTACTTATTTCAGGCAGGATTACCTTGGACTTTGTAGTATGGATTCATTTTAACTTGCCTTCCGGAATACTCCTGTATTCATCAAGAGCTGTCTTGTACAAAATTAAAATTTTCTTCAAGTTAACCTTTCTAAATTGGGAAAAGAATTATCTTCAAGTCAATATAGATTAAGGTTGGCCTTAAGTCTACACAGAAAGAAAGCATAGAGAAAAAGAAAGGCTGTACCAAGCTTGAAATTTCTTGAAATTCCCCTATCAGATTCTGAGAATTATGGTATAAATTGGCACTTTTGCAGTGAAGAGTGCTTGCTTTGCTCTCCGATATGCTTACATGATCCACCATAGAAAATTCATAATATTCTGGTTACTTAACCATCAATAAGGTGCTGTGTTTAAGTTGCTGGTCTAGGACTCAGTTCTGAAAATCCACTTTGAAACAATCATACTCTCTAAATTCAACTAAACTCCCAATACTGTTGCAAGGAAAAATTGAAGGAGTGCTACATGCACTAATATCCACAGAGGTAGTTAGTATCTGCAATATCATCCATATATCCATATGCATTGTCTCATAGATTCTAACCTTCCCATGAGCCCTAGGTCCATGAGTGCCGGCTACAGCTCCTGGAGGAAAAGTAGGATTTCAATCAAATAAATAACTAAGTAGGACCAATAGGTTGTGTCTATTATTATTATTATTATTATTATTATTATTATTATTATTATTATTTCAATTTATATGCCGCCCTTCTCCAGAGACTCAGGGCAGCTTGCAATGCATTTAGAAAACCATTATAAAACATTTAAAAATTAAAACATTAAAACCCATTCACACCATTCATGGCCGGATCTCACAAGATCGCAACAGTGAGATCAATGGCCCCAGGCCTGCCGGAATAGCCAGGTCTTCACCGCTTTTCAGAAGGCCAATAGGGTGGGGGTGGTCCGGACCTCAGGAGGTAACTGGTTCCAGAGAGCTGGGGCAGCCACAGAGAAGGCCCTCCCCTGCAGGCCCATTACTGTATACTGTACAAATTACAACCAGGGGATACTTTGGAAATTCTTTTGTGGTTTAAAGGAAGTAGAAGTTCTTGCTCATATCTTCCTACAGTTTCCCTCCTAGGATATCCTGAGATTGGCTTTACTCTTCCCAATTATTTCCAATTTGAGGATCAAACAAATAAATGTTTACATTATTTTTAATTCTTCACTGACATTAAGACTGCCAAATACTTCTACTCTGCCATACACTGGGCAAAGCTTTTGTTTAGGTATTGTTTTATGACTACTTTTTTTTGTAATGGATTTTCAATGCCAATTTATTTTCTTTCTCTTATAAAATGTAATTCTGGCCAAGGATCATAATAAAGAAATTTCCGTTTTTTAAAGTTGGTGGTTTTTTTCTATCTCTTTTCAGATCAACTTCAGAACTGTATGCTGTGCACGTAGTTGGAAGTATCTTTGTGCAGGTCCACCCAGTCAGAAGACTACAGTTTTTATTTGGACAAGTCAACAAGACTACTCTTTTGAAAGTCCTATGGCATTTTCCTGAAATAGTTGACCATGTGTATATTGGCCATGTGTAAATTGGGTCTATTATATCTCTTCACTGTGGAGTGACAATGGAGGACAGAATTCTTTGGGATTTCATAGTTTCTTGATAGAAACATGAGAAGTCAATTGACTGAGGTCTTGATGCAGCTTGGCAGATAATCTGCCTCTCTAACAAGTCTAGAGTACTCCTTTTTTCACTTAATGTGGGTGGAGCTCAGATGATCTCAGCAGTGAGATCAGTGCTTCAGTCAGGAAATAATCCTTCCTAGGTTTCCTTCCAAAGCAAAATCCTCTGTGCTAGGAAACAAACCATTACTTGTTTTACAGTCACACTCATGCCCTAGGCAACATCAGTAAACCTCTCCACAATTTAGCTTTAAATTTTTCCAGATTTTTCTGTGTCCAGTAAATACATTCTTTCTGCATAGCTCAACTGCTGGATCTTCCTACTCACTGCTAACCACAAACCACTCATGAAACTCATAAAATTATATCTCTCTCTCACTGTGTTTCATTTTTTCTCCTCATTATAAATTTCTCGTAGGCATTTAAAGGTCCATGAAGTGTTGATGTAATGAATTGTGCTCTGTTTCAAAAGCAAGCACAAATACATGATTCTCCCTCTGTATTAAAAAAAAAATTCCTCACAAATTTGTTCATTGTCACTTTTCTCAGAAGATACGAATATGGCACTTGAGAGTGTGTGTTTGTGTATGCGAGCATGTGTGTGTTTGTTTACTTTGTTTAGAAATAGCAGTGCAAGCATTCTGTTATAAAATGTTTGTGTCAAGAGTTTAAATAAAAACAAAGTTACTCAAATCTCTAATTAAGAAAGAGAAGCATATATTATTTAGAAATCTGTATTCTGCACAACAACAAATGGGGTTAGATATCAGATGATTTCCAAAGAGACTCAAGGTTGCTATACAGAAGCAACCAGAAAAGTGCCAAGGACATCTTTACTGTCATTGAGTCTTCAGTCAAGGAGAAAGAGCATCTCTTCCCCTTTGTAAATGTACATGTACAAAGGTAAAAATGCAATTTACTTTGCAGTTCTACTACAATGCCAGGATAGGAAGGAGACACATAATATAGATCAGGAAGGCTAAAACAGGATGGAACTGCATAAGACAGGATGTGCCTAAGATACATCACAAAGCTGTTTAGTGGACTGTTGAGAGCATGACTGTGTCTGGGAAGGTAACACATGGCGGTGATGATAGGGTATTGTCTTTACACATTTCCCCTCCCTTTAAATTGTAGCAGATATATAGACAGCAGAAAACAGAGGCAGGAACAACTAATATAAGTTCTACACAAGCTTCTGTATGATTCTAGGTGCAAGTAACACTTGATATGCATTAGTGGTGGCATTGACAAAAATCACCATCGGTCAATTGTAAAAGGCAGCTTTACTTGGAAAAGTTTATATCTTGTATTGACATCTTTAACACCATCAAACAACATCCTATCTAAGGTCCTTGGGAAGGACTGCATAGATGAATAAAAATGCCAAATCCAAACTAAACTGACTAACCATAATAATAATAATGTAAAATTATCAGAAATAGAGCAATAATAGCAAAAGCAATAGCACTTAGACTTATATACCACTTCATAGTGCTTTACAGCTCTCTCTAAGTGGTTTACAGAGTCAACATATTGCCTCCAACAAACTGTGTTCTTATTTTACTGACCTAGGAAAGATGGAAGGCTGAAACAACTTGAACCGTTTTGGATCGAACTGGCTGTGGGCAGAGTTACTTTGTAGTACTGCACTCAAACCACTGTGTCACTATATTTGGAAATATGCAATGCTAAGAGAAACAATTAAGAGAGGATGGGATATTGTAGCATATTTTAATTAAAAGCTAGAGTTGAAAGTTTAGGAAGAATTACAGCAGATTGCAGTCATACTAGCTACAGCTAGGTGATCGTATAAAGTCAAAATACAAGGTTTCTTTGTGTCAACTTACCCATTGCCTTCTACATTTTGGAGCCCTGTCAGATCACCTGTCCCTATTGAATAATGCAGAATACAAACACACCCAGACATAGGCACATATGTGCACACATACACGCACAACGTGTGACACTGAAGGGAAAATAAAGTGCTAATGACACCGTCTCTGCACACTTCCTAAGAAAGCAGGGTCAAGATGAGCTGCCGCTTCTGGAGCCACTTTAAGGGTCCGGAGCATTTTCACAGTCTTTGCACTCTCTGTGGGTGTGAGACACTCCAACTGAAGTGCAGCTCCACCAAGCACGTCCTGCTCTTTCTGCATTAAATGGCAGAATTGGTTTTCATAGCAGAGGAGAACACATCCTGCAACCTTTTAAAGGATTGGCACAGCAAGTACACTTCCCCCATGCGTTAGAGAGCTCCAGGAGGTATTGCATCTGCCCGAGGCACAATGCCTCTTAGAGCTCTCGACTGAACAGCAGAGCTCTTTGCATCCCGGCACAGCCCTCTGAGTCTATACCCTGCAATTTAGCTCTAAGGTGGAAGGGGGGTCAGCTGCTATATTATCATGCATATCTGCTGTTTTCTCCGGGGAAGGCTTTGTATTCAGAAGGATTATTATGGGGCAAAAACTGTAAATCTCGGTGGTGATTAAAATGCCGAAAGAAAGACGCTCTTCTATCGTCACAGTTTTTAAGGCCCTTTGCAAATGATCCATTTATAGTGTAACAAATGTACAGTTGTTGCTAATTAGCCGTGGGGCTATCCTGATATTGTCTGTCAGTGAAAGGCGTCTGGGTGAAATCACCAACTGCAAACAGCAGTATCTCATGGCTGGGAAAAATCCAATTCTTCCCTCACCAGCAGGCCATCCTCATGAAGAAGGCTGTTTAGAATGGGGCAGATCACTGGAGGAATTCGATCCTTGGCAAGGCCTCTTTAGAGGATCCTCATCTGTACCTCTGCTAGATTTTGTCCTTCCTGATGCATTTCTTGGCTCAACAGCACTTTAAGATATTAGCACACAGAACTTTTAGACATAGTTAGCATGAAAGAAAATTAACGTAAAATATGTGTTAAAATGCAACAGTTTGGGTGAAGATTGTTTCTCTCTGTCTCTCTTTCAATTGCATATCAGTAAGGGAAGAGAGTGTAATTATGAGTAATACCCAACAAGATTGATACAGATTAGAAATAGGCTGGTGAATCTTATTTCTAGCCACTGTTACCACTAGAAAGTGCCCATGATATAATTTATGACAATCAACATGGCTTTCCTCTAGGCTCACATAATGATATGGCTTAAAGATAGTAAAGGGCTTCAGAGGCAGAAATTCTGTCCTATGTAGCCTTTTCTTCTTTCACTTCCATGTCCTAAAAGTCATATAACAAAGCTGTGGATAACAACTACAGCTTTGTTCTGCACCATGCAATTCTTACTGAGGGTTGGAAGAAAAAAAGAGCACCAGAGACTAGGTAGGAGTAAAAGGAGAGAAAGAATAGCCCAAAATGCTTTTGGGGATTCTTAGAGGACACGGTGGCTCAGTGGAAAGGACGCTGAGCTTGTAGATCGAAAGGTCGGCAGTTCAGCAGTTCAAATCCCTAGTGCCACATAACGGGATGAGCACCCATCACTTGTCCCAGCTTCTGCCAACCTAGCAGTTCAAAAGCACATAAAAAGTGCAAGTAGAAAAATTGGGACCCCCTTTAGTGGGAAGGTAACAGCGTTCCGCATGCCTTTGGCATTTAGTCATGCCAGCAACATGACCATGGAAATGTCTTCGGACAGCACTGGCTCTTTGGCTTTGAAATGGAGATGAGCACTGCCCCCTAGAGTCGGAAACGACTAGCACATATGTGCGAGGGAAACCTTTACCTTTACCTTTAGAGGATAAGACCACTTAAATGAGATAAATTTGTTTTCAAAGGGGCATATAGCTGAAATAAAGTATTGATGAATCTCTTTCTATTGCTTTTATTTCCCAGAAATATTACTGTAAACTGTATGCTGTTAATGGTTCTCATACAAAGATGTTGCTAGAGACCTGGTAGAGTTTATAATTATAACCAAGACTATATCTTTAATTTCAGAAACATCCATTCATGGACCAAAAATAGTATTCTGAATCCATCCTTTATTGCTGATGTCAACAGCTCTTCCAATGTTTTGAAATAAATCTTATCTAGCATCATGGATATCTTCCTGTATATATTGAAGCAATAGCACGGAAGACACTTGATCATCCAAACACCAGCAGGATCCACAGACATATCCAAAGTAGGGCTTGATTGCAGTGTAGTTATGGCATTGTGAACAAAATGTTGTGCTTCATATGTATTTGATGCAGAGATGCCTAAATGAGATGAGGTTTGATCATGGTCTGACTACAACACCATGGATGCTATTGAGTATTATAATAAATCAGGGGTGTCAAATTCGCATTGTCATGGCGGTGACACATGATATATCTGGACTTTCCCCCCCTTCGCTAAACCGGGCATGGGCGTAGCCAGCGTGTGATGCATCCAGCCCACAGGCCGCGATTTTGACAGACCTGTTATAATTCACTAGCTACAAAACAGAAAACTCGCTTATTTCACTTTTTTGTCCATTAAAGGACAATATGGTATAGTAGTTATGGTAATGGTATAGATATTCATTCAACCATAAGGGTCACTGTGTTACTATAGAGAATCAGAGGCTCACAAAGATGACCTTGGAGAAAGTATGCATCAAGCAGAAAAACATAAATGATATTTGGGAAAGAAAAAAATTGCAGAAACTTAATTTGATTCCACCATAACTTTTTTTTGGTATAAAGGAAGGTAAAAGAAAACACTTTCAGTTCTGTTGCTATAGTTTATATCAGTGAAGTAAAGTTCAACATTTCTTGTGTAGAGTCAGTGTCCTGACCTGGCCTATCTTAAGGTATATGACTTTGGGCCAATCATTTGTTCAGTTAAAATTAGCAAAGACCTCGAATTTTTACCACCTTGGGTTCTCTAAGAGGAGAAGGGATATGCCTGCAATAAGTCAATGAATATACACCTAAGATTGTTTTGACCCTGAGGAAATCATGCAGAACCAATTAGTAATATAAGATTCAGCTGCAAACATTAACATTTGAAAACTCACTAGAGTTCAGGAAAAAAAAGTATTTAAGCTTAGGGTATCTCTTATCCTCATCTCTTGAGGATATGATAAGTACCTTAATATCAACTAGTACTAGACTAATTGTAGAACTGCCCATAGCAATAGCACTTAGACTTATATGCTTCCCCATAGTGCTTTACAGCACTCTCTGGATGCTTTATTTAGTTCACGCTAAATAAAGGATTTCAGAGTTATTTCCAGATTTCAGAGTTAACATAGTTATATCATGTGTGAACTGCCAAATTTTAATAGGCAGATTCTATCCTGTTCTTGACCTGCTTTCAACCTATTGGTTGTAAATAAAAAATGGACTCTTGTGGAAGAAGCATCATCAGTGCCTTCTATCATTAAAAAAGGTTAAAATTTACTAAATATCAGTAGTATCTATAGGGATATAGTAAAAAACACACAAATATAGTCAAAAACAAAATGAATAAAACTATTACAGTGAAATCAAACCTTCACATGTTTTATGAGCAGAGCTTTGAACTGCCAACTTGAATTTTTGTTTTTCACATTTATATTCTGCTTTTCTCATCATGTTGAAAGGTGTTGAATAGGTGTTCATAAGCATGGAGAAAGAATTTCTATTGTTGAGAAGAACCATATTAGGTAGAATTGGGAACTTGCTCTTAGGATCATGCAATGCCATTTTCAAGAAAAAGGAAGAGAAATATATCATTTTATTGTTGGTGGCACTTGTTGCCATGAGTGGGGCTGGCTGAAATGCCTGGGTATTTCTCTGTGTGAATTATAAATATGGAGTCTGTATGAAAGCTAATCTTTCTACTTTGTGCATGTGGTTGCTTTAAAAATTGTTTCTACTATACAGTTCAATGAAAGGCTAGTATGCCAATCTCAACATCTCTACTCTCAGACTGACATTTCAAATTGCTTAAGAAATTTGCTTCTTTCATATGACATTGAAAGAATGAATGAAAGCCCAACACAAGGCCTTTTAGTTTAGAATTTAGAAGTTTACAATTTCTCAAGTAGCTTCTGCTTTTCCAAAATTCAATCAAATTCCAAATTTAAGGTACACGTGTCTATTTATAAACAATGTTTTCTTTTCAAAAATAATACCATCTATTGTGATTGCATATGTGATTGCATCATAATCACTCTTTTCTTCTTTAAAAAAAAGAAGAAACATGCAATCTACATGCGATCTATATTAATGACTGGTAACCACACCAAAAGGGGGGATTGTTTTAATTTACCCTACTCAATGAGTTTCCCCTGAAAGAGAAAGATGGTGTGTGTGTGTGTGTATGTTTAAAAATGGGTTTTGGGGCAGGATCCAGCTGGGAAACTTGTTTTTGGGATGGAGCCTTTGCTTAGCCAGTGTTCCTGTCATCGGCCTGACCTTGCTGCTTTTCTACAGTGCCATTAGACCTTGGGTGCTGGCTTATTTTCCTACAACAGCCCCCAACTCCTTGATCCCACTTCATCTACTTCACGGACACAGACATTTGTTGGGCTTATTAGCTCAGCAGGAGCCTTATCATATTTTGTATCGGAGGCTGCTGGAGATGTCAAGAGATGGAAATGTGGTGTAGCTTTTTATCCTCCCTTCTTGCACTCTCTCCTCCGGCCCCACAGCCCATTTGGATTCAATGCTCTCCTGCCACTAGCCACCGAGATCTCTTTAAATATGTCTAGCTTTGCCATCTGTACCAATAAAACTGCAAAGGCTTAGCCATGATTAGGCTGTCAAGATTTATTAAGTTAAAAAGTATCAAAGTTTCTTGCTGCAACCCCAGACCTTTTAAGAGTCCACCTCCTTTTGAATCTCTCTCACCCACCCGCCCCCTTCTCTAACACTGGAATCAGTGTGCTTCGCCTGACCTTGACCAACATCTGCACCCAGGGAACGCTAATGAATTTGGGCCAATTCATCTTGGAACTCCAAATTTAATCAAGCTGACAAGCCAGGGAAAGCAGGCTGTAATTAACTCCCAGCATTTTAGGCAATCTGTAAAATTCATAAACTTCACTTGATCTGTGTTGGCTTTATTGAACATTGTTTGTTTATTTGTTTATTTGTTTGGAGAGCAGCATACCATGCCAAAATTATAGAACGCTTGCAATTAAAGCAGGCATATTCAATAAAAGGATTAACTGTATTTTAATAAAATAAAATCCAGCCATCACCAGAATCTCTGATGCTACCAATAAAGTAAACATGGTGATCTGTTGCTGCTGCTGAACAGAAATCTTAAACCTAATCAATTAGGTCATTTCTGTTTAAAAAAACTGGAGAGGGAGATCTGTTTAATCATTTTATCTTATTCTCAAGATAGACAAATGCTTGGAAAAGAAATGCACATTATTAAATTTTGTTTAAAAATAACTCACATAGGACTCAAGAAAAAACAAAGCTTAAGGATATTTTTTTAACAATATATATTGTTTTAATTTATTGACCATTATGAAATTAATCCCCAGGCTTTCAAATAAAGCTTGGTGTTCTTCTTTATTAAATGCTACACAAAGAAAATATGGTCCCGCTACCTGCCCTAAGGAACACAAAGAGAAACCTAGTAAATTTTTGATGGCGTGTAGAGGTATTACCCACACTCATTCACACATACATAATAAAAACAAAACCCTTTGTCTGATGCTGCTGCCACTGATGTTCTTGTGGTTTTTAGGATTCTCCTCATCTTTTTGCGGTCACCAAACCTACCCCCAGGGCAGTTCCTCAAATCCTCCAGCTCTCGCTCTGTTTTTCTATCAAGAAACATCCTGATTCTCAATAGGTGGTGTTCCCCTGTGGCCACTTGAAAAGAGAAGAGGACATGATTTCGGCCAAAGGCATTAAAAAGTGACATTTTTGTTCCAGATTCATATGAAAGGAAAAAGAGGGATAGATTAGAAGTGCAGTAAAATGAAAACAATCCAGAGGTTCAGCAAACTGCTTATCTCACAATGATGCTGGGGAATTTCTAGTCAGTGGGACTGCAGATTTTCCTCTCCTTCCTTTACACTTTCCCTATTTCTCATCATGATTGTTTCCTGATCCCTCCTCTTTACTAGTTGCTCAGATTAGATTAGATTAGGTTAGGTTAGATTAGATTATTAGATTAGATTTTTTTAAAAAAAGAATTAAATATGAATTTGACTGCCTTGTTAAAACTTATCTCTAAGCTGATTGGCTAGTCTTAGAATTGGAGGTAGGATGAGTATCTTCTAATAGCTGAGAAATGGGCACAAGCCTTTCCTTTCTTTTTGAAAAGGATAGGTCCTCATTGAGCAAAACAATTATGCAAAGTAGATGGAGTCACATCTTGCACAATACTCGAGATTTTTATTTCCTATGTTTTGTGGGCAGGGAGGGAGGATTAGAGAACTTCTTTTTATTTTTCACTATGTTAGGTCTATTTTGGGGCATAGTGTATTAACTTTGTGGGTTTCCTATCTTAAAAGGCTACATTACTAATCCTAGAAAATTATGTCCCAAAATTTGGTAGCATGGAGAAAGGAATGTTAAAAGTGAAGGTCTTTTGAAGCTTAAAAAAAAGACTACACATGTTACTTAATGCTAGAGGTTGGTTCAAAATGCAGTGGGCTGCATGGTTTTGTGTAGACTTCAGTGTGCACATATGTCACTTCTACTATGGGAGCTGCCTTGGTTGCTGATTTGCTTCCAGGTGCAATCCAAGGTGTGGTTGTCACTTTTAAAGCCCCTCATGAATTGGGACCAGGTTACCTGAGGGACCATCTCTTTTTGGTCACATCCATCTGACCCACTAAAGCAGGGAGACAAAGAATGTTGCAGGTCCTGTCCCCTAAGGAGGTACATCTGGTGGGACCTAGAAGAAAGGTCTTCTCATGGTGGTTCCCTCCCTTTGAAATATCATCCCTTCAAAAATTAAACTGGCTCCCACTTTGAGACTCCTTCATAAGGCCCAGAAATCTTGGTTTTTCCAGTGGTCCTCACCATTAAATGGCTTATTTGACACTGTGTTGTTGCCAGGATGAGTGGGTGGGAGTTATTGGTTTTTTAATTTTTTTCTTTTATACATATCTATATCTATATCTATATCTATATCTATATCTATATCTATATCTATATCTATATCTAT
>WNWU01000003.1:37709845-37720846 GCA_012654045.1 Ptyas mucosa | reverse complement strand
TCTATATCTATATCTATATCTATATCTATATCTATATCTATATCTATTATTATTATTAAGATGTAAACAAAAATATAAAGACAATACAAAGACAAACAAAATCTCTCCACCTACAAAACCCACACAACATTCTACATATATGGTTTTTGTCATCAACAGAGTATATGATATTGAGCTTTACACTTTAATGAAAAATACTTATTAAATTCCTAGTTCCAATTCTATATGCTAAGACTATAATACTTTTATTCTAACTTTTTCTCCTCCTGAAAATCTTTCACCCTAGTCTCTATCTTCTACGTTTTTGCTAGTTTTCCTTTCCAGCCATTGATACAATTGGTGCCATACAAGATAGTAATAACTTTCTTCTTTATCCTGGAGTTCCAGCGTAAATCTGTCCATTTCAGCACACTCTATTATCTTTGAGATAATTTTATCTTTGGTTGGGAGTTGGTCTAATTTCCAATTTTGGGCATACAGTAATCGTGGGTTTTTTAATTTTTTTTCTATACTGTGTTCTTATTGTTTGTAAGCTGGCTAGTGTCACTGAGAGTGAGTAGGCAGCTATATAAATTTTCTAAATAAATAAATAAATAAAATTGAGGTTGCTCATATTTATTCTATATTGGTGGTAAAAATGCAGGTTTTTGGTTATCTAGGTTGATCCATCTAACTTAATGTAGTTATCCGCCTGAAATATTTATTCTGTCTGAAGTACCTGGATCCTAAAGGAGGAGCATTCACAGAGGAGCTAAAAAAATGGAAATAGTAACTGTTTGAGGAACATGCCCTTTCTTTACATGAATATGGAGCAAGTGTGGAATACCTTAAAAAGCGGCATGACTTTCATTGTGTGGCCACACCAACCATCTTAACTTTTTTGACCTTCTCCATTGACCCCCCTACCCTGCAGCATATACTGATATAATAGTACAATCTTGTAAAATATTGTATACAGATGAGAAAGGAAAGAAAATATGAGCTGAACTTCCTGTTTCTGTTTCTGTTATGAATATTATGATGGCCTTCCCCTTTAATATTCTGGGTTATATGCCTGTAAAAGGAGACTATTGGAATGCAGGGCTGAATGCTAGTTTATTCAGGATTATATTGATGATAATGATAATACAATACAATACAACAAAACCCCCATTTTACTATACAACACATAACTTATTTCTCCTATGTACTTCCAATTTCTCACAAAGTTATTAGTAACCAATAAACTGATGTGACAATAAAATCCTATAGATATCAGGCAGGCCAGATCACTTTTATTCTTAAGAATAAAGAAGAAACAGGCAATAGAAAGAATAAATACAAACAATGAATTCGACGTAAGCACTGCTAATTATGTACTGTGCATTTTAATAGAATGCAAAAGGATGTTCACATATATTATTTATTAAACATATTTATGCCCTAATGACCAGTAAAAGCTAGCAAAGTGCAACTGGATGATTTGATGACTGGAAACCTGAATGTTTGCTCAGAGATAGCAATCTCCTCACCACCATTATGTGTGCAATGTGTGCATGAGTTTTAAAAAACAACAACAACAACAAAAGAACTTCAAAGAGTACAAAGATTACCGGTATATTAGGCCTTCCCTTTTTCTCCCTCTTGTCTTCCTTGTAGTGACCCCAAATCACTAGAACACAATAATCACAATGAAAGATTTTGATGGTCAGAATGGAATATTCCTAGTTGGGTTCATAAAGAACTAAATATAAATGGCACAGACTTCTTATTTGGAGTTATAGGACTGATGTGTGTGTATGTAATAGAGTTGGAAGTAAACTTGGAGGTCTTCTAGTGTAACCCTCTTGTTCAAGCATACCATTTCAGGCAGCAGTGAAATCCGGCCGGATCTATCCGGTTCATGCGAGCCAGTAGGGCCAGCAGCGGGAGGCTCCGCTCACCCGCCAGGATGTCATCACGTCCCCAGTTTTTACCCTGTGTGCTTGCGCAGAAGGCTCTGTGCATGTGCAGAAGAGGTGTGCACACTCATATCCTTGATTCGGTAGCGAAGGTAAGTGCATTTTACCCCTGATTTCAGACAAGTGGTTGATCAAATTTTGGTTTCAGCAGAAAAACAGAAATGGAATAAAACTACACACGGATACATGTATGCAATCCTTTGTCATTCAAAGAGATAATTCTCAAGATATTTTACAAGTTTACTAAACACAATCCTTTAATATTTCATAATAAAGCCACGCCATAAAGAAAAACCGTTCTTAAAAAGTAGCACAAAATGTGAGATAGGTGGATTTCTTAATCATATAAGCAAATAAAGTTTTTTTAAAAAATGCTTCTCTTCTCCTAGCATTATTATCTATGGTGACCATCTCCATCTGCTTAATGAAGGGCTGTTTTTTCTCTCTAATATGTGTGAATAGGATAAGAAAAAAAGAGGAAGCAAAAAAGGGAATTTATCACCCAGTTGTCCCTCACAATATTGTTATTTATATTCCTTTCCAAAGAATATCAAAAGGAAGTAAGTAAGCCTTTCTTCATATGGAACAAGTTTTTGTGATGACCACATCCAGCTGTTAAATATCCTTAGGAAAGAGAATCCAAGACACATTATACAAAGACCCAACTCCTTGATAAGTCCACAATGCTGAGAAAGCTGGAAGAAAAGAGAAGAAAAGGATAATGAGCAGCAAAGTGGATGGACTTGACTATAGTGATGATGGGTGTACCCAAAGAAGACTTGAATAACTATGTTAGGGACAGATTATCCTGGAATGTCCATGTATGCAGTTGCTAAAAGACAACAACAATTTAATGGAAGATAATCAATCAATTGATTGATCGATCAGTCAGAGATTTTTATTGCAGGTGAAGGAGAATTCTAGACAAAAAGAATGAAGGAAACACTGTCTAGGAAGAGGTAGGTTAATGTGCTAATGGTGCCTTGGAGCTACCACCTTTCTTATGAGTTGCTTTTTGGAGTTGACTATTAAAGTACAGCAATTCCATGGGGTATAAAGATTTCTAAAAGCCACTGAGAGAAAATAGAAATTATGGTTGATAGAGAATGGCATCAATGACCTTTGCCTTGGTTGTCTAATTGATGGCACTTATCTTATTTGTGATGATGGTTTATTGTGTAGTTTATTTTTTGTTTTTGTTCAGTTTTATTGTGTAGTACAGGTTTTGAAGGCATAGTAGTGGGCACTTTTGGAATGTTGAGAACACATGAGGGTTGTAGGAAAGAACCTGCTGATCACAAAATGGCTTCCATAGAGGGAATCATAAAGCAAGTATATTCCAGGAGGCAAATTGTTTGTTTTGCTTTCCCTTTAACCGACAGAAAACTCTAGAATTTCTGTTTATCTTAATATTTATTTGGAACTAACAGGCAACATTTTATAATAAACACTAGGCTACACCTGCTTGGTGTAGTGGTTAAAGTTCTGGCCTAGAAACAAGGAGACTGTGAGTTCTAATCCTGATTTAGGCATGAAAGCCAGTTTGGTGACCTTAGGCCACTCACTCTCTCTTTCAGCTCAACCCACCTCACAGGGTTGTTGTTGAGAAGAAAATAGGAGAAAGAAGGATTTTTATGGCCAAGTATGTTGGCTGCCTTGAATTATTTATAAAAATAATAAAGGTAAGATAAAAAACTAAATAAATAAATAGCCCTATATATTTTAATAAATATGTATGATAGTAAAACCTGGTACTTTCCAGTATGCCTGCTTCTCATCTAAAGGTTTAAAATTAAAAATTAAATTTTAAACAATTTTACAAGAAAATAAGGAAAGTTGGACCAGGGTACCTAGAAACAACAATATTATTGTGCAATAGCTACCATGTTATTTTTTTCCTGATATATATTTCCTGATATATATTTCCTGATATATACTTTCTCTCTCTCTCTCATTTAAACTGAACATTAGTTAATTATTTAGATCGACTATCATAGCAGATATGTTCCAAACCTACAGAGAATGTTTTTATAGCATCTAATTTGTTATCTTTGAAATATATTCTTAATGTTTACATTATTGTCCATTCTCTCTCAACACAGTATGTGGTTTGCTAGTAGAATGAAATTCTCATACCTCATTGCATAAATTCATCAACCAGTACGCACCTCATTTCTTTCCCAGTTAAGCATAACTGTCACTTGAATGTTAAGACAAGATGGTTTCATTTTGGCCAGTCCATTGTTTTTACCAAACAGAGTACCCAGCTAAGAGTTGTATTTTGGTATTTTGTTTGGGATGGCATGTCAATTCAAGGAAAAACAAGATACTGATATTAAAAAAAATGGTATTCTTCAGAGGATGAATCTGAATGTTTTATAAAGTTTGTTGTTGTTCTTGTTTGTCTTGTCTTTTGCTTATATTTTTATCCAACAGTTAGCCTTAATGGAGCCTGAGTGGCGTAGGAGGCTAATGCCTCCTACAAGGCAGCATTTAACATCCAGCTGCCTGCAATTACTGTAAGTTCGAATCTCACCAGGCTCAAGGTTGACTCAGCCTTCCATCCTTTCTAAGGTGGGTAAAATGAGGACCCGGTTTGTGGGGGCAATAAGCTGACTTTGTATAAAATATACAAAAGTATGAAGGCTATTGCTTAACGCATTGTAAGCCACCCTGAGTCTCCGGAGAAGGACGGCATATAAATAAGAATAAAAAAAAAAAAATAATAATAAAAAAAATGGATATGGAAGCAGAATTAAGCAGGCCCCATGAAAGCAGAATTAAACAGGCTGTGTGAGCTCACATTTTGGACAATGAGGTGTTAAAGGAAAACTGTGGGTGCTATGCATAGTTTTCCTCAAACAGAGAATGCTGTGGTGCTCTCTGCAGATCTGGTAGAAAATAAACTTCCACTAACGAAGTAAGAATACATAATTACTTTGATTTTTGAATATGGAATATGGAGGGTACCATCTTCATCTTTGCCTTTAGCTAATAATGCTCTGGGTCAGACCTTATAAAAAATCAACATCAACTGCTATTCATGCTTTCTGTAGCTACGTCCAATGTTTAAGGGGCATTATAGACTTCATTATCCCAAAGGACTTCATTCATTTTATAGACTTCATTCATTTTTCCAGCACTCAGGTTAGATTAATAAAGCTGACCTGCTCAACAATATTTAGCCAAACTGACATCCAATTTGTTCCATATCTTGACTGGAACTTTTTTTTGTGTGTGTATGTAATTCTGTACATTTTGCTGGATAACAAAACTAATTTCAATACCAGTTAATACTTCACTACTGTGGCAACTGTCCTGTATGGGTACATTGCGATTTGACTTCTTCCTATTCGACCTATTTCATAAATAGGAATTTTTATTATCAACTATTGCATTTAAAGTTCCAAACCAAAAATGAAAAGAAACAGTATTTCCGCTCCAGAGCTAGGAACCTGTGCCCGGTTCCTACAAAAAATGCATTTATGTTTACTGGAAGCCATATCATATGAATAAGCCAAAAACCCTAACAATAAGAAAAATAGAACTATACAAGTTAAAAATCCATTTCATCTTAAAATTCCCATCTCTTTTGTTCAGTTTATGCATACACACACACACACACACACACACACACACACTCACACAAAAACCACACACACACATACAACACGTATCCTGCATGCTGCAGAAACTGCATTTGGACAGGAGGTGGAAATAAACCCTGAAGCTGAAATTATATTGCCAAATGGCCTTTGTATGATTGTTCTTCTCATTATATATTTATTATTTCTTTATTATAAAAAATGTGGCTATTTTCACCTGTCTTTCAAAATCGGATACCTGTTATCTTTTCAATGCTTTCCCCAGATATATTGTCTAATGCACATAGTTAAATAGAATGTGATCAAATTTTGTATGGACAGCATATTTTTCAAGGAAGCCTGCCTTTCCTGTGTCTTTATGTAGGCAAGGCACGTGCAGTCTGAACCTTTCATTGTCAGTTTTAGCAACAGGATGAACAAGTCATTCTTTCAACAATTCATGATAGTTGTATCAACGAACCAAGCTGGCATGTTCACTGCTTCCTTCCTTGGAGGCCTTCCTGGCTGAGAATTTCCACAGCTACCATTGCAAATATACCGCAAATTTCCAAGGCACTGAGCTGAACTCTATAAATTGGCTCAGATGTACATGAATAGCTGCTCATCCAGGTTGTTGGATTTGGATGAGCTGTGAAAAACTGGAGAAGCTCATTCATGGGAACATCCAGTAACAGCTTCTATTGATGGGGTGACCTAAGAATAAAGAAACTCCCAGCTTACAAGTATTACTTTTTATGGGAATAAACTGTGATATTACCCAATTCAATCATGCAATTACTTGTATATGCAGGCACTTGTGCTCATCAACGCCAATGGATAAAATATGAATTGGCTCCTCCTATGTCATTGCCCTTTTTTTGTGAGTTTTTTTTTTCAGGTGCTCTAGTGATTTGGGACTTGAGCTTTTCTGCACTCTTGCTTCTTTCAATAGGACTTTTAACTACCTCTGCTGGTAACTGTTATTCTATAAGGTACTCTCTTAGGATGAGAGCCTTTTGGAATATTTCTCACCTATCAGCTTTGTATCATCTTCCTTGTAGCACAATGAAAAGAAAGGAGGGGGATTAGACATGTGGAGAGAGAGTGGGGGGAGGAAGAAGGGAGGAGGGAGGATTTCAGTTTGTCTGATTTTTGAGATTTATAAATATTACCTTTTTGTCATTTTATAAGAAACCTGCACAGGTACTTCTTGTAACAGCATACCGGATCTGACGTATCCTTCTTGATGTGCAGGGTTAAATTTAAATCTACACTGCCTGGTTACCAATCTCTGCAGTTGTACCCAGGCAGGGCTAGGAAAGATTGATGATTGTGATTGTGAGATTAATCCTGCAATGTTTACAAGACTCCTGAGCTGAAACCTGGTTGGTCATATCATGCTATCCAGAGAAGGCCGCTTGGCTTGCCAGGGTAATTTCTTCTGATGCAGTAAATAACTAGGCATAATGAAAATACTCTGATGTATTCTACTGGTTGATTGATGCTCTGCATGCGATCTGGCACAAGTAGTACACTTCCTATCACAAATTTACATATACAAACCAGTGGAAGGAGCAGGGTAATGTCAGCATCCTTCAGAAACCCTGGGATGCTACACAATTTTATAGCAGTTATGAATTACTGTTGACCTTTCTGGCCTCTTCCACCAGTGTGTTAGGCGAAAGCGTATTGAAAGTCATTAGTCTGAAGCAGTCATTCTTTACATAATTATGGCTATTTGCGTGGGAGCAGATAGTGTTTCTTTTCATTGTTAAAAAAATTAGCATTAGAGAAATCACCGCTGTGAGTCTATGGTAAATCTAAACTCTAAACGCACATTTTAATAAAACGAAGGCAAGGTAATTCTTTTGACTTCCCTGAAGTATAACAATGGATGTTTCTGGAATTAGACGAAATCAAATCAAGAGCTGCCTGGTTTGTTTGGCATCTCATGGTTTTAAGAAAGCAACTAACAATGAATCAATAAAGGTTTAATGTGGCTATTTAAGCAGAACATCCTGACTGGCTTTTGGAGGTTCAAAATAAACAAGAAATATTCTACCTGAGGATAAAAATGTCTTCCTAAGTCCCAGGATAAGTAATTCCTTTTGAAATCCTAGGGAAGCCTTTGTCGAACAAATAGGAACAGCTACAAAAATCTCCACCTTTCATTACTAATGTGAAATAATCAGGCTTTCAGCGGATCCCAAGAACACAGCTCCTTATTATCATTTACATTTTAATGTCCTTAAAATTATTACACGAAGGGAAATGTTTTTGATACATTACAGCATTTCTTATAAATGTGTGATTATGTTAATGGCTTTTCAATCAGTATCCTAGCCTGACACCATAAGAAAATTTATGCAAAGTTCATACCCTGTCAGGGCCTTTAATCAGGACCATTTATTAGACCCCCACCTTCTTTGATGGTTGCTTCTCTCTTTATTAAATATACTGACTTGGCCATCTGAAGAAAAGGACAATAAAAGGTTACTGGGGATGAAAGCATGGATGCTATTTGCTCATGTTTCCTTTACAGACACTTCTTCAATAATTAAGGAAGGGCTTTCTTTGGCCTTTTAGGCGTTTGAAGTGCATATCAAACATAACACTTAGTTCTTTTTTCATGGAATGTTTAATGCACAGAATTAGTCTTCTTAAGCTCAAAGCTTCCGTTAACATGAAAATGCTAGCAGACTGTTGTCAAGAAAGAGCTTTCCCAGCAAAAATTGCCATGCAGCTTTGCTGTACGCGCTGCATGATATTGGAGGGGGTATGAGCTGGATTTGAAGCATTTCAGTAGAATGCCTCTCATTGGCTTCTGGTTCTGAAATTTTATAATTTAGTTTGCCCTTTCAAGGACCTTCATACAGTCCTATTGTTTTATTTATTTATTTGCTACTGCCTGTTAAAGACTGCATTACAAGACATTTGCAATATCAGAAATGGATCTTTTTTTCCTACCTTTCTTCCTTTACAGTAGATTCAGTTATTGTTTTTTTTTTTAACACTTCATTAAATGTGCCCTAAACAGAAGAACCAAACAGCACCTTTTCCCTATGTGGATTACATGCAGGGAAAAACACACAACAAACCAAAGATCTAGCTAAGTGGTATTGACAACCTGGGGTTTGGATACAAATTCAATATGAGAAAACAAACTCACTTCAATGAAATACAAATAAACAACAAATTCTGTTTTAACATGTCTAAATAGGTTGCGGGTGAGTGACAGGCGTGGGTCTCATAGGAAAGCCATTAGTGGAGCATTTGATAGGAAAACATTTGATTTGAATGTGTGTTGCTCTTCCCCTCAGGGGGTGATCTGAGTGGTATACTGGGGATTTGCAGGCGCCCTTTTCACTCTAAAATGCCTGCTGGGCTATATCATAGCAAATGAAATTTGTAGGTTCTCCTAATGCTAACAAGTATCTAACTCTATCATTTATTTAGGAGGCTTGCTAATTATCTTGGGCCACTGATGTTCATTTTCTAATTCTGCCAAAATTATTTTAAAAAAGTTTTAATAATGACCATCTGGGTCAATTTTCTGCCAATCCTTCACAAACATTATTTCATTAGGATGATGATGATGATGATGATGATGATGATGATGATGATGTTGATGATGATGATGATGATTGGGGAAGACAATTCTTTGTACACTCCCTCAAACAATGGGCAAATGTTTGATGGACATTTGCCCACAAATAGACAATAGACAAGTGAAAATTAATACAAGAAATTTGTCTCGGCAAGAGTGACCTTAGCCAAAAAGAATCAAAATGATTTGAAATTTTGATTGATATACTAGCAGTCAATTTTTCATTTTAAAACATTTTTACATACACATGTATAAAGTAGTTCATAATAAACTGTATATTAACATTTTATTCATTTAATTAAGCTTTCAATAGTAGAGGCTTAACCATGTCTAATCAGAAATAAACCCCACTGAATTCAGTGGACTTATAAGTAGGGGTGCATAAAGTTGCACTTTTAAGAATACATTTAATGAAATCAGTTGTTAGTAAATATACTGATACAGAAAGACAATATTTTATTCTATATTTATTCAGAGCATTTGCCCTACCATTGCTCAAATAGAAGGTAATGATATGCGAACAGTATATTAAAGTAGCACAAATAAAACCAAGTATGAAAGAGCAAAGGAACACATGCTTAGTTTTGTTCTATTTTTTTCTTTTACAATGATGAGGTAGATTAGACTACCAGGATCAAGACCATCTAGAAAATCCATGGGTTGATAGGGATTAGAATCTGGACCTCTCTACTCTTAATTTTGAATAATTTGTTCTTTCCTAATTGGAGGGTCTGATCAAAAGGGGGGGGGGGCAAAGAAGTGACTCAATGGGGATCCCAATAAGGGGTGTGCCAGGGTATACTTTTTAAGTCACCTTAAGCTCCTGGATGAGATCATTTGTCAGCTCAGGCTAGTGTCATCAATATACCGATGATATCCATCCTCCATTATATAATCCTACTATGGAGGGTATGGGAGATGTGGTACAAATTTTGACTTAGTGTCTGAAGACGGTCAGCATCTGGGTTGGAGAAACAAACTCAGACTTAACACAGCAAGATGAAATTCAAGTTATCTGGTAATACTAACTTTAGCTCTTGATGTAATTGGGTTCCTAAAGGAGCAGATTCACAATTTAGGAATCTTAATGAATTTATACCTCCAGCATGGGAAGTAGATGAAGGCTATGGCTTGGCCAAATTTCAGCTGAACATCAGACTTGTCTAAATAGCAATACATTGAAGTTGAGCACTCACATTCATGTCAACTCACATTTGGATTACTTCAATTTGCTCTGCATAGATCTGCTCTTGAAGACTATCTGAAAACTTCAATTGATGCAACCAATGCTCCCTGAGTGCTTTCTGGTACTATCATAAAACAACATTGCTACAATAAGTTGGTGGTTTTATCTGAGTGCAGTTCAAGGAGCTGGTCATAACCTGTATCTTAAAGACTGTTTGTCCCATGTAAATTTTGCCCACCTTCACTGGGTGAATAGAAAATACCTATTGAAGAGTTGAAGAGGCATAGAGGTGGGTATTGTTGAAGGCTGCTCCCTACTTTTGGAATAGTTTATTTCCAAAGAATGATCACTGCTCTTTTGGCCTTCTGGAGAATGTTCATGAATTGACACTTCTAGAAGGCCTTTGAGATGAATAGATGGAATAAGATTTGCACCAAAAAAAGATAGTTATTTTTCATTTGAGAATTTTTATTCCTTATATCATTATTTCTATGTTGAGTTGTGATTTTATTGTCTACCTTATCTAGAATCTTTGGAATAAGGTATTTTATAAAGAAACAAATAAAACTCTTAAACATTGACTTTTTTTTTGGTCTCAAAATGGTGGTAAAAACCCTTCCTTCCCTCCTTCCTTCCTTCCTTCCTTCCTTCCTTCCTTCCTTCCTTCCTTCCTTCCTTCCTTCC
>WNWU01000003.1:37633290-37685979 GCA_012654045.1 Ptyas mucosa | reverse complement strand
ATTCCATTCCATTCCATTCCATTCCATTCCATTCCATTCCATTCCATTCCATTCCAAATCTGCATTTCAATGTATGTGAAATACTAATTGATTATTGTTGATTATTAAATTGTGGATGGAGTTAAACTACTGAAGTTGTTTAGTATACTGTACGAGGCTATAATTTCATGAGTCAATTGTCCTTTACTATTTTTTTTTACAAAGAAACAATATAGTTCCTCAAATAAATATATATTCATGTACACCTTCTTCCTTTTTCATATGTATTTATATTTATATGCATATAAGCCAATCATAAAGTCAAGAAGTTTCTGTAGTGGATTAAAACATAGAAATGATCCTCGGCCTAATCAGAAAGCAGCGCTAAGAATCAGTGAATGAATAATCCTTGAATGGTATATGACAGGCAGCAGATTTGCTGAACCAATGTGCAAAGTAGAAAAGAGACCACAAGGTTGGAAATAGAGGGAGTATAGGCTGAGATCTAAGCAGCTGCCATTAATGGCAAAATGAACTCCTGAGACAGTGAATAGGTCTTAAGATAAGGGTGATATTTTACAGTATTCAGTTGCTGCCTTGCACATAAGAGTGCAGCCAGCTCCGAATATGCACATGTGACATGTTAAGTGAGGAGTGGGCTTGATATTAAAACGGAGTTTGAAGAGTAAACCTATATCCCTTTTGCTTCTTATTGTAATATTGGAAGGAACTTGGTCAGAAAATGTGTGGAGTGTAATCTTTGACCTGTACAATTTCAACTTTGGACCTTTCAATTAAATCTGAAGTACAAAGTGCTCTTGCTGGCACTTTGTATCATGATAGATAAGAAGAAAAGGTTTCTGCAATACATAGTAAATGTCAGAGAAGCATATTCTGGAGATGGACTGGAGCTCATGGAGAGGTAAAAACAGGTTCTGGTAGATGAGAACAAATGCTGCCACAGAGATGCTAGAGAGCCTTGTCTTTCAGAATGGAAAATATTGGGTGATTTTCTGAGGACCCCATTATCCTATAATCTCATTCTAAAAGTGGATAAAGTTGGAGAAAAAGCGATCAGGATCAGGATTAAACATTTGCTCAAGAGGATTACAAATATACATATGCAGCAAAACATTCACAGGAATATACATGCACATTATTACTGGCAAAAATTTCTCATAGTCTCTCCTTCCAGGTAGACCCGCTTTTAGTTTAATTTTACCTGCTCCAAATCAAACTTTGTGCTGTCTTTATCAGAAGACAAAAATTCAATCCCCAACATCAAAGGACATTTCTAAACCCACCTGAGATACAATCACTGGCAGTGGATAACAAGCAAAATGATTCTGAATGAAGGAATGGCCTGAGTCTAGCTAATTAAAAACTTGGCAAATCTTAGGTAATGCATGTAGCTAATTAGTTACTGAGAAGCCACATTGATCTCTGAAATAACACAAAAAGACCATGTGCTGATAACATTACACTGATTACAAGCTTGTTTTCAAAATAAATATAAAGTGCTGGTTGTTGAGATGAAAGCTCTTATATGGCTTAGATTTTGGATATTTCAAAGGTTTTTTTTAAAAAATAATGTGGAATGTACAGGACACCCCCTCAATTGATGAACTGAACCCCAATTGCCTGGGGGGGGTGGGCTAAAGTGCTGTAGTACTGACTCAGAGCTAGGCCTTTTCTGTGACCACATGATCCTCTACTTAACATAGCAGATTAATCTCTTTATAAGCTTTTTAAAATACCTTAAAACCATTCACTTTTAAAGCAGGTTTAAATTGCTTGTGCTTTTAATTTTGATTTTTAATATCTCTGGTGTAATGCCAGCTTTCTGCTTTTATTGTAAATCTCTGGGTGACAGTTTACAATACTGGAAGAGTAACAATTGAAATATATATGATTTAGAATTCACTGTTTTTTTTAAAAAAAAATCCATTCCCAAATTCTAAAACAAGGAAGCTTGTCTTTTTAAATTTTTTAGCATGTAATAAAGTATAAATAAATTTAATTTTACATCTTACATTTCAATGAAAATTACTGTGGCTGGAAGAAACATTCAAGTATAAATTATGTTTTCTGAACAAGAATGTTGTTTTATGGAAACATTTAAAGCATTTATTAATTATTTAATTCAAAATTTAACATAGCTCTTTATAATGTATTTTATTTTATTTATCTTTCAAAAACCTTGTTTGGACGCTACTATTCTATGCAGATACTTTGATGCAACTAATATTATTTAACAGAGAAAATATACAGAATCTAGTTAGAGCATTGTAGAGTTGGAATGCTCTTATGCAAGGAAGTCGAGATCCCTAATTTATTTTTAATTAATTTGCCCATTATTTTCTCAGACTTAGTTTGAATTCAAAACTTTTCAACTACTTAGTTTCCAGTTCCCTTATGTTCATTTTTGTCCTTTTTTCACCTTTTCTATACGTCTTAAAGTATAATGCTCAGAACTGAAAGTACTCAGAGAAGTGTATGAGTATTTATAATAGAAGTATTATTTCCAATGATTTTTATTATTGTTTTTTTGATACTGTATTTGGCTTTTTGAGCAACAATATGACACTGCTAAATGATATGTGTTTTGGCATCAACTACAGTTCCAAAATCATTTTACAAATATTATCATCAGCAGGTTTCTCCCATACTGGACTACTGTAACACTCTCCAGGTTTACAGTAGTCTCTCCAGCGTTACAGTAGTCCAGGTTTCGCCTGGACTACTGTAATGCTCTCTTCATGGGGCTCCCCTTGAGGAGCACCCGGAGGCTCCATCTGGTCCAGAATGTGGCCGCGCGGGTAATTACGGGGGCTACATGGCGCTCCCGCATAACACCGCTCCTGTGCAAGCTGCACTGCTCCCAGTTGGTCTTCCGGGTGCGCTTCAAGGTGCTGGTTACCACCTTTCAAGCGCTCCATGGCATAGGGCCCAGTTATCTACGAGACCGCCTTCTGCCACCGACGACCTCCCATCGACCCGTGCGCTCCCACAGAGAGGGTCTCCTCCGGGTGCCATCGGCCAAGCAATGCAGGCTGGTGGCCCCCAGGGGGAGGGCCTTCTCTGTGGGGGCCCCCACCCTCTGGAATCAGTTGCCCCCAGAGATAAGAAGAATCCATGACCTCCGTGCCTTCCGCCGTGCCCTTAAAACATTTTTCTTCCAACAAGCCGGGCTGGCCTAAGCAAAGCCTTTTAAATAATTTTAAACTGGGGTGTTTTTTAAATTTGGGGCCAATTTAGATATTCTTTTTAATTTGTTCTTAATGTTTATATTGTGTGTTTTTACTTTTACACCGCCCTGAGTCCCCAGGGAGAAGGGCGGTATAGAAATCTAAAAATAAATAAATAAAAAAATAAAAATCCTTTAGCCTTGCATTAAATTTATTTTTATTCAGTGAAAAACCTTGCATTTGTCTTTGTTAGTCCTCTATTATTCTAAACAACTAATACTATAGATTTGTTTAATTTTTAATGTTATTTATATTTTCTGGAAAGTAAACTACCTCCTCCAGTTTTTTGTTACCTGGAAATTTGGTGAGTACTACCCTACTTCAAGTCATGAATGAAAATGTTAAGTATTTTTATTCAGGAATGAACTTGGAAACATTTGATGGCACGTTACACAAATTAGTGATTGGTGAACTCTTGATGATCATATGATTTTTCAAGCCACTTATGCATCTACATAATAAATAAAGCCATCTATCCTATGGTTGGTTAGTTTGCTAATAAGAATGTTGTAGATACTTTGACACTTAGCTTTCTGAAGCTAAAATAGGCATACAGCATTCTCACAATCTATTAAGGAAGCTATGTATTTGAGAAGTTAAACCAGATAATTCTGACAAGATTTGTTTTTGTGAAAATGCATTGTTCTATAAGGCTGATAAATTGTGTATGAACTGTCTCAGAATTTTTCTGAAAATGTATATGTAGTTTTGTGAATATTTTCTCCCCTTCTTTTTGAATTTGAGAAATATATTTGCCTCCTCCAGTCATTTGGCACTTCATCTTTTCTCCAGGTTTTCTCAACGATAATATAAAGGCCAAACCATGAGTAACTTGTGCCAGTACCCTAAAATTCATCAGGCAAGGATAATTGAACTCAATCAATATCAGTGCATATTTCCTGACTACATTTCTATCAAATTTGAGCTGGAGTCACGTTCTTCTATCAGTTGCTCAAAATTACTTTGGAGAACATATACTGTATTCTCTTTTCAGAAAAAACAAATTTGTCATTGTGACTGGTTATGAAAGGTACCTGGGGGTTGCAAAACTTTTAAAAAATGACAAAAGCAGTATCTTGCTATTGTAACACAAGTTCTACCACTTTTGTACAAGTATATACTTCACAATCCACATACCAATGAGGAAGAAGTGCAACACATTTGTCATTTCCTTCTCTTGCTTTTCACTTGGACTCCTCGCTCCTTTGTTTTGTGTTGTGTTGTGTTGTGATGTGTTTTGTGTTTTGTTTTGTTTTGTTTTGTTTTGTTTTGTTTTGTTTTGTTTTGTTTTGTTTTGTTTTGTTTTGTTTTGTTTTGTTTTGTTTTGTTTTGTTTTGTTTTGTTTTGTTTTGTTTTGTTTTGTTTTGATACCACCCTACTCCCGAAGGACTCAGGGCGGTGAACAGGCACAGAATAAAATATGTAATACAAAAGTTAAACCATCAATAAAACCAAATTAAATAATTTATCTCAAATAATTAAAATCCCAATAATTTAAAAACAGATTAAAATTTCAATTTTTAAAAAATTTAAAAAAGAAACAGAGAAGAGGTTAAGCCAGGCTGGCTTGCTGAAACAGGAGAGTCTTAAGCACACGGTGAAAGGTGTGCAGATCCGGGATCTTCCGTATCTCCGGGGGGAGCTCGTTCCAGATAGTTCCCACAGAGAAGGCCCTCCCCCTGGGGGCCGCCAACTGACATTGTTTGGCCGATGGCACCCAGAGGAGCCCCTCTCTGTGAGAGCGCACCGGCCAGTGGGAGGTTGTTTGTGGTAGAAGACGGTCCCATAAGTAGCCAGGTCCTAAGCCATGGAGCGCTCTAAAGGTGGTAACCAGAACCTTGAAGTGCACCCGGAAGACCACTGGGAGCCAGTGCAGCTCGTGCAGGAGAGGTGTCACATGGGAGTGCCATGTTGCTCCCGTAACCACCCATGCGGCTGCACTCTGCACCAGTTGGAGCCTCCGGGTGCTCCTCAAGGGGAGCCCCATGTAGAGAGCATTACAGTAGTCCAGGCGGGAAGTGACAAGGGCATGAGTGACTGTGTGTAAGGAGTCCCGATACAGAAAGGGACGCAACTGGTGGATCAGGCGAACCTGATGAAAAATCCTCCTGGATTGTCACTGGTGCAGTTCATCCTTAGCTTGCAACCACAATTGAGCCCAAAATTTTGGTTGCTAAGTGAAACATTTGGGTGAGTTTGGTTTCATTTTTACGACCTTTCTTGCCACAGTTGTCAAGTGAAGCACTGCAGTTGTTAAATTAGTAACACGGTTGTCAAGTGAATCTAGTTTCCCCATTGACTTTGCTTGTCAGAAGGTCGCAAAAGCGGATCACATGACCTCAGGACACTGAAACCTTCATAAATATGAAGCAGGTTCCAAGTATCTGAATTTTGATCATGGGGATGCTGCAACAGTCATAAGAGGTATGAAAAACAGCCATAACTCCCTTTTTCCAGCAGTGTTGTAACTTTGAATGGTCACTAAAAGAAATGTTGTAAGGTGAGGACTACCTGTATATTGTTTCATTATTTTTCTCTTTAATTTTAACAATTATGAAAACGTTCTTTTTAGTTTGTTTGCTTTTTCCTTAGTATCCCTCATCAACCTTCATTCAGTCTAATTTTTATTTATTTATTTATTGGTTCAATTTATATGCTGCCCTTCTCCGGAGACTCAGGCTTACAATGCAGTAAGCAATAACCTTCATACTTTTGTATATACCTGCTTAGTAGGGCTTTCGTCCCCCCTTAAGTGGTGTTCTTTTTTATATAAAGTCAGATTATTGCCCCCACAATCCGGGTCCTCATTTTACCTACCTCGGAAGGATGGAAGGCTGAGTCAACCTTGAGCCTGGTGAGATTCGAACTTGCAGTAATTGCAGGCAGCTGGTGTCACTTAACACCACTTTAATCTGCTGCGCCACCAAGGCTCATCAATTTTAGTTTTCTTAACACTCTAGTTATAAATCTCAATTGCGTGAATATAGTCTATTTCTGATTTTCAGACTTGCACTAAACTTTTTAGATCCAGTAGTGATATTAGTTTCATCATAGGATTTTTTAAAAATACAATTTTAATCTTAAATTTTTTAGAACTCCTAATTGCATTGGACTTCTTTCAGTGTACCTCTCGCCCAGCCGTATCTTTTCTAGCTTTGTACAAAATCTGCTTTTTAAAAAACAAAGCCCACAGTACGCATTTGATTACAATCAACTTTCTTTTTCTTTAATTCCAAGAATTAAGAATTCCAGGATTACATAAGCACTTTCCCCCACAGTTATGATCAGTTCTACCCTGTCTAATAAGCTTTCCTTTTCAGATACAATCAAATCAAGAATAGTTGCTCTGTTCTTGCCTTCCTCTGAAGGAGAAAACTGATAGCAAAATTTTCTTGGAAGGATCCTGCTTGACAGATGTTGCCTTCCTACAAGGGGAATACTATTTTAAGCCTCTCTGAAGCAGTTACAGTTTGTTTTTGGACTAGTTTTCCCATATCTTTACATAAAATATCTGAGGAATTCTGGGAAAATGGAAAGAGCTTAAATAGAACTAGTAAACCACCCTTCTCTTGAAAATCAAGCTTATTCAGGAAATACGAAAAGTAATACTCTATGATTGTGATTAGGTCCTTGGTTTAAATTGTGTAAATAAACCATGCCATATTATGGTATTATTCAGTTGGATAATTTTTATGAAAGCGAACAAGATTCAAAATACAGAAAAAGTCCCATGCAGTGCTTATATATACATTGATTTTTCTCATGCCAAACAAAAAAAGATAAACATATGGTTTATGTGCTTTCAGAAGGCTTCAGTATAGGCTATATGCATCTATTATATCAACTACCTAGAATCAGTTTGTAGTTTCCCATCTATGATTTATTATTTTCATATTTGTTATTTATTATCTTTTAGGACCCCAACAAGTAAGTAAAAATGGAGGGGAAACCCATGGAGATGTTGAAGGGGAAGGCTTCCTTTTTTCTTCTGTTCACTGAGGAACACGGTGATGAAACTGCTTTCATCAACTGCAGAGGATGTGCTATATTTGTTTTCTTCCCTAAAGATGATAATAGCTACCCATGTTGCAACTGCAGGATGACTGACCTCCTGGAAGAAAGGAGGTCAGGGCTAAAGATGAAACAGTCTGCCCTCCAGCATATCAAGAAAGATGAAGAATTCTTGGATTAGCCACATATGGTGCTTGGAGAAGGGCAACAGTACTGAGAAAGTCAAAGCAGGCTGGGACCAGGCCTGTGAAAAAGAGTTCTTTTTGGAACATTAGAATAAATTCCAGAACATCATTATATTATAAAATATATTGAGTTTAGAAATGTTTTACAAGATGGGAAGGCACCCATATGAGCATATAAATAAAGCAAGCAGTAAGTCAAGTTATATGACCCACGATTTCTAATGTTTTCTACATAGCAGAAATGCCTGTAGTACAAGGAATAGTATAGAAAGGCAAATATGATTTAGTATATTGAAATGTGGTAGGATAAAATTCATGGGTGGGTTGCAAGGAATAAAAGGGCACAATGTAGTCAAAAGAAATAAATCTGCAAACAAAAGGAGCAAAGTGACATTATATGTGAATTGAAGGAACTCCAGGAATTTGGGTGTTAGGGTATATTCAGAGCATTTTTGTAAAAATACAAGAAGGGTAAACCTTAATCATATTGTGTGAGTACACTATAAACTGGTCCTTCAGTAGTAGATTATGCAACTTTCAGGAGATGAAATATTATAATAGTGTGGCAGTTTAACTTTCCAGACTTCAGTTGAAAAACCAACCTGGCCAAAGGTTGCAAGATGTTGCTAATTCCTCTGCTTTCTTAGGAGTGCTTTCATTTTTCCACAAGGTTAAATAAGAAACGAAGAAGTTAGCTGCCCTAACAAAGTTGGTTGAAGAGGTAAAAGTCATGGGAATTTGGGAAGGAATGAGCAAGTCTTTTTAGGATTCAAGAAATTGTTGAAAGAGGAATTAAATCTTACTTTTATATTCATACTTGATGTTAGGACACCAATTTCACTAAGTTTACAAAAGAATAAGATTGGATCCCACAATCTTCTTGGGCAGAAGAAGCTCAGTACAACTGGAAAATTCTAAAAAATAAAATAAACTAGGAAGTACAGTTGTATGCCATCTAAGAAGAAGAGAAAAAAGAAAAAAGGCAGGGAGGGAGGGAGGAATGATTGGCAGTGTTGCATATATTTAGCTTGTGAAATAGGACACTGTAAGGAGACATAATAGTCTTCAAATATATGAAGATGTGCTACAAAAGACAAGATGGACTTCAGTGTTATTCCAAAGACAAAATAAAACTGGTTTGAAATTAGAATAAATCATATTTCAGTTAAACATCAGGATTAATTTTCTAATAATAAGAGCTATTCAGTTATAGAACAGATTGCCTTGAGAGGTGTGGATTACCCTTCACTGGAAATATCTATCTACTAGGGATGTTGTAGTGTTGAATTCTTAATGTTTATTTCAAAAAATATTCAAAATTGGGTTGGGTAACGTGCTTGTATCTTATGATGGCAGAGTCATTTAATACAGCCATGCATTTTGTCATTTGTTTAGTTGCCTACATAGATAAATTATCCTAGTTTTGGTCCTAAGGATAAATGGGAATTCAGAAAAGAGAAAAGGAGAAATGAAGCAACAATCTTGGCTAATGAGATCTTCCTCACCATGGTAGATGACTGATGAAATAGGATTGGGCTTTCAGATTGACTATAGGTCTTATTTGTAATATTTTTCTCTTTTTTCCTCATTTTTAAAAGATTCTTTAAAAAGGAAGATTCCCCAAATCAAGACACAGCTACACGACTATTGAGCAATGTCCATCCATCAAGTAATGACATGCAAGTATAAAACAGAGAATACAAAGCATTTGTATCATGATGGATCATCTCAAATATAATACTTTTAACAACAGAGGCACATTGCACTTTCATCTGAAAGTCTTGGTAATAATTCATCAGCTTGGGAGAATTTGAGCAGCATACAGTCAAGTGAGAATGAGGTAGAATATGGAATTCATGCCAATTTAATCCAATTGCAAACTATATACATTTAAATTCAGGAATAAATTTAAATAAATTGAAATATAGTTATAAGCGCTTAGTTTACAGAGCAAGGTTTTTCCAAACAACATGGATTTCTTCCCTTCTCTCTTAAAATCTTAGGCAATTACTTTGATTTTAATAAATCAATATGCTTACCATAAGTACCCCAAATTCTTTTTATTCTTTTAGCAGGATGGCAAAATATGTTCTTATAAATTTGCAATTTATATAATTTATGGTAATTTCCCATAAATTACATGGATGTATTGGAAGCTAGTTAATAATTAAAAGTCTTTTACTTTTTTCAACTCCCAAATAAGTGTTCAAGTAAATCTGACATGATGTCTAAACAATACAGGCATCACAAAAATAAATCATTTATGAAAAATATTTATTTAAAGAGCTGTAATTTACCCTGCATTTACCATATGCCATTCATCCAAGTATCAATATAAAATATTCATTAAAGAAACTCATTAAAACAAACTTCCATACAATGGGGTGACAAGCCAACAAAAAGCATTCATCATAGCAAAGCTTCAAGTTTTTATTAGAGCACCTAAGATGCTCTAATATTTCAAAGGGGAAAAAAATCAAAAACATAACACAAATACAGTCATTGCAATTCCTGGATGACCAAGAGGCCACAATGGAAAAATATAATAAAGGTATAATAAAGGGAGGGGGGTGAGATTTCTTCATTTGTTTTCATTAAGTTGAAAGAATCCATGACAGCAAAACCAAATCTATTTTATTAATGATGAATAAACCTGATGTAATAATTAATGGGAAATCTAGAGCTAATCTTAGAGGAAGAAGAATAACCAGGCATGTAATGATGTTTAGGTCTGCCATAGCAGAACTTTCTGCAGCTGCCTGTAGCTGCAAGTAATAAAAGCAAAGCAATCAGCTGTGAACATCAGCAGCTCCAGACTGGAAGGGTGATACTAAACACTCAAACCTAGCCCCATTTTTTTTTCTAAGGGGACCAGGGTAAGATCCTCCACAGCTTTAGCTCAAACTGACAGTAAAACTTAGGATGAGCATCTGGAACTTTTTGACAAGTTTTAATATTCTCACTTGAAAGTTCCTATACTCTGTGAAATTTCTTTGACATAAACATATACTCAGGGTCACAATCTGAATCCACCAACTCTAGCGTGAATATCATGGGAGCCACATCAAAACTTTGCAAAGCCTCCATATATAGCTGTATTCATTAGGAAGTTCTGTTAAATATCCACTTCCACATAGACTGATATTCTATTAGACGGCTGATCTGTGATTAAATGTTCTAATGAAATTAACAAGCTTTGCTGTATGGAACATCTGGAGCTATGTTTAATTTAATGTCAAACATATACAGGAAACACCTGTCTAGGTGAAGTAATTTTTTAAAAATGACATTAATCCATCTGTTGTGGAAATGTATGTCACCGTTGTCACATTAAAAAAGCAGTATCAACAAACATTGAAAGCCTAAATTGCCTTGGAATGTACACTTTCTAAAATTAACAAAAAATTCATTTATCCAAATGTTAGCATGTCAGTCTTCTTTCATACTGAATCAAGATTCCTTTCTTCATTTTGGACTGAGAATGTCTTTCAAACATGGTAGGATAAAATTTCCAGATGTGAAATGAGTCTACATATTTATAAGATTAAAGCTATGGTGATTTCTTACCTGTACCAAAATAATAATCTTAATGATTCATTAAGTAAATTAAGAATGGTGCATATGAAAACCAGAGTAAGGAAGCAAGGTAACAATAGTGAGAATGAAATACTTTATTTCAATACATTGCAAATATTTTCAGCATTTCACCCAAGCAAGATGATTGTGTTAAATATCATACACAACCACATACAGAATGCAGAGGATTTCCATTTAACTTTCTAACAGTCTGCCTGTTTATAGCTACCGTATATATATTTAAAATGCTTTAAGGATATTTATGAAAGAACCAAATCCATTTATTGCAGTATATTTTATCTTGCACAGACAGAATACCAATGATGGGCTATTCTACTTTTACAGGAAGTAGTTTAGTTCTTCAAAACATTTCTCATTGGCAAATAAATAATAGAATAATATCACATAAGGTGTTATGGATAGGGTACCCCATGGATTATGTGTGTGTGTGTGCACATGCACGCTCTATATCTTTTGTCCATGGAGGCTGGAACCAGAGGTATATGGTGGGTGGGGAGTTTAAATTTACAAGATGGCAAATAAGTTTTGTAATTGTAGTCCTGGTCCTTGTGTGTGCACAATGTTGCATATACAATGAAGGTACAGTTTCAGTCATAGTGCTGGGTCAGTAATTCTGCAGAATCTAATGTCAAGAATATTGTGTTGTAGGCTGCAGTAGGCAGGAACAGACCAACGTAGATACAACAGCGTTTATTGACTCAAACTGGAACTGAAGAACAACAGGCAAAATCCATGTAATTTTATACTCTGTTTTGTTCTTTTCCCAATGTATCATTTCCCAATACATTGTTTTGGCTTTGTTAAATGCATTTTCATGTATAGTTTACATCAGTAGTGGGATTCAAATCCTGTCGCTACCGGTTCGCTCATAGACATGCTCGCGTTTGCGTGCGATGCTTCTGTACGTGCACAGAAGCTTCTGCACATGCATGGAGACATCCGGGTGGGTGGGCGGAGCCTCCCACTGCCACCGTTACCGGTTTGTCTGATCTGGGGTGAACTGGTAGCAACACACCACTGGTTTACATATGTACACTCTTGTATGCAATTTTTTTTCCTAAACGAAGCTTTTCTGCCTTAGGAAATGAGAATTAGGCAGCAAAAGTCACAGATACTATATCTCCACATGTATAATTATAGCTAGTGTGCTTGCTGTCTTCTTCAGTCATATTATTATTATTGCACATAATGACGAGAAAAAGATTTTGAGATTTTACCTTTTTCCCCTCTTCTATTCAATTGTGTCTGATTCTTGGAGACTGCCTGGACAAGTCGCTGCAGTTTTTTGGCAAGGTTTTGCCAAGTTAGATTGCTATTACGTCTTTCTATGACTGAAAAAAGGTGACTGCCTAAGATATTGTTCATATGGACCTTTATCTCACTATTTTATAGATAAAAACTATGTGAGAATATAGTAATGATTCTAAAAACAAAATTACGAAGCTGTGTATCACTAAAAGGCACTTGAAACGCTTCATTGTAGGAGTAAATATTAATTCTAAAATATCAACAAACTAAGTTTGCAGCTAGCATTTATTTTGCAGCAAAATATTCATTCAAGTTTAGAAGTGCTTGAAAACTAAATAAATAAAAACAGAAAAGGTAAAGAGGGTCTCAAATCTACCAAAATACCTGGTGACTTCCAGAATACATCTTTATAGCTTTCTTCCCAACAATATCAGAGGTTTGCATGTCTGTGTATAACATAAAAAAGGGCAGACAGAGCCATATGGTTGAAGCATTCCCCCTTAATGTCTATGATCAGCATGTACAAAGAAGCCAACATTTCAATCACAATCATGAACGCTATCTTGCCTTTTTTTGACTCCAGCCCTCTGTCTATATCAGTAAGCAGCACAGAAGTAATTTGCTGCCACTGCTTCATCCAGAATGTTTTTCAACAGCTTTAAATTGATATTTAAAACAAATATTTTCATAATAATTTCATAAAGCAGAACCAGAACAAAAAACCTTAGCTGAGGTTTTTTGATAATGTACAGAAAGTGTTAATTCCATTTACTGGAAACTGCCAGATTTGATCCAAAATAGCAGTTAGAAGCATCTCTGGAAATTCTTCCTGGGGATATTTGGCAGAAATATCCAAGAAAACAAAACCTTCAAGAATACCATCAGGAACTGTCATATTTCTAACTGGACACTAGGATGCCCTAAATAAGTAAAATTTCAAGTTGCGCTGATTTTGTTTCTTATCCAGTGAAATTTCAATCACTGCAAAAACAATGTTATCAATATAAATTCAAAATAAATACAAATAAAATACAAATTTTATTTGTACAAATAAAATAATTTTGCAGCAGTTGCATTTCTCAAGAGGCTTCTCTGCTCATTATTATGCAGACAAATCATGCAAGAATGAAGGAGGCAAGTCCTACTAACACTGTAGTTTACCTCCACAGGTTACTTGTTTGCTTATGGATCTGAGGGCTGCTCAGCTTTGCAAGGGACAAGGAGAGAGTCAATCTGTGAACATCAAAGCAGTCAGGACTACAATAAATGCTGGACTTCCACAAGAGAGCAAAATAGTTTATGGCCTCAGCACAAAATAACCTTGCTAAAGCACAGGAAAAACAGAAGGATGGTGTGATTGACAAGCTATGGCTTATACATATGAGGTGGGGCAAAGGGTCATGATCCCAATCCCACTTTGGCAGGAAGACTGTAAACAGACTAAGAGGGACCATTTGACAGCATTAGATAGGTCAACAATACCATCTTCCTCTCAAAGCTTCCAGGCAGAAAGTGGAGACACCAGCTCTACAATTCAAACATAAGCAAGTTGTACAAGGAAGTGGCAGGAAAGCTCTTCAGAATCTGCAGGAGTCAGAGCATTCACTGGCTTTGCCCAGAGAAGGCAAACATAATAATTGGCAAAAAAGGAAGGCTTTTCTCTCTGCAGGGTTACCTTTACACAGAATGGGTTGTCAGATGACAGAGGTACACAGTTCAGCCACTGATGTGTTTGCAGGCAGGGCAGGACTCTGCTTAACAAGAGTCTCAAGTGGAATTTCACAAGACTGAGAAAATGGGGATATAGCTTTCCATTATAATATAATTATCTCAGCCTTCTTGCATAAAACACTGTCCCTGAAATATAGTCCCCTTTTTGGGGGAAATACCAAGGTAGAAATAATATAAAAATTCCCCTCATAAGTAGTGACAGTACTCTAACAAATCATCCAAACTGGGGTGAAGTTTTAGTCATGGCTGAATTGATATAGCCTTTTCTGATAATTTTAATTTGCTATTTAAAAAGAAAAAAGAAAACATTTTGGGGAAAGCTTTTAAACAACCAACATTTCTGTCATGTGTTAAGATTTCAGCCTTAGGAAAAAAAGTTGTGGGAGCCAGGTTCTAGGGAAATTTTCAATATGTAAGTCAATTCATATTGACTCTATGATTTTGGATCAAGGTAGTAACCAGAGGCAACCAGAGGCAACCAGAGACTGCATTAACCTAGTCATGTTTGAAGAATACCCAGTTTGGCTGAACAGTCCCAATACAGCATAACTTTCACCTGGTGGACCGCCTTTCCTATGAATGGATTCTTTGCACCAGATGTTCCCCTGCAGAAAAGTAGTAATTTTGATAACACACCTTCTTCTCCTATATATCTGCATTCTTCTAGAGAGGTTTGAGGTTTGAGGTTTATTTGATTTGTATACTGCCCTATCTCCTGAGGGACTCAGGGTGGTGAACAGCCGTATAGTAAAACAATATGCATACAAAATTTAAAACAATTAAAATCCGATTAAATAATTTGGCCATAATATTTAAAACCCTAATAATTTAAAACAAGTTAAAATTACAAAATTACATAATTATTAAAAGAGGAGAAATTAGGCCAGGCCAGCCTGGTTAAATAAAAAGGTCTTAAGAGCGCGGCGGAAGGTGCGTAGGTCCGGGATCCTTCGTATCTCTGGGGGGAGCTCATTCCAGATGGTAGGTGCGCCCACAGAGAAGGCTCTCCCCCTGGGGGTCGCCAACCGACATTGTTTGGTTGACGGCACCCTGAGGAGACCCTCTCTGTGAGAGCGAACCAGCCGGTGGGAGGCTACTGGTGGCAGCAGGTAGTCTCGTAAATAGCCAGGTCCTAAGCCATGGAGTGCTCTAAAGGTGGTAACCAAGAGAGAGCCCCAAATCCTTCTAGAGCAGATTTGATGAATATCTCCTTCCTTCATTCCTTTCCTGAATCAGGACTCTTTTTAAACACAAAGAGTCCTTTCATTTATGAATTGACATATTTAGGCCCAATTGAATCTCTTGGCACCCCCAATACTTCATATAATTATCCTAATCTCAGTCGCCCACTTCCTAGTTCCACTTCCTTCTTTGTCTATGGTCCCATGAATATTAGTGGGTGGCTCCTTAAGCTCCAATTGTTGTTCAAAACTGTTGTTTTTGGAACGAAACATTGCTGTTTGTGGAACATTGCTTGACAAACTTAAAGTTTATATGAATCTTATAATTTCCTTGAACTTTTCTTGCTTTCTACTTTGAAACTGTTTGTTTGTGTGGATATAGGTGGAGAAACTGGCTATAGATCCTTGTATGTTATGCTTATTCATGTAGTAAAATGAAGGCCAAGGACTGTGAAAACAGTATGGAATATACCATTTCAAGGTATAGAGTAGACTATCCACTTTGAATGCACACTGCATTTTAATAACAGTATTTAGTTTTTAAGTTTTAAGTTTTTATTTAGATAAAAAGTATCCCTCCAGGGAGAAACATGTTAACTAATCTCTTGCATGTTAATTGGAATTTTCTTTGGAATCTGCCCCCTAAAGTGTTACTGTCTATTTTACCACCTTATCCTGCAATATGCATAGACAGGGCACTCTTAATTATGCATTTTAATTCCGCTGCTATGTATTTAAAGGAAAGTCTAAAGTGTATTAGGATGGCTGTTTCCCATAACAAATTGTGATTAAAAAAAAAATCCTTAACAAAGCACTCCAGTTTGTAGAATTACAAATAATCTCCTTAATTAATGTCATAACTATTATTTGTACCTTACTTCCAAATCTACTTGTACGTCAGGTTAAGCTAAACATGGATGATTTCCCTTTTATAGGGAAAAACCCTCATCCTCATTTAAGCAGCACTAAAACTCCAGTTTTTGTCTTAAAATGACTGTAGTAGCAGAAGAGGGCTATGGACTTTACCCTCTATGTTCCCCGAAGGGCTCTTGGAAGGTTATAAGATCTGTCATTCTCTTCCTAAGCATTTTTGTTGACAGAGTCCTTATCTGCTTACACAATATCTTGATTTCAGCCAATTTGGAAGGGCTCCTAAGGCTGAATCCTTTAGCCAGAGTGCAGCTAAGTACTGTAATCCTTTCCCCCAGTTTAGATTTTCTTGGATTTTCAACTATTAATGCTGCCGGTTTAACAGAACTTGCCCCCCAAAAGAATCCACAAGACAGGTTTTTCAAGATAACAACTCTACTGCTTTTTTCTCTCTATGTAGGACATGCAACCCTTCCTTGGTTGTTGGACTTTTTGAGAGACTATCATCCAATATTTTAGCAGCGTAGTATTGAACACTGATTGTTTTCAAACCTGTGTAGATAGCAATGCTTAACTTTGCTTTTATATTCAGCTTTGCGATGATTTTATTGTAATGCTACGACTATGTAAAAACAAATAGTGGCAAGAGTTTATACCTTAAATCAATAAGCTGCAGAATGAATTATTCTAAAGAGAGAGATTGATAGCTTAGTAAGAGTTTGAACATGGATTTTCACTGGTGTTATTAAGGGTGACTGAGGGCTAACTATATCCTGTCTTTAATCAGGAACTTGCCTGCAGAGTCTGTGTTTTGATGAGTCCTGCATAACATAACTCCGATAACACTATCCATGGGGTGACTTTGAAGATGATTTGGAAACTGGCCTAAAACACAACAGCTAGAACTTTAATTTGCAGGGCACAGAAGAAATAGGCAAAACTATGTTATCAATCAAGCACTCAATCAATTAGTCAATCAATCAATATTAAATAACTTCTCCTAAAAATGCACAGTTATTTTACTCCTGGCTGCATTAGCATTGGTTGACTATGTTATTTTCTTAGCTCTTATGCATTTTAGTTTTTTCAATTAATGGTTGTAATTTTTTAAATTTTTATTGAATATTATTCAACACCTGAATTCACTTGTTGAGATCAGAGGCTATATAAATTGATTAGATAAATAAAATAAATAAACATAGTTATGAAACAATACATTAGAAAAAGAGTAAATACTGTATATTGAGGTTAAAAAGGTAAAGGTAAAAGTTCCTCTCGCACATATGTGCTAGTTCTTTCCGACTCTAGGGGGCGGTGTTCATCTCCATTCAAAGCCAAAGTGCCAGTGCTGTCGAAGATATCTCCGTGGTCATGTGGCTGGTATGACTAAACAGCAAAGGCACACAGAACACTGTTACCTTCTCACCAAAGGTGGTTCCTATTTTTCTACTTCCATTTTTTACCTGCTTTCGAACTGCTAGGTTGGCAGAAGCAGGCACAAGTAACGGGAGCTTACCCCGTTACATGGCACTAGGGATTCAAACCACTGAACTGCCGAACTTTCGATCGACAAGCTCAGCGTCTTAGCCACTGAGCTACCGTGTACTAAATCTCAAAAGTGCAGAAGAGACTACATCGTGCTATTTCTTACATTTTCTGGTAATTCAAACTGAATCTGCATGAGAGATGGTCATAAGACCGCAGACATGAATCCCACAATGTTCACAACATCAGGACAGTATAAGCAATTTTTCAGGAATGATTTCCAGAAACTAGGGGTTAGGAATCCCTCCTGAATTGTTGGAGATTTAGGATGAACTACTTTTTCAAGGATGGTAAATGTACCTGGTGTTTGACTGGAATGACAGGAAGCACATTCTGAAACAGGAATGTTTGCAAGGGATCAAAAATATCCAATAACCACAATCATGGTGATTGAAGCCCTGACCATTTTTATGTATGTCTCAAAAGTACTGGAAGGGGCAAGAACAAAAGCTAAATTTGGCTTCATTATATTTTTAGTTAATTTTTATTGTATGCGGACAAAAAAGTCTTTCTTTTTCACGTGCTTTGTCCCATGAAGCGAGGTAATACCATAGCAATTCCACGTACCTTTTGACGGTGAAACATTGCATCTGGTATAAATTGCAATGCAAAATACTGAGTAGTAAAGGGGTATCCTGAAAATTGGTCCCTTGCATGACCAGGAGCTCAATCTCCAAGTAAAATGACATTGTTGGATATAAACTACTGTTTTAGGCAGCAGTTTGGTTGAGAGGGAGAAACAAATCACATTGATTATTTATTTATGTAGTATGGTTTCACTCAATAACAATTCATTCGATTTTATTATTGTAAAGGGAAAAAGTACAAACAGCTAATCATGCAGTGGCAGGCCCCAAGAACGATAGTGTCTCAAGGATTTTTTTTTTTCTTATGCCACCCCCTAGACAATTCCGGCATATCTGATCAGTTAAGAAAGAGCTGCTTGAATAATCCCTGGCTTCAAGTGGCTCTCAGAAGAGGAGAAAGATTTAGAGATCAAATCCAATTTTCATATAAATAGCACCATTTTTTTATGGTTTCTATGCTGCCTAAAGTCTGAATTCAGAAAAGACAGGGAGCTTTACATAATGACTACCTCTTGTAGCTACCCTCTACCAAATTGTCCATTTTATAATTCATGTATTTTTTATATTAAAACTAGAATAAACTACTGTTATTGGAATTCTTTGTTTAAAAAAAAATTCAGAGAGGGAGAGAGAGAGAGGAGTATAATGTTTTTCTAATGTTATAAAGGACACTCCAGTGTTTAAGACAGACAAAAATCCCTCGAGTAATCAGGTCAAATGCAAATTCAAAGTAATATTATAAAATGCACTTTCTCTTTTCTTTTGTTACAGTAAGTAGAGCCAGTGCCTGGAGTTTAAATTGTCCTAGACTTAAATATAAAATAAAACTTAAGGAAAGCAATATGGCTTGAAACATCAAGAATATTCAGCAGATAAAAGATGTCAGGTTGTGCTGTTTTATAATATTGTACAGTCCTCAAATAGTGACCTCACCATGTTGTTCTCACAGAATCATTCTTGGGGGAATGAATGACAAAAGCCATGATGAGTGTCATGATCACACCTTTGAAGCTTCAATATGGTATGCTTTCACTGATCAATTATGTGGTTGTGGCACCATTGTGATTTTTTTGACCTTTCCTTGTCACTGAGTCCCTGGTTCAGCCCATGTTAAAGGATAATCTACCATGCCCAAGAAAGGAGTTGCAAGTATATATCTTGGCTTATGAATTTAATAAGATAATATTATTATTACCATAGCTGATCACACAGTCAGACTGATGTTTAGACTGGATTTGGCATTTTTATCCACCTATTGAGTTCTTCCCAAGGACCTGGGATAAGCAGATGTTGTTGTTTGGTGTGTTGAAAAGTATGGTTGCAGGATGTAAGCTGTTCCTAGTAAGGATGCCTTTTGCAATTGACTGATGGTGGTTTTGTCAATGCCAATGATGTTCAAGTGGGGCTCCAGGTATTTTGGGATTGCACCCAACGTGCCTATCACTATTGTCACAATCTTTCCTTTCTTTTGCCACTGTAATTCTACTTCTATTTGTAAGTCTTTGTATTTTTTGAAATTCTCCAGTTCTTTCTTTCTATTCTGTGTCTCCAGGTACTGCCACAGCCACAATCCAGACTGGCAGCATCTTCATAGCTTCTCTACTCCTTGGGATATCTTCTAAGTGAACTTTCAATATCTTAATATCCTGCTTTCTCTTTGTAGGATATTTACATTTAAATTTATGTGAATTTTCTTTAAAATCAAATTGTCCTTTCCTTCAGTTCACAAGGATGAATATTCTAGGTCTGGCAGCCAATTACTGTCAAAGATAAAATCTCTATGAATCCCAGTACAATTGTAGGCATACATCCTTTCTCTTTAGCTAATAAACAAAATATTTAAAAGTTAATAATATATAGGCAATAATATCTATTTTACAAAACACCTGACAATCTTCAATGAAATCTACTTTCTTGACAGCCAGTAAAGAATCATGTACTTGTAACTCTCTTCTGTCAGGAGACATTCATAGCTGCTGAATACAAGACAGCAATATAAACATAGAAGAGAGTAAATATAACTTTAGAACTAAAGCAGAACTTTACAAAGAATATTCAAAGGCTAGGAAAACAAATAAAGAGACATCTGAAGACCAATACAATTTTTTTGATCTGTTTAATATATTCATGGGGAGAACACCACCATATATTTCTTGTCCAGTATTTTTCATACATTTGCTTATGTTTTATTCCCATATAATAAATAAATAATAAATAAATATCCATATAATAAATAAAAAAACAAAGAAAAAATTGTAACTGTATTTGCAAGCTTCCTTATATGGAGAGTTTGTGCCTACATCTTCTCATAACTTGAGTAGTACTTTTATGTAAATTGCTTTTGAATCTTCTTTAAATGCAAATCACCTTGCTTTTATTCTTTGATATGTAAATTTCCCTGATGCAGCTTTTTAACCTCATGTAAGCTCCTTCTTTTTAAAATGTATCTGTAGCTCTTTGTATACAACTTCTACAGTATTTTTTTTTTTTACCAGATGCATTATTCTGTGTATTTTTGCTTTCTGGCAATAAATAGTAGAATAGTTCACTTGATACTAGAACTCGTGCTTAGATTCATCCCTGGTGGAGTTTCTCTGACATCTATGAAGACAGAATTTCTCAAGACTGAGATATCAGTGATGTCAATGGGCAACAGCCACCCAGTTTCACAGCCAGGAAGAAGAGGAAAGAAAGTTCATTCAACAGTGAGATGTAGAAGAAAGAAGCACTAACATTAAACTACCACAGGTATAAAAGGGGAAAAATCATCTTCATGTTAAAAGTAATGTTTTTCTGGAAGGCCACAAAGATTCTAATCCAGCCATGTCATGTTGGGTAGCCCAGACCCTTAAACCAAGTATGAACCTAGAACCTGATTAAGTTGAGTGGTGTTATGTATCAGTGAAATTCTGCAGAGATCTTGCTAGTGAGCCTGACATTCATGCCTCTCTACATAAGGATTTCTCTACCCTCTCCCCAGAAAGTATTTATCTCAGTTTGAAAGGCTAATAAATTGCAGAGAAGAGGTTCTGAGAGTGACATTAAGGCCTCCGCAAGAAAGTTTTTCAGGTCTTCAACTAATATAATATGCTATAATATAATATGCTATAACATGCTATATAATGTTATAATATAATATGTTATATACTATATTAATATATAATATATAATATTATATAACATGCATGTAATAATATGCTATATAATATGCTATAACATGCTATAATATAATATGCTATAATATCAAGGGTGAAATGTAAAATGTGTTACTACCGGTTCTGTGGGTGTGGCTTGGTGGTGGTGGGGTAATGTGACTGAGTGGGCGTGGCCAACATTTTTTTTTTAAACTTTTCAAAGCATTTTTTCTAATGCTTTGAAAAGCCTCTGGCGATCAGGCAACTCAGCTGGGATTGTCAGAGAGGCATTTTAAAAAATGCCTCTCTGCCTATCAGGCAACTCAGCTGGGATCGTCAGAGACTTTTCAAAGCATTTTTTTTACCACCTCTTCGGCCAAGTGGTTGCAGAAAAAATGCTTTGAAAAGCCTCTGAGGATACCAGCTGAGCCGTGTGATCATTAGAGGCTTTTTTTTTTACTTTTAAAAGCATTTTTTTGTTGGAAGAGGTTGTAGAAAAAATGCTTTTAAAAGTAAAAAAAAAAAAAGCTCCTGATGATCATGCGACTCAGCTGAGCATGGGGGGGGGGCAGGGATTTTTGCTACCGGTTCTCCGAACCACTTGCCGCCATCGGGCGATCCGGTCTGAACCAGGAACATTTCACCCCTGTATAATATAATATGCTATAACATGCTATAACATGCTGTATCATTCTATAATGTAACGTAACGTAACGTAACGTAACATAACATAACATTTTTAAGATTTTGGATTTTTAAATTGTTCAAATTGGGTTTTAGTTATGAGGTTTTTAAATTTATGGCCAAAATTTATAATTCTTTTAAATTTTAAATTTTGTATTGACTGTTTTTTATTTCTGGCTGTACACCACCCTGAGTCCAGCAGGAGAAGGGCAGTTTATAAATTGAATAAAATAAATAAATAAACAACATAACATATATTACAGTATAATATATACATGCTCAAATAGATAACAGTCAGAGATGAACCATACAAAAGGTAAGTTGCCTTTTTAGGAAGATCCTATCTTCCATTCCAAACAAACAAACAAACAAAAATCTCTGTCATCTATATTTTTTCTTGTAACCTTTAAAAATCTTTCCCACAACCTAACAATCCTTAATATGTATGATCCTAAATGTTTTAGATCTATAATCATATTTCTCATTTATCCTTTTCCATGAGGGATAACCGAAAGAAGTGTACTCTTTATCTGGCTGATCTCCATGAACTGCAGAGCACTATAAGGTCTAGGGGTCTGTTCTGGTCATGTCAGTTCCTCTTATGATTTAGAAGCCTAAAAAAACAAGGTTCAAAAATGTGAAGGCAACACAGATTAGAGCTAAACTGGTGTTATAGAAATGGCTAGTTATATATTAATGTGTATATAGAGCCGAGATGGAGCAGTGGTTAGAGTGCAGTACTGCAGCTACTTCAGCTGACTGTTAGTTCAGAAGATCAGTGGATCGAATCTCACCAGCTCAAGGTTGACTCAGCCTTCCATCCTTCCAAGGTGGGTAAAATGAGGAGCCAGATTGTTGGGGACAATATGCTATTTAGTATACTGTCTTTGGTGTAAGCTGCCCAGAGTTCTTGGAGAGTGTGCGGCATAGAAATATGACTAATAAATAAATAAATAAAAGCAAAAAGTTGAGGTTGGAGCGTATTTATCCTGTATTGTGCTAGGAAGAGTTGGAAGTCAATGCTCTCTTTTCTTTCACTTTCCCCTTGTATTTCACACCCCCTTTTCCCTGTTCCCTTTCCCACTCTTAATTTACTATTTTCTTTTATTTTTTTTGTATTTTATATAATAAAATAAAAATGGTTAAAAAAAGTTTAGAGCTAAACTAAATGTATTTTAGCTACATGCTATTGCTTTCTAACTCATGGATGTATACAATAAAGAAATTTATACATTCCAGATTAGTAATTAAAAAATCACTGCCAGATATAGGTGATATTTGGAGAAGATGGAAATAACAAAGGATTTCCACCCAGTAATTATCTGCACCAGCATAAGTGGGTATCAACAGAGTTGTAATGCACTGATAATGTATATCATGGTAATGAATTCTTGTTCAGAACTTACCAACTGAAAATTTTGTGACAAGCCACTATAGTGTTTTGTGCAGGGAAAAAAAATAGAGGTCCCTAAAAACAGCTTTATTATAAGTAAAAATTAATACACTTAATCCAGGCATCAACATTTCAGGTTTAAGAAAAGTATTCTTAAACTGAGTGATACTGAGCTGTACTTTTGCTACAAATGAAGATATTGTAAGGGGAGAATTCCTTCCTAGTGAACACTTAAAAAATAATCCAGAATGTCTTAAAAGTGATACTGAATACATGGGGAAGTATATTGAAACTATATTCCCACCTAGCGCTTTTGAGAAGATCGATCAAAGAAACAACTGAGAGAAGGCTTTCATATACAATTTTAAAAAATGCATAGGCTCTCAATTTTCACATTATGATCACTTCCAAAATTGTGCCTTGTTAGAAACACTTTAAAAACCCAAACTGGCATTTTAAAGATGTTGGCTTTATTAAGATGTGTTGTGATTATACAGTCAAAATCCTTAGCTATTACTCATGCTTATTTATATTCCCAACAGATCTGAGGAGTTCTAGGTTATGTAAGGCCGATACAGGGCATACAACATTAGATCTGGTCTGGGTGTATATGACTTCAGTTTCCCCAGTGGGTTGTGAACCCCGATGAAGCCAATGTATCACCTAAGTGAAAAGGGTGGTAAATACAATAAATAAAGCTACACGCTTTCCTCCCTTCAATTGTTTTAACCGCAAAATAGCATATATCAATTGTGCAGTGGGGCTAAAATGTGACAGAGTTTATACTGTAATCAGATGGCAAGATAAACGAGCACTGGAAAAGAAAGTGGACCTATTGTTAAGCTTGCTGGTTCTTTCCCAAGATATATAATCTCTTCAGCCTCCATGTCACAGAAATATCTGGTTTGAATATCATGTCTGTAAAGCTAAAAATGAATCCCCAGCTTCTAACTGAATGCCTGAGAATATTTTAAGAGATAGAAATAATAATCATAACAAATGGCTTTAAAATAGGCTGGTTTCCAACAATTACACCTTCAGCATATCTAGTTGAATGTTACAATTCCCCTCCTGCACACTGAAAGCTAAAATAGCTCGCCCGCTGCTTCTTGTGCAGGGGTAAAATGGCCACCTCTATTCTCAGTGCATTATTCTTCCAGTGAGCTGCTCAGTTTTAAGCTAAAATGAGGAAAAGACAATGGTACTTTCAGATCCAAGCTCTTGATAAAGAGAATGACACTGTGGGAGAAAGAGTAAAATGTCTGGAAAATTAAGACTTATGGCGATGTAATGACCCAAGAAGGAAGCGCTTTCACTACAGAGAATTCCCCACAGTAATCTTAGAAATCTCATTATGGAGTGATCCTCTGTTACTTCAAGAACAGTCTCAGATACAATTCCATGTAATAACAAAAGGTGCTGTGTGTCGATTAAATCCTAACTCTTCAGCATTTCTAATTCCAAATACACAAAATGAGAAGTGTAGCATGTCACTTAACTATCCCCAGAGTTGCATTTGATCATAAGCCTTATTCTTGATATGCATTTGTATCAAAAATAGCACACAGACCTTTATTGAATTGTTTTGTTTTTGTTTTTAAATTCCCGGATATATTGAAAATATTTTTAGCGGGAAATGCAAATAACTAGAGTATCTGTAGTTAAGTATGTAATGACTATAAAGATTCTCAGTCATCCAGGTCATGGTTGTCCCAAAGGTGCTTTTTTCAAGGGGCAACTGGACTTTCTGGTTTTTCTTTGAAGATGTTTCGCTTCTCATCCAAGAAGCTTCTTAAGCTCTGACTGGATGGTGGGGAAATGGAAGGATTTATATTCCTTGCAGACAGCTCATTATTTGCATTCTTTTAGTGGGTCATTAAGTCACCTGGAGGTTTATCTGTGTCATCAGGGTCACCTGAGTGGTGCAAATTGGTGTGGATCCTTCTTGGAACTGTTGAAAGGACTGTGTTGTAGATTAGAGATAGATGATGTTGTATTCCTCCCCCTCTGTTGAGAGAGGGCTGTTCAATTTTATTTATTTTATTTTTATTTTATAAAATTTATATGCCACCCTATCTCCAAGGACTCAGGGCAGCTCACAACAACAATCGACCAAGAGACTGTTAAAAACAACAAATATACACAAAAATATCAAAAAGTGTTTTGAAAATTAAAATATACTATTCCATTAATCCAGGCCGGGGGACATAAATAGCCAGGTTTTCAATTCATGGCGGAAGGTGCGAAGGTCAGGAGCCAACCGGAGCCCCAAGGGAAGTTGATTCCAAAGGGTGGGGGCACTCACAGAGAAGGCTCTACCCCTGGGGGTCGCCAGCCAACATTGTCTAGCTGACAGCACTGAGTAGGCCCTCTCTGTGAGAGCGTACCGGACGATGGGAAGTTGACGCTGGTTGCAGGTGGTCCGACAAATAGCCTAGACCTAAGCCTTGAAAGGCTTTATAGGTTAACACCAGCACCTTGAATCTCACCCGGAGGGCAACCGGCAACCAATGCTAGCCATGCAGGAGAATTTTGACATAGATGGCCTCTTTAAGTAGGTGATCTATAATGACTATGTACAAAGAGCCATTATTCCTTTTAGGAAAATTAAGTATTTTAGAGAATTTTAGGAGAAAAGAAGTTTATAGTAACAGAAGATAACCTACACTATGGAATTAATGATAATCCATCCTTGCCAATCTTCTCCTCATCACCTGTTTCTCGGTGCTATGTAGACTTAACGCTAAAATCAGCCCTGAGATTAGACCCTGGTTAGTGGTTAATATATTAATCTATATAACAGGTAGTTCTCGATTTACAACAATTTGTTTAGTGACTGTTCAAAGTTACAATGGCACTGGTTACCATGGCATCATATTTATGATGACACTGAAAAAAAATGACAATTTTTCACACTTATGACCATTGCAGCATCTCCATGGTCACACGATCTAAATTCAGATGCTTGGCAACTGACTCATATTTATGATGGTTGCAGTGTCTCAGCGTCATGTGATCTGACAAGCAAAGTCAATGGAGAAGCCAGATTCATTTAACAACCGTGTAACTAACTTAATCACTGCAATGATTCACCTAACAACTGTGGCAAGAAAGGCCGTAAAGTGGGGCAAAATTAACTTAACTACTATCTCACTTAGCAACAGACATTTTGGGCTCCATTGTGGTTGTAAGTCGAGGACTCCCTGTACAGAGTCAAAATAAGGAAATTAAAAGCAGTTTATGAATGGCATACAGATCTCTAAGACAAAGAACATATCAATGGAAGAGAAACAGTTTTAAGGGCCTACAGGTAATGCAAAGTTTCTCAGTGGAGCCAGTCTGAGGTAACTTTCTAAAGGCAGTATTTCAGAGCAGGATGTACAACTTTCTGGCTGAAGATCACGCTGAGTGTTTGAGTAATAGGAGAATGAATCTGCTTAATGTTATAATTGAGGTAGCCAGGGATTTTTCTTCTTCCTAAAACTTAAACCGCAAAGCCTTGCTGTCTGCAGAATATAACATAGTGTTCTGTCTCTGAAGTCTTTTGAATATTGGCCATTTTCTTATTCTCATGTATTTCCTTTTGCTATGCCAGGTACCCATAGGAATAACAGTGCAGCACACAGGATTGCTCTGAAGGGCAAGTAGAATTGAAAGAGAAGGAGGGCAGGGTTGTAACAAAGGTTTGCAATGACCAGAAAAACGTTATTCAAGTGTTCATACAGAAAGGTTTCTCATTGATTTCAAGAGATTTGTAGCATCCAGAATGTTCTTTTTCCTCCCCTGCTGTATAGTTCTGAACAAAGATAGGCCTCTTTAATTAAAACTCTGCCCTGTATTACAGGTGGTCCTTGATTTACAACCATTCATTTTAGAAACATTAAAAATAATGACTTACAACCTCATGCGTTACTACCATCATAGTATCCTCATAGTCACATGATCAAATTTTGGGTGCTTGGCAACCTTCATGTATTTACAGTTGCACTGTTCTGGGATTACATGATCACATGCTTTAAAGCCCTCACAGCTGGTTTATGACAAGCACAGTCAAGGGAAAGCTAGATTTGCTTAACAAACGTAATTCACTTAACAACTGCAATGATTTGCTTAACAAACTATGGCAAAACAGGCTGAAAATTGGAAATTATATTCCCAGTTGTGGTTGTAGGTCAGGGATGGGTTCTAAATTTTTTTACTACCGGTTCTGTGGGCGTGGCTTATTTTGTGGGTATGGCTTGATGGTCATGTGACAATTCTTTAGGATTTAGCAGAGGTACTGGTCTACCAGGCTTTTAACTGGTTGCAGAGCTGTACCAGTCTACCCATTTATTTTTGCAGGCACTGCTCTACCCATTTATTTTTGCAGGCACCAGTCTACTCATGTATTTTTGCAGGCACTTATCTACCCATTTATTTTTTGCAGGCACCGGTCTACTCATTTATTTTTGGAGGCACCGGTCTACCACCAAACTGCCTTTTACCACTGATCACCTGTAGGGTGGCCCTTTGTGCCAATGATTATTATTGAACTTTGGTGACCATGATGAAGATTTTGCCTATTTGTCAGATTCTCCCAAAAATCTTAAACAGCTTGACACTCAAACAAGCAAAATTCCTACCACAAAGCCTTAGGGATTATGTCTTTTAAAGCAGCTTCTTGATTTAAGGCTGCTGTGCATTTGGACTTATTTGAACAGGCATGGAAAAGTGTAAATTAGTATGCCTCGAAAGTTCCACACCAAATTCCTCATTATCTTAAATATGGTCCTGTAGCCAGGCAACTTTTGCACACAAGACACTCGGCTGAATCGAAGGAAGAGTTTTGAAAGTAGTGGCTTCCATAATATTCCTTCGTTTTGCCAGCAACGTTGCCGAAAAGGATCAAAAGAGCATTGTGATGTCACTCTGCAAGCTCTGCCTCTTTTCAGTATACGCATATGATATCACAGACCAAGGGAAAAAGGGCAGGACTTCTGTTCTGACACTGCAACATTGTCTTCATAAGTCTGAATCATCATGTCCTTTGTGTAGGTGCTGCTGTTTGGAAGGACTGCTTGGGGTCATGAAAAGAACTTCTGAGCCCATTTCTTCCTTTGGATCTTATTGCCATAGTATAGCTTTGGACTGGATTCATTCTAACACATAAGCTATTAGGTTTATTTAATGAGAAAAACAAGTTTGACAATTTTTGGCTTATGGAGTGAGAATAACCTTGGGAGACAGGAAAAGAGAAGTTGCCTAGGGAATGGTCAAAAAAAGGCAGTGTAGCCTGCAGATGCATAATGGGAAAGAAAGAAAGAAAGAAACTCAGAAAGGACCCTCCCTAACCTATCAGATAGTAAAGGAGATGGTGAGATATTTGTACTTGGACACTTGCAAGATTCTGATAATGTAGCTAAAGCAGAATGAGCTCATTTGATAAGTGTTTTCTGTCTGGACTACCCGGGAAGGCTGACAATTCATGAATCTTTGCCAAAGCTCTCATTGTTATATTTGACAGTGCTAACCTTTGAAAGGTGTAACGAGAAAGCTTGCTTGGAATTGGCCCATCCTGTTTCATAAAAAGGTGAGCAGCTCTGTAATAGGGGAATATTTCCTCTGAAATCTTCCCATAGAACTGCCGTTGCCCAAGTGAGACTCCAGTATCACTGAATGCCATTAAGCTGGTCATTCTCTGTCATCTCAATTTACCTCACAGGATTGTTGTTGTGAGAGAATAACAAGTTTAGTACTGCAAATAGTTAAAAATGCACGCTACTTTTTAAAAATCTATTAAATCCTGTATTGATTACCTATATGATGACTTCTGGATGGGTAATCCTGTGGAAAGCTGTCGTTTCTCTTAACTTCTTAGATTGCTTAATTTTGCTAATTTACAGTAAAATCTTCCCTTTCAGACAGTGATAAAAAGTCAAGTGTCACACTGAGAAATAATAAATAATCTTTTGAGGATACAGTACACAACTTTGGTTTGTACTATTGCTCAATCATTTATGTAAGTTTATGGTAATAGCAGTTCTATATGCATTGTATAACAAATCATTTGTACTTATATAAAATTTATTCTTACTACTTAAGTTAACATTTGTTGGAATACAGTTTTCAAAAAGTTACTGCAAATAGGTGCTACCCACCTATTTACAAACACACACACACACACACAAACACACAGAGAGAGACATAAATACTGTACACACACACACACATTTTGTCTAATTTTATTATTTCTTTTCCCCAAATGATGCATTTAGAAATCATGAAAAAACAATATTGTTCTTTTTAAAGGATTTTTGCTGACCAGTCTAGAAATCTGCAACGTTAATTTTGTAGAAAAGCAAAACTGCATGTGTCTGATTGTTTTTCTTGAGTATAGATGTCCCCATATTTAAGTTAATAATTTCACAATCAGTGATATGGCAATTTTCACATGAAAATAAAAATAGTCTCAGCCATATGTTATTCATCATTCGCTTCCAGAAAAAGAGCCCATTTATATCTACAAATCCTTCCTGAAACAAATCTGATTTCTGGGCTACTCTGTAGCATATTTTGATCTTTACTGAGTAATGAAGTCTTCATTTTTGTGTCTAAAAAAATTTCATGTATAATACAAACAACATTATCTCTAAAACTGCGATACATCATCATACATGCAAAACTAAAGCCTTCTGGGTATGACAGGCTGGCAAGTTAGATGAACCACTTCAATTTTCCATCAATCAAATTATAGTTTATTGTTCAGCTGAACTACCTCAGGCAACACAAATCTAAAAACTGTCATTTTGGAAACATTACATTTTTTTCCTGTCACATTATAACCCAAGCCATGGTCATAAAAAAGAATGTCATATTACTGGCTGTAATATTCCTTAATTTAGCAAGAGCTAATTCATCTCTAGCCTGAATAGAAGGCCTCAAATTTGGAACTTAGTAATAGTGAAGAGACACTGATCTTGCCCAACTCAGTAAGGCCATTTAGGGCTAAGTAAATTATGGTGAGTTTTACTTGAACTATCAGATAATTCCACATTAGCACTTACCTTAGGGAAGAAAAGCTTTATGTTTTAAGATGATCAGATTTATATATTTTCCCTGCACAAGGATTGTAATCTACCTAATTAACATTTCAAATAGATGGTCTACTGAATCTTATAGTATGCATTTATACATGCACACTCACATAGGCATCTTAATGAAATGGTAAGAATTGTATTTCAGCAGGGGGGAAAATGGTTTCTAGAAAGCTCAAAAAGTTAGAAACTCATTTCAGAGACATTAAAAAACTGTTTGAATTCTGTCACCCATGAAGGTATCAATGTCCTTTATGACATTTATCTTATGGAATTTCTTTCAAGATGAAAAAACAAAACAAAACAAAACAAAAATAAAACAACTGCATTTTTTACTTACTCTCATAGTGTCGGTTTTGTTGATCACCTTAAGAAAGTGTCTTCTTGATAGCATTTGGAGCAGCACTCATAATTTCCACTGCATCTCTTTCAACTACTCCCCTTAGTTTATATGGAAAAGAAATTGGTTTTGCTTTTTTCCCCCTAAGATGTGTGGACCATCAGATATTTGCACTGCACCGTAGATGAGAGAGGAATGTGGAACTGTTGCAGTTGTTATGGGTCTCACTAAATAATCATATCACTGCCATTCAGTTCAGGGGTGGGTTCTACTTACCTTTACTACCAGTTCACAACAGGGCCGCGCGGGCGCTTCTGCGATGATATCAGGGTCAGTGGGCAGAGCCTCGCACCAGTTTTACTACCAGTTCTATAGAACCAGTCCCAACCGGGGGCAACCCACCACTGATTCAGTTAAATCCCAAAGAGAAACATCTGCCAATGATAGAAACATGGACATAGTTGTGCAATACATTCATTCATTTGTTCTTTCGTTAGTTAGTTAGTTAGTTCGTTTGTTCATTTGTTCGTTCATTCATTCATTCATTCTCCCTTTTCAGCGTTCAGTCTTCTTGTCCAGCCTTAAATAGCTAGATCCTTACAGGACGTGGTATTAGTTATTGAATCTAGGTAGAAGTACTGTTTCCTTGACTCAAACCAAAATGTGTGTGCTTAAGAGTCAAGTATATTGCAAACAATAATCTTATTTCTGAAGAGATAAAATTATAATTCAGTTATACAACTGGGCAATACAATTAAATTAAACAGTGATAATTAAACAGCACTACTTATATTAATTCAGTAAAACCTTACAAATCTCCTACAGACTTTTAAATTTAAATAATGCTTATGGCAATGCAAAAAGTACACAAGATAACTTTTATAACATAACCATGTTCTTTGTTTCTTTGTGTTATTAATTAATCTGCATAAGATGGTTTTGGCATTGTATAGTTTTTCTCTAAAAACATTTGAAAACTCAGCAGCTTTCACTATTACTCTAAAAAAAATTGATTAACAGATAGTTTTCATTATCATCAGTGACCAAGATGTTAAAAAGAAAGAAAGAAATCTAATTCTAAAATTTCAAATCTGAATAGAAAACTTGGCTCTTCTTCTATACAAGTTGTAAATGAAAATTGTTGTGATTATTTTTAAGTTTGTAAAGATATCAAATCGAACTATAATAGTAAAGCTTATTTTTTTAAAAAATGAAGTATTTTTCTCAAACTCCACCCTCCCACTATTAATGCTTTCTGTTTTTGATATTTGTTTTCCTTTCTTGAAAGGATTCATTTCTCTTTGAGCTTCAAGTGGTCCCATAAGCTGATCTAAGTGCACACATGAACAGTTAGATCAAAAACAGCCTTGAGCACAGTTCATATCAGTCACTCAGTCATTCATTGAGAGATGGAGGTAACAGAGGAAGAGAGCGTGCCATGTGACCAATATCAGGGGAAAAAAATACAACTGCCTGCAATTTCTTATTGTAATTTAGTGTACAATTGCTTCTTTTCAGATGGTTTGTGACTTGACATACCAACTTAGTTGAGTAGCTATGGTAATTCCCAGCCCATCCCTTAGGATAAAGCAAAGCAGAAAGAATTTCATCATAAAGATATTTTAAGCATATGTTCACAAATATAAATATATAAAACCAATTGTCTCTTTTTCCCAAGTCATTCAGGACCTAGGAAGATGTATTATAGGCTCATTATTCTTTAAATAGAAAGGCTTCACAAAGTTGATATGGTACTGCTACCCCCATGAGCCACGTGCTATGCAGCAGACAGAATGCTCTGGCTATTGTTCAGGTCTACATTTTGTATCATCCCCTTCTCCAGTTCTTTATCACAGCAAGTTTTTAGATGCTGTGGTTTTGATTCCCAGGTATCGTGGGAACTTCTCTTGCTAGGGCATGGATATTTTAAAAACAATTAAAGAAGAAAAATATTGATCTCAAGAATGATTTCACATTTAATTAGGTCACTATATATGAAGGGAATAGCATTCTAATATTGCACACGGGTCAGGACACCAAAGAAAAATAGCATGCTTTCCATTAGAGCTTAATGGAAAACCAGCTTAGTAAGATCCATTGACCAAAGAGAGAGAATTTGTGAATTTAGCCTGTAGGAAAGAATAACAGCCACCTGCTTCTGCTATGTGAAAAATAAAAAATCTGCTCTGTCAATTGTAGCAAGTAAGGTTACCACAGAAAAATATCAACCTGGCCTTTTCTGAATAAATGCCTTTTGTAAGTCTACTTTGTTTTTCATTCATCAAACTCATTTTCCTCTTTTAACTTTCCTTCCTGCTTTCCATTATTAATTACAATGGCCTATTAATATGGAACACCTATCCTGGCATACTGGAAAAACAGTTTCTTATTTACAAGAATGCTTTAGAGGAGTACCTCATATTATTATCCATTTATTTAAAGGACAAAAGGATATGAGAGCAAATTATGTTGGAATATGTAAAGGAGACAGATGATTGGTTGGTATTTAGTTCTCAACCAAATCTTAGCAATGGTACAGGTCTCCAGAATTGTGTAGATTCTTTAAATATTGTAATGGAAAGCAGAACATATCTCAAACACATCTGTTATATTTGGCAAAAATGACTAAACAAAAATATAAATATTCAGTTTAAAAATGGGCATTTATTCATTACAGATAATGGTGTTTAAAGACCAACAAGATGAAAAACAGAAACAATTCCAGCATTTAGTATAAAATAGCATTTCCTAGTATCTTAAAACCAGCAGAACTCCCCTCCCCCCCCCATCAATTGATCTGGAAAATTGCTACTGTTCACATAACATACATAGAAACTATATGGAGAGGACTGAACAATTGTAGACACACACCTGGGTCTGTAAATGATGGGGAGAATAAAAAGTAACTGCATTTGCTGGTCATCTTTCTCATTGTTTGTGTGTATATGTATATGCCTTTGAGACAATATTGACTCTTGGTGATTTCCTGTACCAGTCTTTGCAAAGTATTTATTTATTCAAATTTCTATGGTTGACCACCTCAGCCACATTTCTGAGCAGCATACAATAGGTCTAGAAAACAATACATAAAACAATTATTATTTAAAAAATAAAAACATAACGATAAGCGATAATTACAGATGTTAAAAACAATGAAGCCATCTCAGTTCTCACCAGTCCCCTAAGGTTCCTAGGCCTGATAGCATACCCAGGTTTTGAGGGACTTTGGAAAATCAACAGGGATGCAGCTAGCCTCACTTTGGGATGAAGGATGTTCCATAAATGATGTATCCACAGTAGACAAGATCCACCTTTTGGAACCTTCTAAATGTATCTCCATGATTGACATAGCATGCCTTTTCTGCTGAATCTGATGGGATGGCCAGATATAATTGGGAAGAGACAAGCAAGAAAATTTACTTTTCTCAACTGAATGAGAACTGATAAGAAAACAGAAGATACATTTCCTGCATGGTGTTAATGGACGCCTCTTACAATCCCATATGTAATTATCCCATATGTAATTATTCATGAGAGGTCTCTGGCTAACACAGTTCTAAGTGTGCTGGATAACTCTTGAAGTCTTAGATACTGAGGATATTTAGCCTTTCCTGGTAGGTCTGAATGTAAAGTGCAATATTAAATGTTGTTCTACTCTTAGGGAAATCTTGCATCTCATGTTTTGACAACTATTTCATAGGCTGTGATTCCATTAAGAGTCTCTCTCTCTCCCTCCCTCCCCCCCAAGGGTTTTCTTAATTTAAAGAAAAATGGGGGCTAATTAACGAGAGTTTGGTGTCAGCCTCAAGATAGTAACTTGGAGATGCGAGTTGTAGTCCCACCTCAGGCACAAAAAACCAGCTGGGTGACCTTGGGCCAGTCAATATCCTCAGCCCTAGGAAGAAGACAATAACAACCCAATTCAGACTGTTTCTAGGTCCAATTCAAGGTGCTGGTTTTGACCATTAAAATCCTCCATGGCATGGGGCCTGATATTTGAGGGAGCGTCTCTTAATGAACTCCATGTACTTTTTTTTAATCAGCTTTTTCTTCTATTTTATTCAGGTACTGCCTCATTGCCTCATCTTTCAATTAACATTGCCTCATCTTTCAATTAACAAACTGGTTTACTATTGTTTGTTTTCTATAATCAGCCTTCACCTTTGTTGTTTTCAAGTGCTTTCCTTGATTGCTCTTGGCAAGGATTCAAGGTTTATTGTTATTATGGTTCATTGCATTAAAATTTGTTTCAGTCAGTCAGATGTTTAGACTGGATTTGGCATTTTTATCCATCTATTAAGTCCTTCCCAAGGAACTCGGATAGGCAAATGTGGATGTTTGATGGTGTTACAGGTATTATTGCAAGATGTAAGCTGTTCCGAGTAAAGTTGCCATTTGCATTATTATGGTTGTTATTGTTATTTTTATCATGGAGCTAACTATCTCCATCCTATATAAATATTACCTTTTCAGAATAGCAAGACAATGCCTCTTTCTTCCCTTACTAATATGATTTAAAGAGATATAAGAGAAACATTTGTTTTGTGCATGTGGTAATATCTGGAAATAAGAAGAATGGTTATTCTTTCAAGCTACTCTAGTTTTGTTTGCCTGTAGGGACTGCCACAAGGAAAATGTATAAAAAAATGAAAATCAGGATGGTTTGGATTCCAAAGTATATGGCATTCCTGAGATGATTGAAATTGTGTATTTCAAGCATTCTGCGTTGTTTTATTTACGTTTTATCGTTTGGAAACTTGGATGAAATAATATTACTGATAGAAGATATTCTGTATTGAATTGACTATCTCTGTTTACTGTATTTTAGATCCTACAAATTTGATATTTATAGCAAATACATATAAATGTTCTTTTGTTTTATCTGATTCTGAAAAATTTCCAGGGTTTTTTTTGTATTGTTTATTAAATTTCATCATTTAACAGTTTCTGATCTGGTATTGTTAAATTTTGTACCACTGGTTTTATCTTTCCCAGTCCTATAATATTTAAAATAAAGACTACACCCTTTGTAACCATAAGAGAGCAAGTTTTTTTCCCTGAGGTCAAGACTGCATTACAGTCACAAAAGGGAGATTAGTAACAGAAGACTCCATCACTTCCCACTATCTCTGAACATCAGGGCTTTGAAATCTGACAAGGCCAGACAGAACATTGCAGGTCCAGGCAAGTATTGAGGTCTAAAGGATCATTGGTGATCTCTGCCATTACCTCACTCCCACACACTACTAAACAGACCAGCCTGAAGTAGAAGAGAAGTATCAGAGAATCAAAGAGGGAGATAGACAGAAAGTCAGGCAGACAGAAGGAAAAAGAGAAATAATACAGAGACATAAATGTCTTTATGATTTTACTGTTGCCTAAGTGGGACACAACTGGTAGGAACTTAGAAATGTGAAATAATTACATGATCATAGAAGACCAGAAGGGCTTGAAATTTCCTACCAAATGTACCAATTGAAATTTCCTACCAATTGTATATGCACATTATGGTGCATATGTATATGCACTACTTTCATATACATTATCTTGTTATTATTTCCAGAATTGGAGTCAATAATGAAATGCTAACAATATCTCTTATCATCTTGAAATTGTTACAGATTGTTTGCCTGGAGTTAATCCCAAGATTCTGAAGTAATATATGATTCCATACATCTTGCTTCCAATTCCCAGTGAGCCCACAAGGGAACAAATTATTGGGAAGAGTCTAGTTGAATTCAGTATCAATGAACCAGATTGAATCAGAACGATCTGCAGTGGCAATTCCCAGAGCAAGCTTACTGCAGTTGTGAACACATAGATTAGAATGACTAGAACTTCATAAATGTTCCAGTTGAGAATGGAATAAAAAAAGACAGCATAATCTTATAAGCATAAATGTTTGTTTGTTTTAGTAAGTGGAGTTGGGCATTGGCAAGACAGTCTGTTGACAGTCTTGAAACAAACTCTGAATTGTATATGCCCAGTTAGCATGTGATGCTGTTGAAGCTGAATCATGGACATCTATGGAGGAAATCACAAGTTTGAGTGGTAAAATGTATGCTGCAGTGTTATGATGCAAACTCCACCCAGACATACTTGTATTTGGGTAGTGGGGGTGGATATTCTTTAAAAAAATGGATTTTATTATTCAGTAAATTTTTTAACTTTTTTAACTCACCTATTTGTGAGTTTGGCAATTATATAAATTTGTTACATAAGCAAACAAATAAGTAAATGTGATGCGAAGACACAAGTATGAAACTCAGAACTTGCAACATGCTATTACAAAACTAGTTTCATAATTTTGGTAGGTAGGTAGGAAAAGACATACATATCTCACCTGGTCAACAAATTCAGAAAATGCCCACTTAAATATAAAATAGTTTAAACAGTCAGTTCTTTTCCTTGGCTTTTCTGAGCTGAAATCCTGTTGGCATGGATCCTTGGCCTGTTGAATAATCCATATCTTTATATAGAATATGTATATCACAGTGCCTATTACACCACTCAAATTTCTTTATTCTTTCCATAATTTAAATAAATAGGAAAGCCTATTTATCATTTGAAACTGCTAATTAGAAATCACCAGAAAATTTATTAAATGTACATACTCCCTTTGACTCTTTCCAAAGTGGTCTACTTGATTTGTCCAAATTAGTTAAAATATTGGATTCAAAGATGAGATTCATTAGAAGGAATATGATTTACTATACTTTAACTCAAAGTTCTTTGAACTTTGTATAGCTACAGTAACACAGACACATTTTCATGGGTTCATTTTATCATAAATTTAGGTCTTTATCCTAACTGTCCAGGAATATGGCAGTATGTTGTGCTAACCTTTGTATTTAATTACTTAGTCGTGCTTAAACATTTACAAGATAAGAAGAATGTCTGAAGGAGAAATATAGCTGTTTTCTTACTACTTTGTATGAGGAGCTCCAAAGAATTCCTTGAACTTTCCTTCCCACATATGTAAAAATGTGGGCTAATTAAGAAGAACACATCAAAGGGACTTAGACTAGTGAACACACCTGTGTTCATTCACATGACTCTATTCATATACCTGTTAAACATAGTCCTAAGAATCACATACATGGGTTGCTATGCAGACATGGGAAATACATATTTGGTTTAAAATTGATTTAAGGAATTGCAGACAAAGGCTACATTTATGTCTTGCGTACACTGAACAACTTTTTTTTTGGTCTTTGAATATGAAATATCATGCATTCCCTCTGTCTATATAGTATACAATTTATTTCAGATATATTAACTAGTTCTTCACATGATTAGAATCTGCAAAAATGCAGTCATACCAATCTGATTAGTTAGAGTACATAAAATATGTAGTTCAGTTATGGTAATGCAAGTCTGAAATCCATCAGGAAACCATGTGGTTACACTCAGGCTGACACCAAAGGCAAGATGGGCAGGTCCTAGAAAGCATGGCCATATAAAGACACATGTCAAGAAATAAAGAAGGATATAAAAAGATATCAAAGGGATGTCTAATGTTCAAAAGAACTGTCCCACTTCAAAACACTATGACATAGTGCTCAGACTAGACAGATAGGAGAATGAAGAAAAGTGTATCAAAGAGCAGTATTCTGTCACCATGGCCCTTTGCATAGCCACATGGGCTCAAAACATTTCCACTTTGTTTGGAAGGCTCTATCAAGCTGGGACAAAGTGCACTTTGAATGCTTCTGCTACATTTCTCTACTGAAACAGACCTGGAAGATCTGTATTTCTATACAGTAGTAGACCCAATAATGTTCAGGAGACCATGACATTTATCAATCTCCATTTACTTTTGTTTGTTTGTTTATTTGTTTATTTATTTATTGCCTGACTTTATTATTTTTACAAATAACTCAAGGTGGCAAACATCCAACTTACCCTTCTCCTCCTATTTTCCCCACAACAACAACCCTGTGAGTTGAATTGGGCTAAGATAATGACTGGCTCAAGGTCCCCAGCTGACTTTGATGTTTAAGGTAGGACTAGAATTCGTGGTCTCCTTCTTTCTAGCCTGATTCCTTAACCGCTAGACCAAAGCAGCATTGTTACATTTAATGACCAGGTAGGGAGAGCACTGAAATTTGAGTGTCATATAAAGTCTAGATCCATTTTCTTTGTTAAGTATCGAAATACAATAATTTTTTTTGGTGAATCTTGAAATGGTTATCCAATGACTATTCCACTCCATTATTTATATATTAATTTTGGTTGTTCTGGGACTAGATTTCAAGACTATTTAATAAAAGAATAAACAATAAGAATGATGCAATAATTAAAAGACATGTTCATAACACAGAAAAAATAATGAAATTTTAAAACCCACTATGCTGAAATATTAAGATTTTGGAGCTCCATGGAGGGTGCTTCTTAAAATTACTGGAAAAGAAGTTTGTTGCAATATTTTTCTTCTTGTTATTTGAATGTAAATCCCATTTTTTAAAAGTTGATCTCCATCTTTTAATCTTGTGAGATTGAGTGACACTTGGAAAGCTTACATGATTTGAATTTAGGTTTGTCCAATACTAGGCAATATACTATTACCAGCAATACGCATTTGTTTTTACAATTTTTCATGTATAGTGGATTTTGCCGATAGTACAGTTTTGGAAAAGCTCTCCATTTTATCTTTTGCTTTTTTAAAAAAAGTATTTCATATAAAAATTCATAGCCTCATATTTCCTTTCTGTCTGAGGTAAGGTTGCATAGACATCTAGAGATTGTGATGGAAATCTGAGCTATAAAATCTTTGGAACTGATTCTTATTCATGGTATATTTCCAGGAACAATTCAAGCTTAATTTATTTAAAATGACATTTGAAGTTTTCTAAGTTGATAGTTTGGGTCAATTTGTTGTGATTTTACTCCTATAAGCTCAGATATACGATTGCATTTCTGCTTCAGATCATGACTGAAATATTTCTGTTGTTTGGTAATTTCTTGAAGGACTTTGGCATAAGATTCCAGCGTATAGATAGATGATGAATTAATAAATGGAGACTAGCTATAGTGTGGATTCCTTGATTTCCTAATTCATCTAACAAAGCCATGAAGAAGAGGATTTCATCATTTGAAAATGTTGTTGTACGAGGCATGTGGGAAATGTCCAAAGCTTATTACATGCAGAAAAATGGTGTTCTTCCTCGATACTTTTGGATTCTCTCTTCAGAGAATTTTCTGATGTTAGAAGAAGACACTTGTATTCTCTTCTAGCTAATTGTCAAAATAATATAGAACAGTGCTTATTAAAGTGCAGTCCTAGGAACCCTGGAGGTCCCCTGAGACCTTCTTGGAAATCAAAATTATTTGCCAGCCTATGTTGAAAAATAATACAATATTAAAATCCCATTAAATTGTGTGAAGTGGTACCTGCAGTGAATGTGTCAATTTTCATGTTAATATGGTAAATATCAACAAATATAACTCATATAAATAAACACATATAAATATAACCAAAGCTGTTTTTTGAAATCATCCATGATTTTTAAAAGTTAGAAAGGTTCTGAGAGAAAAAAAAATTTAAGAAATGCTGGTATAGAGAAACAGGATAACTATGCACTTAGTTTTTATGTTCAAGTCACAGGAAGATTTTTGAAACTATTGAAGAAACAAAAACCAAAGCAACAAAGCTAAATGAATTACTTGCTCTGTCTGAATGATTTGTTTTGGTAACACTAAACTATTGTCCCATATGTTGGTACTGTCAAAATATTTTGTTACAATGAACACCTGTGAACATTTAGTACTTTTTAACCCAACTTTATGCAGACTGATGGTAAGTATTAAGCATGAATATAAATTTTAATTGTAAAATTTATTGTTTACCTAATCATTTCAGTTTTCTGCCTTGTTTAAATTCAAAGGCTAATATCAATTCTGTATCTATGTATTTACTTTTTAGAAGTTATGCAGCAATAAATGTTGGAAATGCCAAACAAAGAAACATTTTACCGTATGTGGTGGTGATGCAAAGAGACTCAAAAGTCTCTCTAACACCAAAGAAATACACCAAAATAGACATAAAATTCTCAAAATAAAATTAGAATTAAACCACTTATTTTTATTAGTTACAATCTTAGAGAATATAAACGAAAAGCATCACAATTTATTAATATACATGCTGACAGCAGCAAGAATCATTTTTTAAAAAATATCCTGTTTCCCTGAAAATAAGATATCCCCTGATAATAAGCTCAATCAGGCTTTTGAGCGCATGCACTAAAATAAGCCTCCCCCTGAAATAAGCCCTCCCCAAAACTATTTAAATGCAGAGCTGAAAAGCAGGTAAGATGGCAAGAGGAACCACATCTTGCTCCATGCACCCCAAAATAATAAGATCTCCCTGAAAATAAGGCCAAGCATTTATTTCGGGGTTCAAAAAAAATATAAGACAGGGTCTTATTTTTGGGGAAACATGGTATTTGAATATTTAAAAAAAAAAAACCTTGCTGAAATGTAAGGTTGGGAAGCTAAAGCTAGAAAATATATGGCAATGGAAATGTACCGCAAGAGAAGTATAATTAAATTCAAGTAAAAATGGTTTCCCTACATACAACACAGAGCAAGTCTAGCTAAGACACTCTTAGCTATTTTTTTTTTTTTGAAGACAAAAAGAAATTGTTTTAAAATAATTAATTAAAATGAGCAATAATCTCAGGTAGCCAAAGCACAGTATAAAAACCACAGCAATTAGTGCTTGGGAGAAAAAAGAAGACGTTGAGGAGAAAGGGACAGGGACAACTAGAATACTTTTACTTATAACTTTTATTTGTTTTTCCATTTCTTTTTTTCCTTTTTATAAATACCATATTTCTACCTCCATTGTAGTATAAAGTTTATTTTACGCATTTCCATGCATTCTTCTTTTCTTTGTTTTTGCGTTTTGAGTTATCCTTTACCTAATTAATACAAAATAAAAAAATAGAGCTTGATCATGAAAATAACTTTCCTTTTCCTTTTCAAATGATAAAGACATCATGACATTTTTTTCTGTTGCCGTTAAGCTATTTAATATCTCTTTTACTATTCTCTCTAATATCATTTAGATGCAATTTATTAGAGGGAAAACATCCTGAACAGATTCATAGTATATAAAGGAAGATCCTAAATAATATGTATTTTAATTAATCTAGTTTGGAAAAAGTTATTTATACTTCAATTAAAAAATGAAGAAAGGCTTATTTCACAATCACTGTGTTATATGAATAAAATTGGTTTAATTGTTTAGCTTTCCTATATTACTCTAGCACATAAATGTTAATGTATAGTAATGGAATTATGATCTGTTAAAGATCACATGACCTAAACCAGCTATATAGGGAAGAAACTATTAATTTAAAGTTTTGCATGGAAATCTACTTTTTAAAATTTTTATCTCCAGTAAAACTTTTGCTTTGGAGTAAACAAGCAACATTTAAGCCACCAAGTTTCATATTAATCCTATGAACTGAATCTATGAACCAAATGCCATGTCTCTAGGCTTTGGGGGGGAAATTCAGTACAATAATATGACTGCCTATTAAGCTCTTCTATGACCAGGAATACAAAAAAAAAAAAAAAAGGCGATGAAGAAGAAGAAGGGGTGGGTGGGTTGGTGGAAATACCCTACAAAGAATCAGTAGGGTGTTTTCAACAAGTGAGAAAATTGGTTTTTGACCTCTCTTGACTTCTATAAGCTTTCATGGATCCCACCTGTGGTTTCTTTTCTAAAAGAAGGAGTAGTAAAAAAGAGAATATTTTCTCCTCCTTTGTTTGTACTAGATCCTCCCTCTTCCCCTGTTATATATATATGATGATGTTCAACTCAATTCTATCCATTCCTTTCCTGGGGATAGCAGGGAGGGGAGACACAACAACTCATTTGACCTTCTTAACATTTCAGATCAAGGTATCTTTTTATGTTGATATGTTTAAAGTACCTTATGATGTAAGACAGAGTATGACAACAGTTTGTTTCTCTAAATGCTTGTGCTGTCTATAACCTGTGCACTAAAATAATAACATTCTAGTTTAAACTTTCTGAGGAGCCCATGCATTATTTTTGCTTTCCAAGAAATGGGAATCTTATTACTGAAAAATAACTCATTACGGTTATTCCAAAGTTACTTATTTGGAAGTCCCACATTTTTGGGGAGTAACTTCAGAAATCCTATTTTAACAATCCTACCGACATCATCCTTTCAGTTTATTGTGCTGAAAATCAAGAATTAAGTGTTCGAGACCCAAGCGGCTTTATTTTGTTTGTTTTATTGAAGATGCCCATATCATCTTGAATATTCATTAATATTCTGTACCATTAACAATAATTTATCTGTAATTGTAAGATCAGGCAAGGAGAAGTGGGTATAATTTTGACTCTTAATAAATGATTCTATAAATTGAATTCCAATACACAATAAAAAAAAAGGATTTCCCTAGAAACAGTGTAAGGTGGCTTTTATGATAAGTGACATGCCAAAATAGAACGTTGTCAAAAATATTTTTGTGGTTGTTGTTCAATTGTGTCTGATTCTTGGAGACTGCCTGGTAAGGTCCTTGCAGATTTCTTGACAAGATTTTTCAGAAGTGATTTGCCATTGCTTCCTTCCTAAGGATGACAGAAAGTGACTGGCTGAAGGTAACACACTTGGTTTTATGTTTAAGGGCTAGAACTTATGGTCTCTCAGTTTATAGCCTGTTCCTTTAACCACTACACCCAACTGGCTCTCTCTCAAACATATAATAACAGTGGCCTAGTTCCCACATGAAACTAGAACAGATTGCTTTGGCCATTCAGTTGACCTGCAGTAGGAGAATTGTCATATCACAATAGGACTGAATTAAACCAAGTACACCATCCTTCAAAATTATCTTTCAAAAAGTCCAGTGAATTAATTTGGATAATTCTTCAAACAATGGTTTTGAACATTGTGAAAAATATATAACATTGAACCAAATGGGTATTTTATCTCAATTGGAGTCAATTAGATTGAGTTAGGCGGCAGGTAGAAATTGAATAAATAAATATAAATCTCCATTGCTTCTATCCTCTTCTCTTTCCTCTCCTTTTCCATTTGTACAAACCATGAACTATAACACCTAAAGTAACAATTAGTGGCATCCAATATGGTTGATAGACCCATTTCTAACTGTCTATCATTTGAAATGAGATTGAGAACCAAGAATTTAATTAACTTACATGCATGCAAACCCTTCATACTATTCTCTGTGTTACACAATATAGAGAAAAAGAATGACTACTAGTGGGCCAAATAAATTTATGATAGGCATTAACAGTAATGAAAAGTATAGCTAATTAAATCTGGTTTGTGCCAACATCATCTTTTCAAAAAGTTTTCTCCTTCCAAATCATCCTTACTTATACCATGTTGATATACCAATTCTTACATTATCTTGTATATTGTAAACCTTTCATTCTTTCTTTTTGAAGATCTCATGAACTCAATCCAATCATGATTTTCTCTTTTTTTAGCCCATTTATTCTTCCCTCATATATTTTCTTTATAGTTTCCATTCATATGACTAAGCTACCTTAAAGTACTTATTTTACATAGCCACACTCCTTTGTTTGATGCCTTATTCATTTATCACTCAATTATCCTTGACCTTATCTCTTTTTGTTTTATCATATTTTCTTAAATAACTGATATTCACTGTATTCAACTTATTTTATTTTTCTCCTGACATACCTAACCTTCACTTCCATATAATAATACAGATAACAGCATACTGTAATATATCTGTTTTTTCATTCTTTCAACAAAGAAGTTATAAAATTAATCTCTGTACACTAGCAATTATGTTTTGACGAGCATTTTCATGTCTAGTTTTCTCCATCCCTTGCCCCATCTTTAGTAAACATCCGACCAAGCTGCACAAATTCATCCAATTGTCTGACTTTTCATCATTTATGTATGACTTGCAATTGTTCATTTTACCTGTCAAACACAATTCTTTCAGTCTGTGATACAATTTTCAGATCCATATTCTTCACTGAATATACAGTGTAATGTTCATTGAAAACAATTAGAACAAGAAAATTGCACCATCTGCATATAAAGTACACATATATCCATAACAATATCATTTAATCTTTACATACATACATACATACATATTACAGATAGTACTGTAAAATAATCTATTTATAAATGCAAGTAAGAACAAAGATATTACACAATCCTTTCTTCCTTTCTACCTTTGAACCATTCACTAAGCATTCAATTTATTCTTATGAATGCTTTACTACGCTCTATAGAATATATATTTATTACTTCAACGCTTTTCATTTTCTGAAGATCACTCACAACCTGGTTGTGCCATCAGGGCCAGGAAATCTAGGAGAATGGTAAATTAATGAATTGGCTCCACTATTGCTAACATCTCATTGCCAAATATTTCTTCTCTTTTAGTTTTTCTCATAGTTTTTTAATGTTTCTAATAATGGTAATGCCAATCATTGTTTAGCATGTATTAATTTTTTTAGACTTCCTGTATGCTGCCTACAGTCTTTCTCTCTCTCTCTCTCTTTCTATCCCTGTGTGTGTCTGTGACTACACAACTATAGAAATTTGATTTATAAATAAAAAAGTAAATAAATTGCTCATATCACATTCAGTAACAAACTTCTATTTCATGCAAAACATTACATAATTCAGGTGCATTCATTTATCATAAGCTTTTTCTAATTAAATTAACTTGCAGTAGATATTTTTCAGCAATCGACTGAAGAATAAAATTGTGATCTGTATAATTCTTGTCTTACTTCCCAAGTTTTCACATTCACCTTTTATATTCTAGAATGAAAATTCTACCAAATGCTTTCCTAAGCACATTTGACAAACTAACTCCTCTCTAGTTTTTACATTCAACTTTTCCTTTAATATAACAAAAAAGGCTCTCTCCATTTGTTTTATTTATAAGGCAAATATGTGGTGAGAGAGAGAGAGAGAGAGAAAGAGGGAGGGAGGGAGGGGGAGAGAGAGAGAGAGAGAGAGAGAGAGAGAGAGAGAGAGAGAGAAGCTCCTTAGTAATTCTGTTCTTCTAGTGGTTTGATGTTGAATGCTTTACATTGGAAAGATCAGTTGGAAACTAAATACAAAATGAGATATATAACTACCAGCTAATTTACAAAAACATTGATTAATTAATGTTATCAATTAGCATGTAAACATTTAAAATGTTATATTGAACATATAATGTTTATGAATATGTAAACTACTCTGGACTTGTATTATGGGGAGTGAATAATACATATCTACATATACATTCCAACCTTTGATCTAATTGTCTGTGCATGGAAGATCAAACAAACATCTTTGGGGTTTCATCTATGAAATATCATTCAAAACAGACATTTATGATAGGCCTTGGAACTAAAACTGTTATGTTATTTAGAGCTATTTTCATATTCTTACATATACCTAGTTTCTTATATAACTGAAACCATATGTATCATGGATGCTTCCTCATCATTATTTGCCACACATAGCATTACTTAAGGGTGACTTTGAATGTATACTGAATAAAGCTCTGGAATTATCACATGGAGACTATTGTGCAATTATTTCTTCAACTGTCCAAATCCCCAATTTTCTAATGTGCATTGACATTTGCAACACAAATGTCCTACATTTTGAGGACTCAAAATGGAAGAGCAAATGTATTTTTAGTGTTCTGGTATGTAGAATTCAGTTTGTCTTTGTATCTTCTCCTGTACCAAAATGGATCAAGAGAAAATGTCAATACTGAAGGATGATAGAATTAAATTGAAAGCAAGACTGACCCTAAGTTAATAAACATTTTAAGATTTTTGAATGCATTTGTGATTGGATTGAATTGAATGAAATGGGAATCACCTTTGGATTCATCATAAACTACGAATTCATGACAAATATTTATCTGTATCTGATTTCATGATACATATTCTTACAGAATCCTGGGCTTTTATTATTTTGATAGCACAACCGTTCAAGATTATAATACACTCTAACAAAGTTTATAATAAATACATAAACTTTGCTTGTTAAATAATCTGTATTTCAATTTTAAATCATAATACTAAAATTAACACTGACATCCAACATTTCATGAGGAGACTTGAGTGCAAATGTTTCCAAGAATCTGCTCTCTGTCTTCTTGCTCCTACAAACTCCAAATGTCCTTTGCAATTTGCTTTTGATTTTCCAGACTGCCAAAGCAAAGTCAGACTATGTAGAGGATTTTGGGAGTGAAAGAGCAACTATTTTGATGATGAACTCTATTATTACTATTTGTAGCACACCGTCTTTCAAAACTGCTACTAATGTATTTTATTGGATACAAAAAAAACACCCCACTTTCCAAAATGTACAAATTCAAATATTGTAATTCAGAATGAAAGAAAATAGAACAGGCTAAATTAAATGAATTTATGAACCATTGAAATCAACATATAAAGTTAACCATGGCTAAGTTAAGTCCGGAAAAATTCAGTGGAAATTAAATGCAGATAACTTTTGTGTTCAGTAACTAGTTGGAACTAAATAGCAATTACTCATGTTGATTTGCACAATCTCTCTTTGAATGTTAGTTGACCAAACCTTCACAACTGTGCAGTTATTACCATTCAAAATTATGACAGTGGAAAAAGATGAACAAACTGATACTTTTACAGTATCTGATATATAAAGAACTGAAAATTACTTAGCAAACATGAATAAATCTATCCAGAACAAAGCTGCAGTAAATTCTCTTAGGATACCCAGATAAGTGGGCATAAACATATAGACTAAAGCATTATGAATTCAGTAGGAATGCATTATTAGGAAATATGCATAAAATTGCTCTTCAACATCCTAAAGGATAGTGTCTAAACTACAAATAAAAGAGAATGATATCTCTCTGTATATATAAACTACTATGATACATATACTATTCATTTTCTATATATTATCAGCTCCATGTAGTAAAAATTCCCGGGGCATGGTGGTACATTTCATATTGTGGGCTCCATGTTATGGGCTGTCATATTGTGGGCTCCATACACCTAGAGTACTGCATACAGTTTTGGTCACCACACTATAAAAAAGATGTTGAGACTCTAGAAAGGAGAGCAACCAGGATGATTAGGGGACTAAAACATATGAAGAATGGTTACATGAACTGGGCATGGCTAGTCTAGTGAAGAGAAGGACCGGGGAGACATGATAGCAATGTTCCAATATCTCAGGGGCTGCCACAGAGAAGAGAGGGTCAAGCTGTTTTCCAAAACACCCAAAGGCCAGACAAGGGATAATGGATGGAAACTGACCAAGGAGAGATTCAACCTACAAATGAGGAGGAACTTTCTAACAGTGAGAACAATCAACCAATAGAACAGCTTGCCTTCAGAAGTTGTGGGAGCTTCATCACTTGAGACTTTCAAGAAAAGATTGGACTGCCATTTGTCAGAAATGGTGTAGGGTCTCCTGCTTGAGCGGGGGGTTAGCCTTGTTGACCTATTAGGTCCCTTTCAACTCTCTTAATCTGTTATCTGATGTTACATTTAGAATTTCTTATAATAAATATTTAGGCTATGAATATACAGTAAATTCATGGCTGGTTTGCATAAATAAAGGACAAGGACTTTATTTCTCTGGACAAATAATGAATTTCATGTTTTTATAGCTACATTAAAGGCATTCTTTTTAAAAAATAAAATAAAATAATAAAATAAATAAAATAAAATAAAATATAAAACTATAAGGCAGGGTTTTGTAAATTATGAGGTGCAGACACAAAGGGGAGGTATTAAGAATCTGTAAATTGTACATTGTTACAATGAATCCATGCTTCCCAACATTTCATTGCATTGTTTTTATTGTTCATTTGTATTCATTTTGATGACTGGATTTTTAAAGGTAAGCACATTAAGGTTGCACTAAAAGGAGGTGTGATGACCAAAAGTTTAGGAACATCTGTTTTAGTGTGGTTACAGAAACCACTAATGACTAATATCAAACAAAGAAGCAGTTTTCATGGAAAAATACATGGAAAGCTGGAAACTAGAAGGTTAGTAATGTTTCTGCCCATTCAGTGGCATAACAGTAATGCCCGCTTATGCATTAAATAGTGGGCAGCTTAACATTAGGATTTTCTGTAGAACAGTGACCTTCAAAACTGTCATTATCCATACTCTACAGCAATGTATAGTACACCCATTATATAGAAAAGTTATTCATTTTAAATAATATGGCAAAAACCAGAAAACCATAAAAGACTGGACAAAATGTGACATGCTCCTAGGATATGTTACTTTCATATTAGTTCATTTTCTCAGAAGTTTTATTTTTTCTGTCTCTTGCAAAATATGATTACTATTGCTTCTGCTCTTAATTAGTTAATTTGTTTAAGAGACGGACGGGAGGGGAAGTCCTCTGAGAATCCATGTTTGTATAGTAAATGTGAAAGCTATCATTGGGAATATATAACCGAATAGCAGAGTTTTGCAATCTGTTCTAGGTTATTTCCACTTTGAATTTAAAACATACTTTGTTAAAGTCAACGTTTCCCCCAGATGTTAACAAGTTATATAATTGGTGATAACTAGATTTCTTTATTAACTAATCTGATTATATCTGGGGGGAAATCATGCAGGATTTTTAGATAAATAAGCAATATTTTTACCACATATGAACAGAGAAGAGGTAATATTGTTCATATTAAAAGTTCAGAATCAAGAGCCCTGATTGTCCTCTTTTCTTCTCATTGGTAAATGGGTCCAAAACTATTCATTTTATGAACTGGCCTCAAAATGAGATTATTCAATTTATATTTTGATTCCATCAGGGTGCTATTAGTTGCCTGGTTATGACTTCAGTTTCTTACACTGTAAATCCTTGAAAATCAGAAATTATAATATAAACTTTAATAAAATTGAGGTATGATTCTGCCCCAGTCAAAGGAATTTTGTAGTTATGTTTTCAAATATGGAACCTGCTAAGATAATTATTTTACGAAGTTCAAATGAAATACTATTTTTAAAAGCGTGGTATTTTTCAAAATGGCAATTTATTTGAAAAACCTCTGAGCAGATGGAAACAGTTCTAAACAATAATCATAATTTGCAATGATTTTTTGCATATCAAATTTCACCTCCAGGGGAATTTTCACTGTCTAGTTCCTAAAAATAAGGGCCACACTGCACTCTTAGACACTGAATATAAATATGGCATGTGTCTAAATCAATAATGCTCTAAAAACAAAATTAGGCCTAAGGCCTTTAATCGAGACTGAAGCTCATAGTCACCATGGCGTGCAAGTAAGAGTGTCAGATTATCTTAATAAAATAATATATCACATTACAGAGCATTTAAGGGTGATTATAGATTTAAGGGTGATTATATATGTTTTGCCTTGGCCTTTCTCTGAGCCAAGCTTTGAAATGAAATCTCCAGTTGATACAAGGACTCAATTTGTTTTTACTAGCATGTTTATCTGTTTGCTTAAAGAATTCTTTCACATGGTCCCTAGACGATAGAGTTAATGCTCCAGTCACATGCTCGAGCTAAAATGCTGACATCACATTGGAAACAGTAAGAGGTCCAATACATTCCAGTTATTGAGGATTCTACCTGCCATCACAGACACACATAGACACTGACATCACACTAAAATGGAGAGAGCGACTCAGCAATTGCAAGGCACGCCATTTACAAGGGGAACTTCTACTTAATATTCCGCTTGATCTGCCAAGTTTATAGCCTGGTAAATCTGAATACAAATGTGGATGCAAATGAGGATTCATTATTCTTACATCGTCTTTGTGTTGAAGCTTAATGTAACTTGGTTCCTGTGGTTGCTCAGGGAATATAGCTTGTAAGACAACAAATATGAAAAAGAAAAAGATGGCAAGGATGGGGAACATAAATTGGATGCAAAAGGAATAAGAGAACCAGTATAAATGGTAAGAAATTAGGCTAAGACTTTCAAGATGATTATGCATAAATGACAATGTTTCTAGCAGTGCATTATATAAAGTACATTGTTTTCTGCTCTCAGAAGAGAAGGAGTTAATCGATCAGCCACATTCTTCATAGGCAAAATGCAACAAACCCCTTTTACTGAATTCCTAGTATTGTGCCCATTGTAAATATCAGTGCCACAATGTCAGAACAATTTTGGTTTCTTTACTAAATATAGAACTATATCATTATAGTAGCTTATCAGAAGATAGCATATTATTATTGTTATTAACATCAACATCAGCAACCAAACATCTCTCTTCCCTTTCCCATACAATATTATTGAATAACTAAGAAACAAATTCAGAAACTTAGGGACAATTAAAACAACACACTGAACATCCTAGTAATTTAAATCACACATTTATTGATTACTAGAGCTTCTCGCATGCACAAAGTCAAGCAATGTTAAACGAAGAAAAGAAAGGCATTGCAGAAATCATCATTAACCTGTAAATGCTAAACATTGTTTGGATGAACACGTTACCTTTTGTTCTACACATAAATACCTTCTCCGTATACACAAAGTACTCTAGCTTTTAATTTTAAAAGATGCTGTCATGCTTAGCATATGCAATGATCCTAAAGTCCATGCTGTAGGGCTTGCTTCTTCATCCATAAATAAAACACATTTGCATCCATTCAGTCAAATTAGCTCCATATAAGGGGGAGTGGGAGAAGATGGATATAATTAGTTCCTCTCTCAGGTTTCACGGTTTAAAACTCAAGCATGCCTGCTGTCTTGATTAAATCCACCATCGTCTTCCAATAGCTAGTGCTAATTCTTCCAAGGAAATATTCAGTTGAGGTGTTATTTTATTCTGCACTGCTGTTAGTTGTCTAATTTACGCCAAGTCCCTGCAGTGCTTTCCTTAAGCCATCCTCTTTGTCTTGCCTTTGAAATTTACAAATCTTACAAGAAATCAATACTTAATTGATTATTCACTTTTCTGCAGCTTCAAACAGCAAGCACGCATAAGATCCAGGCGTAGTCATCCCATTTTCGATGCAGGAGGTTGTTTGGTGGCAGGGATCTGCAGGGATCCAACAAAGCTCTGCAGTGGCATGGGGTGCCAGCAACCGATGAAGAAAATGAAGATCACACTAACGAAGCTGGAAAAAGTTCCTTTGTGAGACGGATCCATCTCAGTGCTTTAAATAATATCAATAATAATAATGATAATAAATCCTACGAGGCAATAGCAACTGGATGTATGGGAGCACCATTTCCACCCCTGCAGTCATTCCTTTGTTTCTGGCTTACTCTTTTCTTCTCTTGGCACTGAACTGGAGCATCCAAACTGGCACCGAACTCCGAGAACTCCACGCCGGAATTCTTGTGTGTGGGGGGGTGTTTAAGAGCCGTGCGTTATCTCTGGCACAGAATAAGGATGGCAAGCACGTAATGTTACAAAATGTAGGACAAATTCAAGGGAGAGACAGAGAGAGAGAGAGCAAGAGAGAGAGAGCAAGAGACAGATGGCGGATCTGGCAAGATGCCAAAGCCAGTGAAATGAATTACATTGCTGAATAACTGTACACCATTGATTCTGCCACTTGTTGCTGCTTGGCAAAGAAAAAGAAGAAAAGAAAAGAAAAAAGGGGGAAGAGAGAGGGAGGGAGAGAGAGAAAAAGAGAGAGAAAGAGAAAGAGAGAGAGAGAGAGAGAGAGAGAGAGAGAGAGAGAGAGGCCCTGACGTTGGCAGGAGTCTGCTTGTACATTGTGCAATCTGCACGGAACTTGGGACGCCCCACTCAGGAGAACAATGTGATGCTTTGTTTAAGGCAAGCATAAATGTTTGTATGCATGGGAAGGAAGGAAAGAAGGAAGGAAGGAAGGAAGGAAGGAAGGAAGGAAGGAAGGAAGGAAGGAAGGAA
>WNWU01000003.1:37591279-37631957 GCA_012654045.1 Ptyas mucosa | reverse complement strand
GGAAGGAAGGAAGGAAGGAAGGAAGGAAGGAAAGAAAGAAAGAAAGAAAGAAAGAAAGAAAGAAAGAAAGAAAGAAAGAAAGAAAGAAAGGAGGAAACCATTCAAAATTACATCCAATATAAAATCGACCATGTAGTTGTCAATAAAAAGAAATTGAATGAATTGTTTATATGTTACTTAACAAAACAAGAGAGGCATTTAAATGTGGTTTTATATGGGGCTATGATATGTATGCTGTGGTTGTATCTTTATAATTAAATATAAAATTAGTAATTGTTTCTTTTTAATCATAGTATAGTATATATTGTATGTGTAGCGTATGTCTCAAAGCTTGAAACAATTTCTTCCTAACTTTGAAACTTAGCAGTACCAGACACTTTCTTCTTGTCCAGCAAAAGCATGTCTGGAACTACCAAATGAAGCATTCAGTAAAGGTTGGTAAAGCTCTACAATGTAGAAATGTGTTAGTTTGTGCATCTGTCACATAGCTGAGAGCTGCCAAAGCACAAGATGAGATGAGACAGCAAGACAGACATTAATTTTTAGCATTCATCATGAAGAAAACGGTTCCCCTCACTTTCTTATTCCCTTTTTTTTCCACAGGAAATCATAGTGGAAACACTCAAATCCTTCAGAAATGTGCAAATTAGAGCTCTGTCTGCAGTATTATGATCTATTATTAGGTGCACTTAAAATGCCAAATTAAATATTAATATGCAGTTAGAGTTGTGCTATTATTTTAAATCCCTGAAATCCTATGAGCCCTTTGGGTTCTGGGGACTTATACAGGATATTTCAAGGCACTAATTGCAACACCTAGAAAGTTCTTCAAATTTGTCAGGTAACTGCTGTTGAGCAAATCACTTCCAGATTGATATTGTTGGATATGGATATGCATATTTTCGAAACCTAAGGGAGATGTCATATGACCCGTTCAAAGCATGGAGCGTGGAATGACAAATCAAACAACATGCCTTGCTAATCTATCATTTATCTTAAAAGATTGTTCATGAAATAGCTGTTCTTGGGCACAGAATTCCTTCAATCTGCCTAAGTCATGCTGAAGAGGTTTCTCTAAAGTAGAATGCATGTATGAAGCAAAATAAGACAAACAAATATTTTCTTTTGGTTATTCCGTTTTGATTCCCATCTGATCAATTAACAATCCCATCTGATCAACTAACAATCAATTAACAATGTGGACTAGTACTAAAAGAGGTAAGTGATGGGTTCCTTCTCAATAGATGAATGTAAACTTGACTTCAATTATAACAAGACAGCTCTTTCACAAATGAACTTAAGGTCAAGCAAGCAGGCAAGTTTCAATAAAGATCTTGCCAGAACCATTATCTTAACCCTATTCGATCTATTCAGCAGAATACATAGGCCTTCTTTCACCCTTTTTGAACCATGCTTGAAGAGAATAGAAGATTCCTCTGGATCATGAATGATGCCTTTTCATTCTTCATATTTTCTAGCTTTGCATTCATGGATTCATTCTACAATATTTGGTCTATTGGGACTCATCCTACATACCTAGAAGAAACAAGTATGACAGCTTTTCATCATGACCTTGTGTAACATGCTACATTTTGTTCGGTATACTATTGTCATGCAGAATCTTCTTTCACTAAACTTATTGATTTGATTTGATTCTCTAAAGACTGCTGCCATTGCTGCATCTGATACTCCCAGATCCATATTTCCTTATAATATTTTTCTTAGTGGCAACTTGAACTGTAGCATCAGTGACCGCTATAAACCAGAAGTAATTGGGAATGGAAATGCTCCTAGGAAGATGTGATTTTTTTTTTTTACTGACGATTCCCAAAGTAAATGTCTTCCAAACCAATTGTTTATATTTCCAGGAATTGTGGATTAGTTTAAGATTGTCCGGTGCAGTGTAATAGTTTTTAGCCATGATACATGTTTGCATAACATTGCTGTTCATTATGTGTCACAGGCATAAAATGAATAGAAGAATACTTAAAGGAAGGTAGCAAGATGCCACAATTCTAGAGTAAATACATGGAGTGTAAATGTTTGATAATTATATGAAGAATGCCCTTAAATCACAAGTTTCTATTATAGAGATGAAACTCCCCTGACATATGGCACTCTTTGATGCTAACGTGGCTGACTTCCAGCCCACTCTTTGATGCGTTACTAACTGTTCCTTTTCTCTTCTCTCTCTAAAACCTTGTTGGCAATGCTTATCACACACATGTGGGACCTGATTATTTAATTCCTCTAATACAGTTTATAGGCCTAATTTAGATGCTTACTAATTGAAAAGCATTTTCATGTCCACAGATAGTAACATATGCCAGGCTGAGCTTTCAAGTCTATCCTCTTTACTTTCAGAGTCTCACTTCTCCATTCTTGCTAGCATTCTGCTTGCGCTCACATGCAATTCATCTCAACCAGATCTCCCCATTGAACTGTTTGCACCTCTGACTCTGTTTAAAGGTTCTGTTTAAGAGAAAACAAGACTATAAGAAAGTAACATGTACCAATTTATATAGTATGTATGAAATTATATTTGTGTACGCTTTATAAAACTAATTTTGTTTCTATTACAACTACAGATTTTTGAAAGACGCAATTGTTATAAAAGAATGTACATCCTTTTATATTATGAATGAATGAATGAAGCAGTCACATAGAGAAATCAGTTATATGATTACATTATGCTAGTGACTGTGGCCATGATATGAGTTTTGCGTCTGGCACTAAAAATATTAAAAACTGTCAGGTAGATTCATAGACAATAATAATGAAGGAGAACTCAAGAATGCAATATATTAAGAAATTGCTATTTTTAATATTTTAAAATGATGAATTAAAAAAAGAAAGCAAACAATATGAACTAAATCAATAGTCTTTCTGGTATTGACACTATGAAGTAATATACCATTTAAAAGAACACACTAAACAATCTGAAACATTCCTGTGGGCTTTTAACATGAGTTAGAGCCTGCTGGAATCACAATCTCATTGGTTGCATTTCATACAGAGTGTTCTAATTTTCACTAAGTCCTGATCAATTTGAATTTATAGCCACTTAAACAAATAGAAAGCCAGATTGTTTGCACGCAACCAAATTGGTCTGAATATATGACCAAGTTTGGATGAAAACACAAATATACTTTCAAAGATATGAAGCTCTGGAACACTCCTTACAGGTGATACTTTTAGTGCTTTTCACCAATCTATTAGTATATTACTATAAATGTTTAAAAAAATGAGTTAGGATTATATATACCTATATCTACTGTACATCTATAGCTATATAACTGAAGATAGAGATCTGAGACATCATCTACACTACATGAAATCAGGTAGTTGTTTTCTGCTCCTAATACAGTATGTTTGCTGACCACTAATGTATGCTACGTATAGTCAAGGCTATGGTTTTCTCAGTTGCAATGTATGGCTGTGAAAGTTGGACCATAAGAAAGGCTGAGTGCCAAAGAATTGAGGCCTTTGAACTATGGTGCTGGAGAAGACTCCTGCAAGTCCCTTGGACTTCAAGGCGATCAAACCAGTCAGTCCTAGAGGAGATCAACCCTGACTACTCTTTAGAAGGCCAGGTCCTGAAGATGAAACTCAAATACTTTGGCCACCTAATGAGAAGGAAGGACTCACTGGAGGAGAGCCTAATGCTGGGAAAGATTGAAGGCAAAAGAAGAAGGGAATGGCAGAGAATGAGGTGGCTGGATAAAGTCACTGAAGCAGTAGGCCTGAGCTTAAATGGAGTCCAGAGGATGGTAGAAGACAGGAAGGCCTGGAGGAACATTGTCCATGGGGTCATGATGACTTTGCAACTAACAACAACAACAACAACAACAACAACAATGTATACTATTTTAAATGTTTACATTAATATTAACATTTAAGTACTTTTGTTAAATGTAAGTTTCAAAATGTATTTTATTTCCAGATTTAGTATTTTGCATTTGTTCTGAGAACTGTATCTGGACTTTGAAAAGTGAGAAAGCCACTAAATAACTAAAGGACAATCTGCAGACTAATCTGGGAACTATATATTAGAGAAAATTCATATTACAATTTTTAGCTATGCACTTTGGGATGAACACCCTTCAAATAGTGTGGAGTATGAATGGAAAAATTGCAGATTACAAGAAACATTTGTATTTCAGTTTGAGATGTAGACAACAAAAGAGCCTGTGCCTGTCTTGAACTGGGAAGGGACACAGGGCAGAAAACATCCTGCAGCCAAGAAGGTTCCACATCCATTTACATTAGTCAGGTGACCCTGAGCACAGATAGACTGAACAACTCTCTAAAAGAATGCAAAAGATCAGCTGTCTGCAAGGAATATAAATCCTTCCATTCCCCACCATCCAGTCAGAGCTGAAGAAACTTCTTGGATGAGAAGCAAAATGTCTTCAAAGAAAAAAGTAGTCCAGTTGCCTCCTGAAAAAAGTACCTTTGGGACATATTACAATTTGGTAATTCCTCAACAATCTGTAGATAGATGCAGCCATGATGGTGACCCAGAAAAACCCAATAATATTCCAAATAATGGAATATCATTTAGCTGGGAATTAAATTTGATAATCATTAAATAACAGCATTCAATGCAGTTCATCAGAATTGTGGTTCATTATATGCCCATGTGGTTGTTTTTAAGGAAACATGTATGAGTACATCTGCCTCAAATCTCATTGGTCTCCATCAGAAACTCCTATAATTTTGTGTGTAGCTTATAGCTTTACACTAAAGCTTATTGCTTTACACTAAAATCGTAAAATAAGGCTCTGATTACATTGGTATAAGATTGTGTCTGGAGGATTATTTTGGTTAAGACAAAAGTATTTAACATTTGCTCCCTAAGAACTTTTTCAGCGGAAAAAATCCCCAAATGTACAGGTGGCTTATTTAAAACTTCATAGTTAAACTTCAGTTTTTCCGAAAACCCATTCCAGTTATACATTTTATAACTGGAATGTTATAAAACAGAAATACTGTTAAGAGATGTTTATCCTGCAATAAATAAATAAATAATACATCAGTGATGGAGGAAATGATTACAAGTTTTATTCAGCTTCTTACTTTCCAAATCAAATCCAAAAATTCACCTTATACCTATGTAAAGTGGATTATTTATGTAATTATCTGTCCAGATGTCCTCATCAGCTCCTATTTGCAATTATTTGATGACAGTCAGATTCCATGCAAACATATTAAGGCCAAGTACAAATATTATTAGTGTAATGGCTTTTTATTTCTAGAACCATTAGAGGAAGGGATACAATTTTCTTCTGTTTATGTACCATTGCACAGAACACATATCTTAGTGATTAAAAGCACAGAAGTCATAAGAACAATGCAATGATGTTTCATAAAATTTACATTTAAAAAAATACATTGTAAATGGCCTCTAGAAATTTGTTTCATCTACGCAGTGAAGGAAGTAGATGGAGGGGGATTATTTGTCCCTAGGAGAAAGAGAAAAAGCCTTGGCCTGAAACAATTTCATCATATTTCTGTTGGTCCCTTTTTATTTTGAATCTGGCTGTTTATATCTTAGAAGACATAGTATTCTATGTAATTCTAGGAGTAACAGTAGTTGTTCTTACATTACTATCAACCTTTTTTCACTTTTTGTTTTTTAAAGTTTAAAAAAAATCTTCTACTTAACTACTTTGAATGTGTTTTTAATCAGTATAGTTTACAGTATTCCTCAATGTTTAAAAAATGTATCTTTATGTAGTGTTTGAAAATTTTATCAATGCACTGAATATTGCTTTAATAGTTGGTAAACAATGAATAACTTACATGTTTTTGTTTCTATGAAAACTTAAAAATAGAGAGTAACCCTACTGCCATCTTGAATTGAAACTGGTGAGTTTGCTTAAGTGAGGAATGCAAGAACGATCTGTTTGCTTGGAGTTAATTGAAAAATGGAGAGCTAGCAGTTTTTCTTGTTTTTCAGAAGACTTTCTAAAGCCATCACTATAAATTATCAGAATACTTCTAGGCAATGGCCAGTGAATTAGAACTAAGCTGTAACATTGCATCATCTATATAGTTGTAAAATAGATTTAACAGAAGCCAGAAATAAATCATTGACAAATAAATCCAATAAACATGGTCTGAATATTGAACCTTGGCGGACACTGCTGTCCATTTCAGCCAAGTACATTTCTTGCCCAGTACATATTTTTGAGTTCTTTTTAAACAGTTATGCTTCTAAGATAAGTAACATATCCTCAAGAGTATCATTTTTAATTGTTTAAATTCAGCAACCTACAGACAATTAAATCAAATGCTTTGTTGATATATATTAAACAGTCAGAAGTCTAAACTATCCAGTAGAAAGTATTCACATGACATTCATTGATAAACCATAAAGTGTGCTTGGATTGATGTGATATGTTAGATTTGAGTTTTTTAGTATGGTAAATATACAGTAGAAATACATTCTACTTGGAAGCAATTAGTCTTCTTAAATGGTCAGCAGAAATATCTTCCATTCTCTTCACGGAGTGTTGGAAGAGCTGAGGACCAGGCCATCAATTTGGTAGATACACAGGGAGGCAACAAATTTAGATTATGTCAAAATGATGCAGATGCACATAAGAAGGGTCACATGGTTTGTTTTTGTGACATTCCCTGTGGAACTCCTGGAAACAATGTGCTTGTCAGGAAGATACCTTATAATGCTCTTTTCCCCTTGGGAAGAAAGGCTTCACAGAACTATTATCAGATTTTGCCCTTTTTTATTTTACCCTTGAGTCCAATGCACCGATGAAAAACAGGAGTGCATAGAAATGACAAGCCCTTGGCTCTGCCTTGGCTCTGCCTGCACTCATCTTGCCCTCTGTCTATTTAGGTTCAGGGGTCCTTATGCCATCACAGATAACACGGAGAAAGCACAAAGCAAAACACTACATATTTTGCTCAGACTTATGAGTTTTAAAAAAAGTTTAAACAAGATCATAATTCAAATCAACTCATCATGAATTGAATGCATTAATGCATGAAGCATTAACATAGATGTATAGATTTTCCATAGGATATAGGTAACTATAGGCACCCAAATAGCTGTCTATGTCAACCAGGTATAAAAAACATGCACAGTACTTGATTCATTTAAGTCCAATCAATATGAAATCACTTAGTTGTTTATTATTGTCTTAGCAGGCTCTATACTGAGGCTCTTTTTAAAGGCTGAATTTCCCTTTTTCCACATAGGAGTTAAATTCCATACAAGGCATACAATTGATTTTGCTAGAGGGCCAAATGAAAATGAATCTTCATGTTCTATTTTTTTTTAAGTTTCACATGGCACTACAGACAATGTAGTTAACTTTTATGCAACGATTAGTCAGTGGTACCTTCAAGTCACTATTGACGCCTGGTGCGGTGAAACCCAGTGGTGGGTTTCAAATTTTTTTACTACCGGTTCTGTGGGTATGGCTTGGTGGGCGTGGCATGGCTTGGTGGATGTAGCTTGGTGGGCATGGCAGGGGAAGGATGCTGTAAAATCTCCATTCTCACCCCACTCCAGGGGAAGGATAGTGTAAAATCCCCATTTCTTCCTGATCAGCTGGGACTTGGAAGGCAGAGAATAGATGGGGGTGGGGCCAGTCAGAATTTTTACTACCGGTTCTCCGAACTACTCAAAATTTCCACTACCGGTTCTCTAGAAGTGGTCAGAACCTGCTGAAACCCACCTCTGCCCTGGTGACTGCCTAGATCAGTCCTGGTAATTTTCTTGGCAAGATTTGAGAAATGGTTTGCTGTTGCCTGCTTCCTAGAAGTGAGAGAGAGAATGACTAGCTGTTCAGTTGACTTTGTGGGTAAGGCAGGACTGGAATTCACAGTCTCCAGGTTTTTATCTTGGTGTCTTAAACCTCTAATCAAACTGGCTTTCTTTTTACACTTGCATTTCAATAGTATATGAACAAAAACACAAAAATTGATTCTATATCCAAGAAAGATAAGTGCATCTTATGATTACTAGATGTAGATGTTGTAGATAACAATCAAATGATATTTGACTTAATGTTTTTTGTGTAACATCTTCCCAAAGGCATACTTTTCTATAATTTATTATAATTAAATATAAACCTCTACTGCATACAAGAAATCTGAGCAGTTAGAAAAACAAATATTCCATTACTCTTTCCTAGTCATTTTAAAGCTGTAATGTACTTTGTAGTCTGTGCTTGGTTACATATTTCATTTTGGAATCTTAATCAAAAATTAAGAAGTTGAATTAAAATTTGTGTCAGATTTATTTTATCCACTACATCTAGCAGATTGGGCATGGTACAGATCTCATCAGCCAAAGAGTGTCAACTGGTGGGATTAGAAAATGGGCCTTTCCTGCAGTAGCTCCTGCTGTCTGAAATATCCTACTTTTAAGATTAGAAAGACCCCAACACTGCTAGCCTTTTGTAAAGTTCTAAAAAAACTGGCTAAATTCCTGGAGTGCTGTATGTGCCGTTACCTGGGATTATTGTTAACTGGCCATATATATTTATTTTTGGTGTTTTTAAATTGTTTTTATTGTTTTAAAATGTTTTTATTGTTTTAATTGTAGTGTTTTTCTTCATTGTAAGCTTCCTGGAGTCATTGATTGAAATAGGCAGCAATAGAAATTAAATGAATAAATGAATAGGAATGAATGAATGAATGCTTTATGGGAATATAAAGTTCAGTAAGATATTCAGTAAGATGTAGCAGATTGAAAGCAACATTTTGAAATGTAAAATTTGTTCCATTTATTTCATTATAAATAATTTTCTGAAATTGTTGGGATTTACAATATTTTATTTGTTCATTTATTTAATTCTGTATCTTAATTCAGATGTCCACCTATCTCAGGTTCATGACTCTAGGAAGCTAACAGTACTTAAAACAACATAAAAACATAACAAGAAGGCAGCCACAGCAGTGGTTAAAAACAAGGCCACCAGTAACAAATCAATGCAACCATTGCTTATACTTAGTCACACCTTCAGATTCCTGGGTCTGGTGACAAAACAGTCACCAAATATGGGAAAATGATCTGACCCAATTATTACATTTCCAATATACTATCCATTTTAGCAATCAATCCTGGCATAATGTACCAGTGGTAAAATAGTTTATACAGTATCAACTTTTTTAAAACTATGATACGGTACTTGGCAGTAGTGGGTTTCAATTTATTTTGCTATCCGGTTCGCTCGTGCATGCACACTCGCTCCCGCGACACTTCTGCACATGCACAGAAGCTTCTGTGCATGAGCAGCAGTGTCTGGGTGGGTGGGTGGAGCCTCCCACCGCTGCTGCTACTGGTTCGCCCGATCCGGAGTGAACCGGTAGCCACCCACCACTGGTACTTGGTGTGAATTTTGTTTTTCTTCAATTGAATTTTTCCAGTTTACCATCTCTTGGGGTGTCTAATGAAATACTAGATTCCTAAGCTTCTTTATTAACTCTTTTTCTTTTCCTAATAGAAGAATTGGAATTTGAATTATGGGCATGAAGTATAATCTTGTAACTAGCATTTAAATATGTATATGAATAAGCAATACATTCTATAAATAGCAATAAAGTGTGCTATACACAAAATCGTGCATCTTCCATTCAATCACATCCAATTAAGATAACATTTACCATTTATCTAAAAATGGATCATCTAAAATTGTCATAGGATTTTATTTAGTTAATAAAGGGTTAGTTTCAGATTCAGTCACATTTGGAAATGAACTACTCAAATCAATGAAATCTCCATTAGTCATGAGCAATTTAAGTCCCATCGATTTCAATGGACCTATTCTATGTACAACTAAATCTTGAACCAAGCCAGTGTCATTTATTTTATAGCTGTCAATGCTGTCAACTTCCCACTGGAACTAACATCAAAATTTTGACTGCTATTTAAAAGACATGGATTGCAGCTTTATTTTCAGCTTTTTAAACATCCACTTTAACAGTTTTCAAAGTGAAGGCAAAGCCAGTTGTTTAGAAATCTAATTTCAGCTGTAAGTCTGAATGATTTGCCAATCTGAGACTTATATTTTGTAAAAGAAAACAATTTATTCTTTGATAACCATAAAGAATGCTAAAATGGATTAAAGTGTTCCTTCCAATTAAAGGGAGCTTTACCATGGACCATTCTTTTGGTCGTCCTTTAAAATGATCTGCAGTCTAAGCACTATGGATTAAAATACAATGCATTTTCAAATGTTATTCAGTATAAGGTATCTTTATTACAGAGGTTTAACACTGTAAATGCAGTTTGGGCTGATGTGAGAGAACATTGTAAGAGCCAAGTGGCTTCTAATGGATTTCAGGCAGACAAGAGGTCAAAATCTTCCCATGAGCTACTGGAGATCTGAAAACCTTTTCATATACCAATCTAGTTTAGCTCTTTCAGATGTTTTAATATAATTTGTTATTTTTGTATTCATTGATTTCTGAATATATTCACCAGCTGCAGAGCATTATTTAGACTGAAATAATAAGACAGACTTAATTGTTCAATTTATCTCTATGAAAAATGTATATAAAATGTAAAAGATATTATTCTTAAAAACTACTCTTGCTACATTATACAAATATTCTTTCCTCAAAAAATTAATAGAGAAAAGGAGAATTTTGCAGTTCTTCCTGCAACATTAAATTAAGAATGAGAAATTATTTTTTGGAACAAATAGGTATTGATATTTGTTGATTCATATTTTATTTTGTTTAAATGTTCTTTCATTTCTGTTGGCTTACATGAATATAGGAAGCTGCTTTGGGCTGAGATCATTATGACTAATGTATGTCTTTCAGTCCAACCTAGTTATTAAATCTATTTAATAACCATTTAATAACTATTAAATCTATTTCCCATTTCCCTCCAGTTCAATGCCAAAACTAATTGAGAATTGTGGCAATTGTAGAACCTCATATGAGCTGTGGTGGTGCCATGGTTAGAATCTAATTCTGCCAACTGCCAGCAATTCGATCTTGACCGGCTCAGGGTTGATTCAGCTTTCCAACCTTCTGAGGTTGGTAAAATGATGATCCAGATTGTCAATAAACTGCTTAGACAGGGCTGTAAAGTACTGTGAAGCACTATATGTCTAAGTGCCATTGTGACCATTATACTCACCTAGGACTATATTGGAAAGCACTGGTCTGCTCTCTTATGAGGGGCATCTTAGGGTTTCTTGTTGGGTCTAGAATCAGTTGCCTTACCATTACCTTAGTAATGGTACAATACTACCATTACAATACTAGACAACACAGTATCAACAGTAGAGACCTTCAAATTTCTAGGTTCTACCATATCGAAAGATCTAAAATGGACAGCTAACATCAAAAATGTCATCAAAAAAGCACAACAAAGAATGTTCTTTCTGCACCAACTCAGAAAGCTCAAACTGCCCAAGTAGCTGCTAATACAGTTCTACAGAGGAATTATTGAGTCTGTCATCTGCACCTCTATAACTGTCTGGTTTGGTTCTGCAACCCAACAATACAGACACAGACTTCAGAGGATAATTAGAACTGCAGAAAAAACAACTACTACCAACCTGCCTTCCATTGAGGACCTGTATACTGCACGAGTCAAAAAGAGGGCTGTGAAAATATTTACAGACCCCTCACATCCGGGCATAAACTGTTTCAACTCCTACCCTCAAAACGACAATATAGAGCACTGTACACCAGAAAAACTAGACACAAGAACAGTTTTTTCCCAAACGCCATCACTCTGCTAAACAAATAATTCCATCAACACTGTCAAACTAGTAACTAAGTCTGCACTACTATTAATCTTCTCATTGTTCCCACCACCCATCTTCCACTTATGACTTTATGACTGAAACTTTGTTGCTTGTATCCTTATGATTTATATTGATATTGTTTCCTGATTGCTTCTTTGTACCCTATGACTATCATTAAGTGTTGTACCTTATGATTCTTGATGAATGTATCTTTTCTTTTATGTACACTGAGAGTGTACATAACCAAGACAAATTCCTTGTGTGTCCAATCACACTTGGCCAATAAAATTCTATTCTATTCTATTCTAAATTCATGAATTTACTTCACAAATTCATGAATTATCTTGCTATGTTACCTTCCCTCACAGAATTTCTATGCTGAACTAGGTATTCAAAAAAAAGAAAAAAAGAAAAAAGAAACCCAGCACAGATCTGCTCTCAGCCAAATTGCCTTGTCAAACAGCCATTCAGTCTTGTTCTGTTCTAACTTGATGCCAGGTCAGTGTATAGTAAAACATTTTGTCATCTAGGATTTATTCCTGGACAAGAATGCCAATTGGCTAGAATCCCTGAAACTTCCATGGACCCAAGCAGCATTTAGCATGCCTTTTTCTGAGTTTGTGATGATGGCTGAGGAGGGAGACATGGTGATTATCAATAGTTCCTCTTTTAAGCCAAATTCACTGCCAAGAAAGAGCTAAGTCTTAATGCTTGTGTGTAGAATTGGATATGTATATTCCAGAGTTAGGTGATAGGCAGAAGCCAGAGCAGAACCATAAACCCAAACCATAAATCAGGATAAAGACAGTTTTCAATGAAAAGGAACAAGCCCAGAACCAGGACCAAAGACAATTCAAAGTGAAGGAAAAGCTAGAAATGCAACAAAAAGCTGTTTTTATTTATATTTTCTATTTCTTAACTACCAATCTCAGGGTATCCGTCTCAGGGTAGGGGCTCTAGGTTCTAGGTGGTGCACAATATAATAACTAAAATTAATGTTAAAATCAGAATTATTTTCAGATTTAAAAGTTTGAGAATTATAAAAATAACAATATAATCCAAAGGTTACATCAATTAATTAGATAAGTAAATTAATGGGACCCACACAAATATATGCAAATAAACCTAGTTTCTTTAGAGGAGAGAAAAGATAAGCATTCAAATTCTGCACTTGTAGCTCTGTGTTACAGTGTGAGACGGATCATTTTTGGACTATAGGTGTATTATGAAGCAAAGTTGGCTACCAGAGACATTCTAACTCTACTTCTCCTGTCCCCCCCCCCATATTTTCTTTCTGCCTCTCTCATCCTCTTTTAGACTTGATACGTTGAAGAAGGAAGGGAAGGGAAGGGAAAGAAAAGAGAAGGAGAGGGAGAGGGAGAGGGAGAGGGAAAGGAAAGGAAAGGAAAGGAAAGGAAAGGAAAGGAAAGGAAAGGAAGGGTAAATTACTGGAATGTGCTGAGCATTGCTTGGCTTTCTTCTCAGTTCCGCTGGTGCACCATCCACTTCTGTGTTAGGGGAAGAACCTCTTTTTGTATCTTTGCCCAGTTTCGTACCCCAAAGCAGGGCTTCTGTTCTGATCCCCCTGTCTCTCCAGGACTTAGGGTATAGCTACTACTTGCAACCAGCTGGATCTCTTTTATCCCTCCAGAGTCTGAGATCTTGTATACTGTTTTTATTCTGGATCTTCTTCCCATACTGATGTGGTCAATGTCCTCCAGAGCTCTAGTTCTCAACCCCTATATACCAGAGGCAGGTTCCAAATCCCATCGCTACTGGTTTACTCATGCACATGCGTGCATGCACGGTGCTTCTGTGCATGTGCAGAAGCTTCTGGGTGGGTGGGCGGAGCCTCCCACCACCGCCTCTACTGATTCGCCTGATCCGGTGTGAACCGGTAGCAACCCACCACTGGTATATACCCTCTTTACCAATGGGACAGCTCACCCAAAATCTCCACCCCAGCACTGGCTAACAGTCACATGAACTCCTCAGGCCCTGTGTGACAGTCCAACTGCCATTCAAGATCATATCTGACTGAGATGCTTTTTTACATAGGGGTCAATATAATCTACTTCATCCAGGATCCTGAAGCTGTCATTTTCTCTTCAATCTAAAAAGGAAATTTCAGAAACTGAACAAAAACTGTCCAGCCTAGTTGGGTCAAGCAATGGTCTCTTGAGGAGAGGGTGCACCATCACCACCTTCTTAAGAACTGGCAGGACTACCCCTCCATTAATGAAGTAACCACCATCCAGACCTAATCGTGGATCCCTCCCACATTAGCCTTAACAAGCCAGGAGGGCACAGATCTAACACAGAAGTGACTAAACTAACAGCTGCAAGGCCTGTTTACTTCTTCAGCTTCAATGAGATTGAATTCCACTCAAATAACCTGCAAGAATTAACCCTATAACCTCCACTGGTTCTGTCAGAAGGCCAGAGTCCAACAAAGAATGAATATGAGTGGCTTTATTTGCTAGGTATAAAGCATATTCCTCACAGCGACCTTGTAGGTGAAGCTCAGCATTAGTCATAGCATACAAGTAATGTTGAGTGAGGATAAGAGGGAGAAGGTCTTCTGAAGATTCCCAGCCATCAAGATGTACAACAGAAGGGGTTATGGAAGCAGGTATGTTCTGTGGGACTCCCTCTTCTGGAATAGCTTGTCTCTTGAGGCAAGGATAAGTCACAGTCCAGAAGCTAGTAAAAGGATAAGTCACTAGTTTCCAAAAACTAGTAAAATTTTGGCTGTCTAGAAGGCCATTCAGTATTGCAGACTTTCAGTACCAAGAATGTTATAAACATTTGTGTATGATTAATGTCAATGTTTAATTATATACTGTATATGTTTTATAGTATATTATTATATTTTATTGTGTTTATTGTACTGCTGCGGCTACTGTTTTTGCACACATTTACAGCTAGTTGACTAAAGTTGTTTATAAATGCACACATTCTATACTTTTAACACTAATAAATAAATTAATCTGTTCTGTCCTGAGTCATACAAATGGGATCAAGTGCTAGTATAGTATGTTTATTGCACAAACTATATGTGAATCAAACAGTTCCCCAAAGCAATCTAACAGCCCCAAAGCTGTTCCACAGTTATGTTGATAAAGTCCAGGCCAAATTTCTCCAAGGGCAGGTTCCTTCCCAGTCTACAAGAGCACAGTCTCAAGGACAAGGTCCGATAGCCACAAGAGCAAGGTCCATAATTCCACAAGGCAAGAGCAAAGCCCACAGAGCACGGTACAAAATCCATCAGACAATAATAAAGTCCAAAATCCACAAGGCAAGATCAAGATCCAATCTCTACAGCGCAGGACCCAAAATCCACAGGACAAGAACAAGGTCCAAAATCCACAAAGCAAGGCCCAAAGTTCACAAAGTCAAAGAGAGTGCGCTGCAGAAGCAAACAGTTGTTTCCAACAAATGCGCTATCCCCATGCATGGTTAAATCACCCAAACCCGGTGTTTCTCTTAGTAGGGACGGGGCTGCTTCCTTATAAGTAATCTTGCCAACCTCTTCTGTGCTTCTTTGGACTCTTCTCTTTATGCCTGGTTATTGGGGGAGGGGACAGCAGCTGTTCTTCATCAGAGGCGGTCTGTTGCTGCTCATTGACACTAACCATTGGCAGCCGATTGCATCTGCTAGTGTAGGAGGCTGACAAACTGGTTGATTTCCCCCTCCCTGATTTCAGATGGACCCAGGACAGCATCTTCTTCAGACCCCACACTCTCTGAATGCTCCTGGGGATTCATGTCACCCTGTCTCATGATCCAAGTTCTTCATAATTTTTCTCCTTGAAACCGGTTTCCGATAAGTTTGAGTTTCTGAATTTCTCTTTAGAAGATTTATTGACAATCATTATGGACTAGTTCTTAAAAAGGAAGCCAACATTTGCAAATATTGCATACTACTGAGCTACTGTATGCTCAAACAGTGGTAAATCTCACCGGCTCAAGGTTGACTCAGCCTTCCATCCTTCCAAGGTGGGTAAAATGAGGACCCAGATTTTTGGGGACAATATGCTATTTAGTATACTGTCTTTGGTGTAAGCCGCCCGAGTCCTTGGAGAGTGGGCGGCATAGAAATGTGAATAATAAAAATAAAATAAAAAAAATAAATGTATCTCCCCTTCCTACCACCCAACAAATCATCTTGTGCAATCAGAACTAAAGCATGCATTCCTATGTATATGGACAAACAAACAATGATCACTAAAAAGCTATTACATTTAATACAATTAAGGAGGTCCTCACCAAGAAGGAAAGCTGTAAGTGTTGTATGTTGCCCGAGCCTCTGTTGTGCTATGATAGAAAATTCAATTGTCATTACTAAATTATTTATATTATTCTGTAAGCATACAGATCAAAACATGGGAGATGTCAGGGGAGGCCTTTAATTGATGATTCAAAGACCATTTGTCTACTTTACACCGTCCCAAAAGCCAAAAAAATACCAAAACCTCTCATTGCAGCAATTTAAAAAAGCAAAGGACAAAGCAAAAAGAAAAATACTTCAAACATATACAAGGACATTCACAAACACACACATACATTGCCGCTCTGGTGATCTCAATCTATAACAGCTAGAAAATGGTGCATTTTCCATCATGAAAAATGAACTCCACTCAATTTAAACCCATCTAGCTATGTGAAGTTTTTTTGCCTATATGTCCATATATTTTTTCTCACAGAACTGAAACAACTGAAGGAATTAACCACCAGTTCTTCAAACATTTTTATACTTATCATAACCAATATTACTGGTTAGATGGAGTCACCCCGTTCACCTACTTATTTTCATCTAAATACTGAATAGATATAATATACATATTACTGTGCCATTTTAAAAGGTAACAAAAAGCAATTTTATTTCTATGAGAAAAATGTACATCTCTTGACATTTAGCTTAAGACACAGGCAATAAGTTCACATTCATGTGACATCACAATTCACAGTGAGACAGACAATTCATTCTTTGTGTCAGTGCAAATTTAATAAAACTTTTGAGTGTAATAAACAAAAATAAAAAGATCAGTGGAAGTTCTGAAAGCAGATCTAAGTAAATATTGCTTTATGGAGTTTATGAAGAAGTCAGGATTGAGGAATAAAAATCTATATTTTTCAATACTAAGTGACATGGGATTTTATTTATATCATTGTTAATAGTTGCCATTAATATTTCATTTCCAAACTGTTCATGAAGCAAGTCCAGAAAGAATAAAGTGAAAAGATGCTAGGTTTACAGCTACATAGAAATAAAGCATGGTACTAAAGACAGATATGGACTTGCTACGATATAACCCTGCCTGAAGGAGGAGAGACTGACACATATAATGCTAATACCTGCAGATCATTACAATGCATTTTTCAGACTGGTTCATGATCATTTTTATTTTATATATTTATTTGGGTTTTATCCTGTCTTAGTTACTTTATAGGTAATTCAAGGAAGTGAATATACATCATACTCCTTTCTTCTCCTATTTTTCTCACAACAACTATTCTATAAGATTGGTTTGGCTAAGAGAGAGTGACTCTCCCAAAGTTAGCCAGCTGGCTTACTCTTACTGGGATGTCCCATGCAGATAGTTTAGGAGTTACAGCTGGACCATAATTTGGAACTAAGGATGGTGAGCTAACTGATTGCCAATAAATTTTTGAGTCCAATGTTAGATGCTCACTTGGTGATCATTTACTCAATAGAATAGAAGTTACAAGTTAACTTAAGTTATGCTGCAAAGCCACCCTTCTCTTGTTTTTCTACTCCATGGTCTTAAGTCTTTCTCATGCATCTTTAATAAATTTCATCTTTATGTCTCATTTTGACTGTCTATTTGGCTTTTACCCTGGAGAGATCTTCAAACTACTTCTTCATGAGGGAACCAAGTGCTGTTTATTTATTTATTTATTAAATGTATAGATGATAATAAGAAGTGTACTTGAATGGAAAACACTTTAAATAAAACAACCAATAAAATAATTTAAAGTGTGGCAACAATCCCAACAATCCCAGCAATCTCCAAACAACAGCAATTTAAAGAAGAGAATATATCTACAATAACTCTGTTTCTGTTCTGAAATTGCTCCTGGATTTTGTGCTTGCAATGAAAAAAAAATGAAACTTTGATGTTTATCTTCTTCACTTCTGGGTTGCTTTAGAGCAGAGGTGCATAACTTCCACTGGTTCAAGGTCTACAGAAAGCTCGCCTGACTTATTGAGGGAGCCTGAGACCCATTTGCAAGCTTCTAACACTTCATGTTGCTGAAATTACCTGCTCAAAGAAGAAGAGTACTACCAAGACTATGGTCAGATAAGTGGGCTTGAGCCCAAGCCAAAAAAGTATTTTGAGAAATATCTCAAACAAGCTGTTCTCCAGTTCACAGAAATGAAAAGGGAGTAAGTGGGAGAGCACATTCAGACTTGGGAGATTCTGTTACTCTAGCTATTACAGTAAGGTGGTCCTGACCTATATGGCATTGGTTTATGTCAGGGATCGGCAACCTTAAACACTCAAAGAGCCACAAAGGTCCTAACCAGAAGCCCCCATTCAATTCTGGAGCCGACTGGAAGTCTGGTTCCCCCACCATAGTCTCCTCCTAGCATGGTGTCCTTTTTCCTCTGCCAACTAGAAGTTGGTTCCCCCACCATAGTATCCACCTAGCACAGAATCCTTTTTCTTCTACCTATCCTAACCAAAAGCCCTATCAATTATGGAGCCACATGCAGCTCCAGAGCCTCAGGTTGCTGACCCCCTTGTTTATGTCATGGACTTGTCTCCAGCCTCCTCTTTGGATGTGAGTTCAGAGGAGGATGAGGATGAGCTGAGTTCTGGCACTCTGAGGAAGAGAATATGGGGACATAAGACTTAGACCAGGGAGTGGAAGGCTCCTGCTCCAGCAGTCACAGCCGGAACAACTGAATGGACAGCAGGCTGACCTTGTCTTCTCTGCACCCTGCACATCCTTGACTCCTTGAGGTGTAGTCATATTCGCTGACTATCATCAGCTGGTCTCTTTTCTCACCCGAAGCCTCCAGACTAACCTGCTGCAGCTGCAGCTCTCTTGGTTCAGGTTAAGTCTGCCTTCCACTCCCTAGTTCAAGTCTTCCCATGCCCCCATATTCTCTTCCTTGGAGGTGCCAGAACCCAACTTCTCATCCTCCTCCTCTGAACTCATATCCAAAGAAGAGACTGGAGGTGAGTCCCTGACATAAACCAATGCCATATAGGTCAGGACCACCTTATTGTAATAGCTAGAGTAACAGAATCTTCCAAGTCTGAATGTGCTCTCCCACTTACTCCATTTGCATTTCTGTGAACTGGACAACTGGATAACAGCTTGTTTGGACTGACTTTGGACTGCATCTTGTGTCTCCGTTGGACTGAGCCTTGTCAAGCACTCCAGTATCACTCCAGTCTTGCTGGGAATGGCACCTGGATCTGCTCGTTGTGTGGAATATCTTGGAACTGCTGGGGGTTTGAATAAAAGCCTTTATAAACTCACTAGGAAACTTCTTAAAATGTTTATTTGTGTCCTCAGATGAGCATCCCTGTCTAGGTCAATTGGAGGGCCCTCATCCACAGTACAGTTCTTGATTTTCCTACCTAAAATATTAACCAGACATGTATGAACCTACTGGAGCAGGCTGGGCCACCAAATAGCATCCCTAACCTATGAGGTTTCCTGGTCAAATATTACTAGATATGGAAATGGGGTTCATTAGGGAATCAAGAATATCAGGTTGCTGTTGGAACAATATGATGTATCCTAAACTGTTCCTGCTTTTGTAAAGCCTGATCAAAGTTCTATGTTATTAAAAGTAAACGCTAAATAAGTCAGTATTTTGAAGATGTTAAACTGGATATTTCTAAAATTATATAGATTTTGCCTGGATATTTCTAAATTAAATAGAAAGACTTTTCTGTTTGGTGTAATTATTAAAAACAGAGGCTGTGAACTGGTTTGTTCTTGAGAAGTTGATATAAACAATCCTGTTTCATTTTATTTTTGGTTCAAAGTCTCCATGATTTCACTTCATAATGGATTAACTGAAGCCTGAGTGCTGACTTACCCATTACACAAAGTCAGGAACTTACTTCATGCAACATTTTGAATATTACAAAATACATCAAATCGTTATTCAATTTGCAATCGTTATTTCTATTGCAGGAGCAGGGAAAGCTGCCAGTAGGATTTTACGCCTTACATGAAAAAGTATCTTTTTTGGCTTTCAATGCTAGGCACTTTGGCTTAGATAAGTAAGAAGCGCCATAAGTTATTCTGAAAGCAAAATATCAGCCCTGGCTTTGTGACAAAATGCTGGCTACAGGCAAAATACTAGCTTTTGGAAGCCAGAACTTGAAATCCTAAAAGTGATAAAATGAAACAGTGATTATCAGGAGTTAATTCAGAATTGCTAGTTACTAATACATAGTCATTATTTTTCACCCAAATAGTTAAATTTCAGATTTGAATGGGAGCTTTGATTGCACTAAAATTTAGGATTTATGGAGCACCTGCATGAAACTAAGTAATATAATGGCTTTGAAAACCACGATAGATTAAGGAGAATAATTCAGTATGATGCTCCAAAAAAAGCTGTCCAGACAACTATAGCTTAAAAACACCAATCCCTTTTCTATGATAATCATTAATAATACAATTCTACCTAAAGGCCAAATCAGTGTCATTATGAAGCTTAAAGATCTGAGAATTCAGAACTTCATTTAAGGTGTTATAATGCTCACATTGTTTTAATCAACACATTTATTCTTTTTAATAAGTGACACATAGGCTACAGAAACAATTGAATATTATGAATATAAACATCAAGCCTTTTCAAATTTATTAAAGACAAAAATAGACAGGAAAAAAAAGAGAGAATACTATCACCATGGAGGAAAACAGGCAGAATATGGTAGGATATGAGAAGGCATAATTGCATGCTTTGATATTTATGATGAAAGACCTGAGCTGAAAGAAAAATGGCAAAAATGCTATCTTAGCCCTTTATGAAACAAAGAAAACCTGAAGGTCGTGCAATAGTAATTTTCATCATTCCTTCCAAAGCCTTGACAAGCTTTGAAAATTTATATGTAATAGCAGCTAGCTTTTCTAAGTGAAAGTACTTTGAAATCATCTTGGGATAGATGCGTATAAAGGAAAATTTCATTTCTTCAAATGCAACAAAAGCAAAATTATATTCCAGAACACTAAATAGACTGCTTTTTAAATTTTATGTTTTCTTAGAGTGGCAAAGCTATATTTTGTTACACTGTTAAGCTAATTTGTTTGTATATGAAAGATGTTTCTGTGTCTGTGTCTTGTCTCTCTACATTCAATTTTTATTAGAAATGAATATTTACTTAAATATTATGTCTTATAATATTATGAATAAAAGACATATAGTTTTGTGTGGAATGCCTAAAATATTTCTAGAATAAAAGTATCTGGACAGATCTCGTGTTTGCAAAGATTTTGTTTTGCTAACCATCAAAAACATGCCTAATTATGAATAGGTTCTGTTTTTAATGCCAATTTTCCTACATACAGTTTACTTTTGCCATAGGAAGAAATCTGAAATACAGCAAAGATGCCCATGTTCTGTTTGGACCATTTCCAGTATGGACTACATACTATTTCCTAAGTGCAGGAATGGAAGGATCATTCTTCTCCCACTCTCAGTCTGTTGCAAATGCACTTTGCATCCATGTTCCACAGCTTCAATTCAAAGCTTGTTTTCATACTGAAGCTATTTTAAATGCTTCAGATCGGATAGTTTCAATGTTTTTATTCCATTGTAGTAGCAGTCTTTGTTCTGATAGGCTGCAGTGCTTGGCATGACGCCTCCCCTGCAGTGCTGGACACTGGGATTGTGGGCTAAGCTTACTTGCACCTGTCATGATCTGCCCCTTACAAGACCACACAAAGCCCCTCTAAGCAGAAGTACACCGACATTAACATACCCTCAATTCCACTGAAGATGTTATCTAGCATGGTAACAAAATGCTTGGAAACCAATCCACAAGCTAACACCCAAACTATAGATATTCACCACTGTCACTTACCCTCTGCTGCTCAGTACACTCTCTCTCCCTCTCTCTCTCTCTCTCTCTCCCCTCCCTCTCCCTCCCTCAATCTCCCTCTCTCTCTCCCTCCTTCCCTCCCTCCCTCTCCCTCCCTCTCCCTCTCTTTCCCTCCCTCCCCCTCTCTTGTTGATCCAGTGATGGTCCATTAAAATCCTCAATCTTGGAAACTCATGATCTAATCAACCTGTATTTCTTTGTCTCTCTCTCTTTTTTTTTTGCAGGACTACACAGAAAGTGAGGTAGGAAGATTTATTATTACGATCTGCAGAGTATGAAAAGAGTTATGTAGCAGGTGTATTCTTCTGGATGGAACTTAACCTAAATACTATCTTCCCTACAAGTAACTGATAGTAGGGCTATCAGATTGGGGTACAAAAATCCAGAAGGCGACTAGATACCAGCAAAGAATTAAAGAACCCGCCTAATCCTTTGTGCCAAATATTGGCTCTCTAGAATTTTGCAGTTTGGATGACTAGCTCTATAATTCACATTCAACAATCAGAATTATTTTAAAATAGTATTGGCAAGAGGAGCTGGTTTATGTTAGTTTGTCTCAAGATTTGCCAAAGAAGAAAACTGCTGTGTAGCCAGATGTGAAAAAAGCAGAACCCATAGAATTGTGACCTTTCTGATGATCACCCAAGTCTGAAAAGTTAATAGTAAAAGCAAAAGATAATATCCTTTTTGAATACAAAATATTGCAGAAGAATAAAGCATGAAATAAATCAGATTTAGACAAAAACATGGGCTGTTCTCTGTTTCTAAGCTTCTCTTTCATCAACACAGTGCTTAACATACTGAACTATAATCTGTGATGAATTCTGGAAGAATGCAAGTCTGGGATTAATTGTCCACTGCATTATAAAAAAAAACTAACAGAATCTGGATAGAAGAGGATAGGACATGGGTGTTGGGACCCCGACTCCCGAGCCTGTCCTAACAGAGGAGGAGGATTCAGTAGGTGATGGGGGAGGAACTAACAAGGCCTCCCTCTCCAGGACCCTCCTTTCTGGAAATGCCTCAGGTTCCATCCGAAGGCCAGGAGGAACAGCCTTATGTGCCAGGAAGAAGGCATATCGGAGCACCAATTGATAGGGAGCGAGGATGATGAATCCTGGCTTGATCCCAGGCAGCATCGGAGGGAGAAGCATGTGCAGCAACGGAAGAGGCATGGGAGGGTGAGAGATTGAGCTGAGTCACGGAGCCACGCCCCACCAGGAATAAAAGTGGGTGGAATTGCTCTTCAGGCTTTGTGATGTACAAAGTTAAACCCTGAAAGTCACATCATGATCTCTGAAATTTGGCTTGGATATATTTTGGACTGAACATTGACTAAACTCTTGTTTCATGGATAGTTTGTTGCTCCTGGAATGGACTGAAGATAAGTCCTCTTCTGCTTTATGGGAGTGAAAACGGTCTTGGCAGGCATTCAGCAGTTTGCTGCCAAAACCTTGGTCTGCCAGGAATTCTAATCTGTTTACCTAATAAAATATTGGCAGGCGTGCTTGGTATTATGTTTGCCTGTGTGAGGAAGGGGGACAGAATAATGGGAGGGGAAGGTGCCTGGTGGTGGGCCAGAGGCAAAGGTGATCAACTGTATATATGACACAAAGAACAGACCTTGTGATAATCCAAACAATCATTTGGTAGTTTTATTTATGGACTTTTTAAAAGATAATGTATATCCTATAATATATGCCTGACTAGTGCAGCATAGATTGGAAGTGTTGATGCAGTGCAATATTGCACTGGCTTTTTGACAGCTGTAGCATGTTGCTGTCTCACACTTAATCTAGATACCCAGATCCTTCTCATAAGTATTTCTTCTGAGCCAGGCCCTATTTTTCTACTATGGTAACAGAGGTGGGTTTCAGCAGGTTCTGTCCAGTTCTGGAGAACCGGTAGCAGAAATTTTGAATAGTTCAGAGAACCGGTAGTAAAAATTCTGACTGGCCCCATCCCCATCTATTCTCTGCCTCCCGAGTTCCAGCTGATCAGAAGGAAATGGGGATTTTGCAGTAACCTTCCCCCTGAGTGGGGTGGAAATGGAGATTTTACAGTATCCTTCCCCTGCCATGCCCACCAAGCCACGCCCGCAGAACCGGTAGTAAAAAAATTTGAAACCCACCATTGTATGGTAGGCGTAGAATCTTATGTTTTCCACTGTTGGAATGCGTATCTATTTATGTATCCCAAAGATAAACTTCTTTTCCAATAAATCCAGTCTTGTCATACAGTGTTCAACATGATGAAATCAAGGACTTTATTTCATAGCAACCTAGGCAAACAATTGCAGCAATTCAGAATCGAGTCCTTCTGAACCAAGTGAGTATAATACATTCAGATTAGCATACTCCAACCTTCAGATGCATAAGATTGCAACTCCTATGCATTCCAAGCAACTATTTAAACATTGATTATAATGTGTTGAACGAGGATAATGGTAGTAGACAAAGAATGAACTCTCCTTATCTTATCTTGGATCCTATAGTGATAAATATAGTAAGAGAGTCTGATAGATAGCTGTGAAGTTCTACACAGCTGAGTAATATCAAGAAAGCAAGAACTACATAAATTTCAGTAAAATATTTTGCTGAAACTTGAATAGCATAAAATAAATTTCCCACTCTCATTTATAGTGGAATAAAAAAATGTGTGTTTGAATGACTGAAATGCTTCTTTCCACCTGGTCTAACTTGCATTTATGAGATACTGTAAGCTGTCAACCATCTTGCCAACATCCCTTGATTGTTTTATGTCTGCTCTCACTTCTGCTCCTTTCCTTCTTTTTTCAAATAGCAGACAAAATTTCTTTTACACAGCATAAAATCCAAAAGTTAGCTACCACAGGATGTAATGGTTGCTGCAAGCTTGGATAATTTAAAGTAGACAGATTAGTTTTTGCAATATGTGACTGTTAAGCAGTGTTAGAAACTAGTCTAGGAAAAATCTTTGAATAACAGATGACAGAGAAAAACTATGAGAGGAGGAATTTTCTTGGGACTTCTTAGGGGATATGATTGACTACTATTAGGAACAAGATGTTGAAAAATCAGTGCCCTTGTTCTGATCCAGAAAGGCCAAACCAAAGCTATTAATCTGTAGCAGCTTTTCCTATTGACAATAAGAAGCAAGACCTTTTTTAATTATTATGAAAATTAATGACAAATGAGGGAATATAATTTTGGTGAAAGTATAAATATGATATTTGTAGGTGATACAAAATTTGGAAATGCAATTACAATTCATCAGCCTGATCTTGTACATGTTTAGCTGTAAATATCTCCAGATAATGCAATTTAAGCTTAGTTATTTTATGAAATGGATTGGTATTGTTGATTTAAAAAAACTAGATATGAAAAATTTCATGGTTTTGAACACCTGTACCCATTCGTTCTAATTTGAATAATAATATTTTCCATCCAATGAGGATAAAGATACCAGTCACTGGAAGCTCAAACATGCATCTATAGCAGAAATATGAATGTTTCTGAATTGTACCGAGGAAGTGAAGTTTTTAACTTTACAGCACATTACCACTGATTTGCAACCAGATATGTGCAGCTGACTGAGGTATGAAACTGTCAAGAATGGTTGGATCCCATGGATTGCTGACTGATGAGAAGGATGAGAAGATCATGATGAGGAAGAAAGGAAAAAATAAACTGAGGGGGGGAAAGGATGGACCATTAAAAATCAGTATAAATATTTATACAGGTGTGCATATATGCGTATGTTTCAGATAAAGCATTTTACAGTGACTGGAAAAGTTCTCTAGAATATTTGCAAGAATACATGGTGATGGTAGAATATCCAATAATATATGTATTAAAATGTTCTTGTGATGAATAAAGAAAGCTTCCAGAATGTGACTATAATGAAGATAATGTGACTATTGATGTTCCAGTTCAGTTTAGAAATTATTTTAATACTATACATAAAATATTAATATTACACATATGTATATAACACATACATGCACATTGCACACATTTACATAAGAAGCTACTAATTTTAACAAAAATATAGGAAGATTATTTGAAATCAGAAAATGTTTTCTCTCTCTTTGTCTCTCTCTCTCTCTCTCACACACACACACACACAAACACACATATGAACAAACACACACACAAACACACATAAAGACATACACATTGTGGAGCACTCCTGAGAATTCTTGGTTGTTTACAAACTCAGCATTCAAATGTTTTTTTATTAGAAAATTGTCCCAACCACTAAATAAAATAACTTGTGGAATGTAATAGGCTTCGATTCTCAAGAGGTTCTACCCTGCAGAGAGATGACCCTTCCTTAAAGCAGTCAGTCAGTATGATGATAATGTGAAGCCCCAACTGCTTGAAACAAATAAATAATAAACGAAGATGGTATTTGAGTCTAGGAAAATTCATCTAAGAGGTCAACACCAGCCTCATTTTTGTGAACTTAGTAAGATATGTAGTATGTTTGGAAAGAACAGCTAGAGGTTAGAAGCTCGACCAAATTCTACTCTTCATCTTGCAAGCTCAAAAGTGGCTACTAAGCATGAACCAAACAAAGCACTGATGGATGTTTGTGTGTATGTGTGTGTGTAGTCTAAGCTCTGTTTTCACTCCAGGGGAGTAGAGACTCAGAAAACATAAGAAAGAAAAGTTAGCATTCTTTCTGAGCACCAACCTGCTGCTAAGCTGGTATTTTGTATTGATTTTTCTTGAAGCCTGTAATCTTGAAAGCTTGTAACAGAGGATGAGGTAAATATCATTTTATTTGCTCAAATAGGTTTAGATTAGATTGAGATGAAAAAGCTGGGGACAGGCCAAATTAGGAATGAAAGCAGCAATTACAGATTATTGTTTCCAACAGTAAGTAGAATAGGTTATTTCACTGATGAAAAGAATGGCTGAAGCAATCAGTAGTTGCCTTGGCTTTTAAAATAATATTCAGAAATAAAAGAATCAATAAACTCTAGAAGATATATAGAACATTATATATTTGTTAATTTGTATATAACTTTCGTTTTTCTCTGAGAAATCCTTCTCTGAGATTTCTCAAGAAGCATGAGTTTAAATTATAGGTAGTCCTCGATTTACGACCACAATTCAGCCCAAAATTTCTATTGCTAAGTAAGACATTTGTTAAGTGAGTTTTGTCTCATTTTATGACCATTCGTGCCACAGTTGTTAGGTTAATCACTGCTGTTGTTATGCTAGTACCACAGTTGTTAACTGAATCTCGTTTCCCCATTCCCCTCTTGCCTGGACTACTGCAATGCTCTCTACATGGGGCTCCCCTTGAAGAACACCCGGAGGCTCCAACTGGTTCAGAATGCGGCTGCGCGGGTAGTTATGGGAGCTGCATGGCGCTCCCACATAACATCTTTTCTGCGTGAGCTGCACTGGCTTCCAGTGGTCTTCCAGGTGCGCTTCAAGGTGTTGGTTATCACCTTTAAAGCGGTCCATGGCATAGAACCTGGATATCTTCAAGACTGCCTGCTGCTACCGATGACCTCCCACCGACCTGTGCGCTCCCAGAGGGAGGGTCTCCTCAGGGTGCCATCGGCCAAGCAATGTAGACTGGTGGCCCCCAGGGGGAAGGCCTTTTCTGTCGGGGCACCTGCCCTCTGGAATCAGTTGCCCCCAGAGATAAGAAGAACCCAAGACCTCGGTGCCTTCCGCCGTGCCCTTAAGACCTTTCTTTTTCAGCAAGCCGGGCTGGCTTAACACATTTTAAAAATGTTTTTAATAGATTTGTTACTGTTTTTTAACTAGGGGGCCAAACGCATATATCTTTTTTTAATTGTATTTTAATGTTTGTATTTAATTTTTTACTTTGGCTGTGCACCACCCTGAGTCCTTCGGGAGAAGGGCGGTATATAAATCTGGAAATAAATAAATACATAAATAAATAATTGACTTTGCTTGTCAGAATTTCCCAAAAGTTGATCACTCTGCAACCATCATAAATACGAGTCAGTTGCCAAGCATCTGAATTTTGTTTGTTTGTTTTTTAAATAATTTTTATTAAACAGTTTGTCTTTAAAAACAACACAAAAACAATCACATGCATATAAAAATAAAACATGTCAAAACAGAACGCATTGCATCTGAATTTTGATCACCTGACCATGGGGAATTCTGCACTTATGGCGCACTTATGATTGTAAGTGTGAAAATTGGTCATAAGTTACTTTTTTCGGTGCTGTTGAAACTTCGAATGGTCACTAAATGAATTGTTATAAGCCAAGGACTACCTGTATAACCATTAAGTTTAATTTTACTTTATTGTAATTGCACCCTGTACAACAAAATTAAATGCCATCTTCAGTGTACATCATACATAAGAAAACTATTAAAAAAATGAAACAAAAACACATCCTTCACATTCTACACAATTGAATTGAAAACCCCTGATACTGCATTAAGGATGATATCAGCTGATAGTGCTGCACTAGTGCCAATATTTCTTTTCTATGCATTTTATTAGGCAAAGATTGCATAAAATTCAATCCCAAACAGAAGAATATTGCCAGTTATTTAAAGATATTCCTTCTATAAAATAGATTTAGGGAAGGGAAAGAAAGAGTTGGAAAGGAGGGATATGTGTGGAAAAGCTTTGCAACGATGCTGACAAAAAGGCAGAGAATTTAAAAGGCTTAACCATGTCTTATCTCAAAGTCTGTTTTATTTCTTCATCTTTTGAGCACTTCAAACATATGAGCTGTTATTCCATCTTTAGATCAGTAACTTTGAATTGTTCTACCTGTCATTCCACAGTGACTAGCACAGCAAGATGTCATATAGTGATTGTTTGCACTTTCATTCTTTCACATTAAATGGCAATCATCTGGCCTTTTTGATTTGTTTCTTTTATTTAGCCCTGAAGTTTTTACACTAGAATCTCATTAAACTGAACTAGTGTACTCCTGTCAAAAAACTAATGGAAAAAAAAAGTTTAAAAGAGAAATGTTTCACCTGTATTGTCACTTACTGAAAGAATTGCATTTATCAAGATTTGGACTGTTTACCATTTTTTTTTTCTTTTGCATCCAATTGGCATGCCTACCTTTTTCCATGATTTAATGCCTAGCGTAATCTCCAAATTTAGAATGATTTGACAAATGAGAAACCAGATTAAAAAAAAGAAGAAGCAAAACTTGTGTACAGTGATAAAGACAGATTTTGTGGCTTATTCAAATGTGTCAAGTATTTGATGCATGTTAAAATCATCTGCCCAACATTCTTTTTCTTTTTCCCTGAAAAAACCCCCTATCATAATACAGAAAACTTGCTAACCTTATTCCAATCAGAATCAGCCCTTCCATTATGTCAGGGTTTCCCAAACTATGAGGTGTACCTCCGTTTTGGAAGTGAAGATACAGTCCAAGAAAGATCTGAAGAACCTTTTAATTTTATATCGTTACAAAAAGTGTACCATTTCCCATGTTTCCTTGTGTTGTTTTCCTTGTTCACTTGTATTCATTTACGTGTTTGGATTATTAGATGTGTGCATTAGGATTACACTAAGGGAAGTGTGATGGCCAAAAGTTTAGGAACTCCAGCACAATGGAAATTGACCCAGATTCCAGAATTCATTGATGCTAGAGGTAAGTTGGCAATATGGCAAAGAAATTGCAAAACACTCCCTTGACAATAAGCTAATGTTTTAGTGGTTTGAGGAAGATTCAGCTTAGTTCACTCCAGAAAAAAGAAAGGTAAAAGACGTCATGGAACAAATGTCGTTCACTGTGTGTAATTTTAAAATTAATGTTAGAATTCTCCCAAGTTAAAAAAACGTGAGCTTATATGTACAATGGTATTTCACAGAATCATAAAAGAATAGAATAACTATATAACTATATATAACTATATATAACTATATATATATATGTATGTATGTATGTATGTATTTTTCTTTAGCCAGGTTCTACCTACGTAAGCCAAGATTTTATGCAGCCCTAGTTCAGTGAAATCTCATTCACTAGTTTTAGGGCTTTTTTTTTTCTTCTAGCAGCCAGCAAGCTCTTTGCTGCCCATTGGGAGACTAAGATAGATCGATTTCTGCCTTATAAGGCATCATCAGTTAGCCACACCCTCATCTCATGTATCCTCCCTGTAAAGGTACAATATGTGTTTTTCTTTCTTTTTCATAGGTTTTATGTGTATTTTTCTTTAGCCAGATCATATTGTGATGCATACACGAATAGTCACCCCGCAGCGAGATGGGCAAATTTAATACATAAATAAATAATGAAAATATTGATTAGATTTATGTGCTGCCCATCTCACCTAGGGGCAATTAGACTAGATTATCTTCTAAAACACAAATATACAGATACAGACTGTACAGGACATAAATGAAGAGTGATTTTTTTTTATCAGTATAGAATTTCTTGTGCATTTAAAAAAACACTTTGTAATTGTTTATAAGTCTATCTGGAAATCTATTGGCTTTTATTGATATTTCTCTCAATTACAACATATAGAGTAATTCCTGCATAATTCACACTTAAGACCAAACCAGATTTGGTGCAATTACAATCAATTTGGATGTAATGACATCTGGAAATTTGTCTCTTAGGTTTAGTAATTAGCATCTTAATTAAATAAATTATGCATGCTTAATTAAAGAAACTGGTAGTATCCTGGCTTGTTGCAGGAGAGCCTGGGGCTGTTGATTTCCTTCTAATTTTTTTTTGCAGCACAACAGAAAAATCACTGGCTATTCTGTCTATTGGGAATAAAAATGCTCATGATATATGCAAGATCTAAAAAATCCTCTTTTCCTCCCCAAATTACAAGAAGAACTTCTACATGTAGAAATTTGATATACTATATGAGGGGCAGAAAAAGTCACACAGGACAGGTTTGTTTAATCTGTGGCACCAAGGAGAATGAGAAATATAGCCATTCAATAAAAATCTTCTTTTATCTTATGCTGCTGCACTGACAGATAAGAGAAATATATCATGTGGATTCTTCTACGGGTTGCAGAAAATAAGATAAGACCCTGCAAAATACTGGCAAATTAATCCCACAGAAATTACTAACCATTTTGTCTAAAAATCCAAAAGCCAGTAGGGATAATGTAAAGGTCACCTTTACTATGGATGCTTAGGATTTCCTTGCTAGTTCAGTAGCATACACTATATACTGAAAGTTGATTTAAAAATAATTTCCCCAGTAATCCTGAGTATGCTTTATAGACATAGCCAAGCCATACCCAGTTTCCTCAAAGAATCTGTCCTCACTCGTGCCATAAAAAATTAGATCACCTTTAGCCTTCACTTCCACCTCTGTTATAAATTACTGTTGGGATCACAGTGATGGCCAAATTGGCAAGCTGAAATAAAACTGTTCTTGGATATGAGGAAGAATATCAGTTTGCTGTGCTCTGGCTTCATGTCCTTTAAAAAAAAAAATGTAATCATGAATATTTTTCTGTTCCTGACAGATATACATATTATTTTTGCATCTCCAAGGAACATTGGAGAGTAATAATAGTGGCATTTTTATTTATTATGAGATTATAAGGAAGTGCAGTACCACATAGAATAAAACAAAATTTTGGATTTAATAATACATTGCAATAAATTATTACATAATAATATAATATAAGGAGACTCTAAACAAACACAAACATGTCACAATTATGAGGTGTGTTTTATACCAAAGCATATGTTTTGTCTATTAATGGCTTTCCAGGAACTCAAAAAGCAGAACTTTTCCATAAAACCTTCCTGCTTTAGCCTTTTATTTCAGGGACCTACTCAGGCCTCAAGGCCACATGCATCACAAAGTGTTAGGTGTGGTTTCCTGAAATTTTTAAAAATTGCCATCAAATGGTGATTTTTTTAAAAAAGAGAAAGGGCTGAAATAGTGATAAATCTAAGTGCTAGCAATATTCAAACACATTGTCAATTTGGTACAAGATCATGCTATGAGAAAGCTATTCATATGTCAGGAATTAATATAAAGAGAAATTAGAAGACAGCTGAGTAAGTAATACTCCTTTTGTGTAATTTTGTCATTTTCCCTCATGGATAAATCAAACTATCCTGGATATCCAATTGGCATTGATCTTATTCAGAATTCATTAGCCTGTTAATGAAGGAATAGCAACAGCAATAGCATTTAGACTTATACACCGCTTCACAGTGCTTTATAGCCATCTTGAAGTGGTTTATACAAGGTCACACATTGCCCCCAACAATCTGGGTCCTCATTTTATTGACCTTGGAAAAATGGTAGGCTGAGTCAACCTTGAGCCGGTGTGGATTGAACTGCTGGCAGTTGGCAGAGTTAGCCTGCAATACTGCATTATAACCACTACACTACCACAGTTGATGAAGGAATTCCTTGCTTGCACCAAGAACATTCTTGGGGAAAAGGTTAAAAAAGTCAAGATGTGACTGCAAACATATGATTGATGCCCCCAAACCTTTTAAAAATGTATTGCAAATGTGACATGTGTAAAAAAAAGGGGGATGGGTCTTTGATTGCATGGTCTGACTCTTGGATGCCTTGTTGACTTTGATCGATGCTTCTGTATGACATCATAGTAACTTTAGTAGCCTCAAAAATAATATCAGGATTATTTTATATAGAATCCAAAGTGCCAATGTAAAAAAGAAGTTAAGCATGTGACTTCCATCCAATTCTCTGTATTTGCAATGGGCTTGTAACTTAAACAAATCCATTTTGGGATCTGTATCTTTCATAATGAATATGCCAGTCCATCAAAACTCAACAACAATTAGGTTGAAATAAAAAAGCTGTTTTTTTAAAAAAAAAATACAGTCTCTAACACCCAAGTAGACACAGCCTTTTCAGTCATCCATCATAATGTTTCTATTTCACAGAGAACAGTTCCTTAAATTAAAGACCCTGGGAAGTTAGTAAATCTGAGTCCTCTCAGAGAAGGGAAGAAAGGCACTTCCAAGCGAATGCCAAGTCAGCAACCTTCACTTCTAAAACAATGAAATAAAAGCTGAATGATTCCTGTTATTGAGTTTGCCATGGTATCACCTGAATTTTTCTTAGGGAACCTATTACACTGATGCTATGGATCTGCATATTTACTGCATTGCAAATGTCGCAGCATCCCTTACATGACAAGCCAGACAGAACTGGCTTTGATTTTCCCTATCCTAGAGCAAACTTCCCTGTAGTACATAAGCATTGAAAAGGATTCGTCAGTTCATCTATACTGAAGGCCAGAGAATACTGCATACATTTCATTTTTAATTTAGAAACCTACTCTTCTGCCAAAATGATCATCCACAAAACTATTTTAGATATGATGGAACCAATGCTACTGTTTTGGCTTCCAGTGCCAATGGTAACAACTTAGCTGAAACTGTAGAAGAAATCAGCAGCCTTTTGGGACCAATGAAATGATTGGAATTTTGAAAGTGTATTGAGGACTTTTTTACAAAATGGATGCCACAGGAAGGAATTAACATTCCTTACATGGCTGTCATATCCATGACCCATCTAGTAAGTCACAAAATACTCAGTTTTGCCTTACTTGGAAGTTTACCCTACCTCTTTCTCCAGCACAAATGTTCTCTACCATTCCAACTTATTTTTGGTTTAGCTGGTGAACATAATTCCATTTTATTTTCTTAAGAGTGACTACAAAGCAATTGTAAAGTCCAGAGACATTCTTGTTAAAAATAATCCGAGGTGACAGTTCCAAGCTATATTAGGGAACTGACATTGAAAAATATTCTATCTGTCCTATAATATGATAGACTAGAGAGAGAGGCCTGTTTGCAGTCATACCAGTTCAAGAGGCATGAGGGATCTTGTCAGACCACCTTCTTCGTGGTCTGACAATACATACATACATACATATATACATACATGCATACATACATACATAATTTTATTGTCATTGTACATGTATACACAGTATACCCATACAACGAAATTCACTTAATACCCAAAGACCAGGTCCAACACACATAACAATCCCCAAACACACTCCCACCCACCACAATTCTCCACTCTTAAACTACCCAAACATCCACACAATGTGAAATAAGCTGATCTTATAGATGCACTGGAGCCTTTGCTACTACCCTCCATAGAGCCCCGAAGATGATTTTCTTAAGTGGCCATTTGCTGCTAAACCCAGTGGTGACTGAGCAATTTTCTGTGTTATTCAAACTGTATTTTAACTGGGGGAATGGGAATTCTACTTTGGGGAAATATTTGATTTTATGATAATGTTTTTGCTCAGAGTAAGTGGTATAAAGATGATACCAAACTAACATAATCTGAAACAATTTAAAATCATTTCAAGAGAGATATTCATGAGGATCACATTCCCTACTTACAGAACAAACAGCTTATTGAATTCTCAGTTAATCCAAATATTCCTTATCAGTTGTGCAGTACACACAGTGAATGACCAAGGAAGAATGCAACTTTTGTATTTCACCTGAGTGGCAGACGTGAATGGCTGTTGGGCCTTAAATGATACAGCAGGTAGTTAAGTTAATTTAATATCCTGTAGATTTTAGAAGAAAACCTCCTATTCCACCACCTCTTACAATACTAGACAAAACAGTATCAACAGTAGAGTCCTTCACGTTTCTAGTTCTATCATATCTCAAGACTTAAAACGGACACCTAAAATCAAAAACATCATCAAAAAAGCTCAACAAAGAATGTTCTTTCTGAGCAAACTCAGAAAGCTCAAACTGCCCAAAGAGCTGATGATTCAATTCTACAGAGGAATTATTGAGTCTGTCATCTGCACCTCCATAACTGTATGATTTGGCTCTGCAACCAAACAAGACAAACACAGACTTCAACGGATAAGTAGAACTGTAGAAAAAACAATTGCTACCAACCTGTCTTCCACTGAAGATCTGTATACTGCATGAGTCAAAAAGAGGGTTGCGAAAATATCTACAGACCTGGGGTGGGTTTCAAAACCTGTCGCTACCAGTTCATTTGTAGGCACGCGCAACACATCAGGGTGGGTGGGCAGAGCCTCCCACCACTGCTAACTGTTGGCCTGATCTGGGCTAACCAGTAGGAACACACCACTGCTACAGACCTCTCACATCCTGAACATAAATTGTTTCAACTTCTACTCTCAAAAAGACGCTATAGGGCACTGCACACCAAAACAACTAGACACAAGGACAGTTTTTCCCCGAATGTCATCACTCTGCTTAACAACTAATTCCCACAACACTGTCAAATAATTTACTGTATTACTATTATTCTTCTCTTCTTTACTAGTATCTATCTCTTCCCACTTATTACTATAACCATGTTGCTTGTATCTTTCAATTATATTCCATCCTTTCGAGGTGGGTAAAATGAGGACCTGGATTGCAGGGGCAATAAGCTGACTTTGTATAAAAAAGAATACTGCTTAGGCGGCCCCGAAAGCCCTAATAAGCAGGTATATACGAAAGTATGAAGGCTATTGCTTAACGCATTGTAAGCCACCCTGAGTCTCTGGAGAAGGGCGGCTTATAAATTGAATCAATCAATCAATCAATCAATCAATCAATCAATCAATAAATAAAGTTTTTGTTTCCTAGTACGATTTGATAACTTATTAGTAACCTTGATTATCACTAAGTGTTGCATCTTTTTATTCTTGATGAATGTATCAGAACGTGGCCGCGCGGGTAGTGACGAGAGCAGCATGGCGCTCCCACATAACACCGCTCCTGCGCGAGCTGCACTGGCTTCCGGTGGTCTTCCGGGTGCGCTTCAAGGTGTTGGTGATCACCTTTAAAGCGCTCCATGGCATAGGGCCTAGTTATCTCCGAGACCGCCTGCTGTCACCGATGACCTCCCATCGACCCGTGCGCTCCCACAGAGAGGGCCTCCTCAGGGTGCCATCAGCCAAACAATGTAGGCTGGTGACCCCCAGGGGGAGAGCCTTCTCTGTGGGGGCACCCACTGTCTGGAACCAGTTTCCCCCAGAGATAAGGAGAATTCATGACCTCAGTGCCTTCCGCCATGCCCTCAAAACTCATTTTTTCCAACAAGCCAGGCTGGCTTAAGAAGAAATGGTATAAGAACCTATATGATGGAAGTAAAAGATTTTGAGAATGAAACTCTTAGCAAATGGTTTGACACTGACCAAAGAGTTAGTTAAGGATAAGGAGTCTTGTTTCATTTTAAAAACAATACCTCTACTGTAGAAATATATTATTGAACCACTACAAGCCAAAGTCCTTAAAGTTCTTATGGGACTAGTTGTTAATCAAATTCTGACACTCTAGGAAAACATGGATAAAATTTTAATTGTAATTGTAAGTGTGATTTAAGCCTTATTTTAGAAAAAAGAAACAAAGAACATGATTAACAGAAGAAATTGAAATTGAAAGAAGAAATTATACTTTCATAAGTTAATAGGTTCAACTTTGAGAGTTGTTTCTAACACTTTACAACAGAATAACAGAGTTGGAAGGAACCTTGGAGGTCTCCTAGTCCAACCACGTGCTCAGGCAGGAAATCCTATACCATTTCAGACAAATGATTGTCCAATCTCTTTTTAAAAATGTCCAGTGTTGGAGCATTCACAACTTCTGGAGCCAAGTTGTCCCACTGATTAATTGTTCTATCAGGAAATTGCTCCTTAGTTCTAGGTTGCTTCTCTCCTTGATAAGTTTCCATCCTTTGCTTCTTGTCCTGCCTTCAAGTGCTTTGGAGAATAGGTTGACACCCCTCTTCTTTGTGGCAGCCCTTTAGGTATTGGAACACTGCTATCATTTCATATCTAGTCGTTCTTTTCATTAAACTAGACATACCCAATTCCTGCAACTGTTCTTTTTTGTTTTAGCCTCTAGTCATTAATCATCTTTGTTCTTCTCGGCACTCTTTCTAAAGTCTCAACATCTTGGCAATATGGCAACCAAAACAGGATGCAGTATTCCAAGTTGGATCTTACCAAGGCATTATAAAATGGTACTAACAGTTTACGTGATATTGATTAATACAACCTAGGACTGTGTTGGCTTTTTTGACAGTTGCATCAGATTGCTGACTCATATTTTTTATTTTATTTATTTATTTATTCATTTATTTATTAAATTTATATACCACCTTACTCCCGAAGGACTCAGGGCAGTGAACATATTCATGTAATACAAATATTTAAAAGCTGTTAAAATACAATTAAATAATATGGCCCAGAAAATAAAATTAAAGCACCTCAAATTTATAGGACAGATTTTAAATTTAAAATGTAAAAGCAGTTTTAAAAGGAGGTTAGGCCAGGCTGGACTGCTGAAATAGAAATGTTTTGAGGACATGGCGGAAAGCACGAAGATCTGGGATTGTCCGTATCTCCGGGGGGAGCTCGTTCCAGATGGAGGGTGCTCTCACAGAGAAGGCTCTCCCCCTGGGGGCCGCCAGTCGACATTGTTTGACTGACGGCACCCTGAGAAGTCCCTCTCTATGGGAGCGTACTGGTCAGTGAGAGGCTACTGGTGGCAGAAGGCGGTCTCGTAAATCCCCCGGTCCTAAGCCATGGAGCGCTCTAAAGATGGTAACCAAAACCTTGAAGCGCACCCAGAAGACCACAGGGAGCCAGTGCTTTAATATTTAAGGGATTGTGGACTAGGACTTCAAAATCATTCTCTCAATTAGTACTATTGAGCCAGGTACCACCTGTAGTATATCTGTGCATTTGGTTTTTCTTACCTAAATATAGAACCTTATTTTTTTTCACCATTGAAACTTTTTGATTAGCATATTATTAAGGCAAGATGCATTTTAAGGCATGTACTTACTTTACTAAATCAATATACTGTAGTCATTTTACTTAAAAAAGGTAAAGAAAAAAACCCCACTTGTTATGTTTATACTAAATTCTACCAAAAAGAGAAGCAAGATTAAATCTGTACTGCAGATCTAAAGATGAAAGAACAAATAACTGGCACAAAGCCCTGAAGACCAATTAAGAAGGTACTTGAATAGCACAGGATTCCATTGGCTTCCTATAGATAAACATATCTTTGGATTTATTATAATTACTTTTAAAGCCAGAGAGGATCAAAAAATGATTTATGAAAACAGTAATAGCTAGGAATGAAATATCATGATGGGCAGTAAAAAGAAAATATCTTCTATAGGAGTAATTTATGCTCTTGATTATGAGTGTGAACAATGATACAACAGTCTGGAGATTCCTTAAAACTTAATCAAGTATTTTGCAAGCTAATTGTAAAGTCAAGAGTAGAAGTAGAGAACTCTGTACTAAGTGCTCCATTAAGTTGAAAAGGGATGTTGATTACACCATACCTTTTTTAAATAAAGAAATATTATTTTCAAGGATGCATAAATAGTTCGCAATCATTCCCCCATTTCTATTGTAGTCTACACTACTAAATTCAAATCAGATGTTTATTATCAAATACTATCTTCATATTAATAGAGGCACAAAGGTATAACTCTTAATCTTGTCTGGTCAGTATGTTCGGTTGATTTTAAAAAATCCTCATGAAACAGCTTTCTTAAAAACTGTCTTTGTATTTTTTTTTTTAATCTAAGGCAATCATTTGTAAGGAAATCTATTTTCAATGCATTTCTAATTGCTTTGTTTTGCTTCACGTCAGGTAAAACTGTGATTGAAAGTTCTTTTTGTCACATTGGAAAAGTTAAACAGAATTATTCTAGAAAAATAAATTATTAGAGATGTTCCTAAATAATTAGTTTCACAAATCTTGAGTAATCATGTATATTTTAAACATTAAATCCTCATTAATGTTAGATTTCTCACATTTGCCTTCCGGTTTTCCACAGAATTATCATTTTTCAAGCTCAAAAGTGTAGTATCTCTGCTTATAAGAATATATATAAAGAACATCTGGGTCCTCATTTTTCTCAAATATACATCTTTTCAGATATATTTTTGATCTATCTGCTGTCTTATGAAAGTTAGATTTTAATGCATTTTCTTTCCCCTCCAAGTTTAAAAGATTTAAATATAGTTTTTAAAAAACTAAATAGCCAAAATAGATCCATTTTACTACCTAGTTTTAAGTTGGGCATAAGTTGTCTCCTTGTTTATAGAAATGTCTTGCAACTGAATTTTAGCTTTTCCCCAAAGCTAAAATATGGCTGCAGATCATTTTTCATCTCAAAAATAGTGGCAGTGATCACTATCTACTATCATATTTCTTCAGTGATCTGCACCAGAGTGCTATTGCTAGGATATTGCTAACTTCTTCAAGGGAGAAAATTTGAAAAGTATAGCAAAACATCATTTAAAAAATCCAGTAAAAATCAATATTATTAAAAAATAATAAAAGAATCCCATTTTACAGGAAAGTTACAGGAAAGGCACATTAATTGAATGGGGAAAATATCAAGAATATAAGACTTAGGTAATGACCAAATTAAACCCTATCTACTCCAGTAATCTATTTTAACAGTGGTCAACAAGATATCAGCAGGAATTTCACCATTCTTAATTTGTTATTAAGAGTAGGGATAGGCTAATATGTCAGTCTTGGTTTCCATCCTGTTTTTCCAATCTTAACTATACTCTATAACGTTTTTCAATATAGTAAAAGTATACAAAACTAAAAAGATAGAAAGTAAGAAAGAGATAAGGAATAAAAAGAAAAAAATCACAGAGCCCTTCATCTTTATTTCTATCAAACCATTATTATCTTGTTTTTTTCTCCATCTTCTTTGACTCCTTTAAATCTTCACAATCTTAATGATTCCATTTTTACAACAAATTCTGCCACAGCAAGTATATTATTTCATTCAGTATGTAAGTTAAACAAAATCCTATCCAGAATTTATACATATTTCTTTTACACTGTGTATTTTTGTGTTTCTATAATATTTACATTTTAATAGAACAATTGCAAATAACCAAATTTTCCAAGAAATTTTCCTGATATAGTATTTTTATATATGTTCTTATTGTATACACATTGTGAACTACCAGCTACTAGTAGAAAGGCATGTTTCTATTTATCTCTTCCTGAAAACATTGATAACTAGAAGTAGTAAAGTTAATAAAACTAAAGAACTGTAGATCGTACATACAAAAATACAAGCAGAAATCTGAACTAATATTTCAGAATGTTGAAATTCATAGTACATTTTGGTTTACGTACAAATTTTAATATTATACCATTATTTTACTTCTATTATTGTACTTGGCTCTTTTTTTGTGCCTTTGAGTCAGTGTTGGCTCCTGGTGAGAGCCTGCAGTCCCTGCAGTTTTCTGGGAAAGATTTTAGAAGTGATTTGACATTGCCTGCATCCTAGGGGCTGAGTGAGTATGAGCAGCCCAAGTTCATCCAATCTAAGGCAGAACTAGAATTCACAGTCCCCTGGTTTCTAGCCCAATGACAAAGAGGGCTGTGAAAATATTTGCAGACCCCTCACATCCTGGACATAAGCTGCTTCAACTCCTACCCTCAAAACAACGCTATAGAGCACCCCACACCAGAACTAGACACAAGAACAGTTTTTTCCAAATGCCATCACTCTGATAAACAAATAATTCTCTCAACACTGTCAAACTATTCACTAAGTCTGCACTATTAATCTTCTCATCGTTCTCATCACCCATTTCCTTCCACTTATGACTGTATGACTGTAACTTTGTGGCTTGTATCTTTATGATTTATATTGATAGTGTTTCCTGATTGCTTATTTGTACCCTATCGCTATCATTAAGTGTTGTACCTTATGATTCTTGACAAATGTATCTTTTCTTTTATATATACTGGGAGCATATGCACCAAGACAAATTCCTTGTGTGTCCAATCACACTTGGCCAATAAAGAATTCTATTCTATTCTATTCTATTCTATTCTATTCTATTCTATTCTAT
>WNWU01000003.1:37547248-37591269 GCA_012654045.1 Ptyas mucosa | reverse complement strand
ATTCTATTCTATTCTATTCTATTCTATTCTATTCTATTCTATTCTATAACCATTTATCCACTGTTACTGTGACTGTTTATGAATAATTATACATGATTCTTCATACCTTTATTTTATTTTTCAAACTTAAATCCCTGAAATGTTCAGGATTGCTCTGTTATCATATTAATGATGGTTTTCCTCTATAACCATGATTGGTGGTCTTTCTGCATTTCTGCACTGCAAATATGCCCTGACCAATTTTTTTTGCCATGTTGTCAAGATATTGCCTCATCCCAACATCAGATTGTCTTAGGTTGTCCTCAGCTATAAAACAGATAAAGTATGTTTTTCTCTCTTAAATCAATAAAATCCTGTGGTAATTGCAAAATGAGGTAGTTCACCACTTACTATGGTGGTGATAAAGTCAAGTGACCTGTTGATAGTTGTCTTCCAGCACAGTGTCTCGAAAGAAACAGTAATTTTTCCCTCTTGACTCAGTCGGTTCTTCCCTGGAGAAAAAGTGATTAAAATGATAGAAAGTTAATTGCAGGATAGGCACATTGCTTTTATTCAATGGCAGTCAATAGAGTCTGTGTGGCCAGGAATCAAGAAGAGAGAAAGAAAGAGCAGAGGTGAGAAACAAGAACTGAGGTAGATGGGCCATAAATGAATGAAAAACAATACAAGGCAGCAGGCAGGCAGGCAGGGAGGGAGGGAGGGAGGGAGGAAGGAGAGATATATCCTAGTCCTTGGCTACAGCGAAGAGTGAATTCTTACTCATGCTACCACTTTGAGTTGAAAGAATGAACCAAAACAATCTCTTTCCCAGAGTGGACAACAGAGCTTTTGCACGAAGCTGAAACTGTGTGACAGAGAAATAGTGTTCAAACAAACTGCTTGCCATGCCAGAAACAGAATTGATAGTTGTGTGCACAGAATGTTTGTGTGAGTGTGTATTGCAGGTTCCTTCATGATCGCTATCATTTCCTTCTGCTTAGCCTTTATTTATTTGGAGAAAGGGCACAGAAGTTCAGGGATGTCAGACTCTGTTCCTTTCCCACATCATTATAGAGATATTTTCTCTTCAGCTTGTGCTCTTCAGGTTTTGAAAAGCAACAAACCAATTGTTTTCTTTGAAAGCCACTCTGGTTGAGGGAGTTAAAATATTGGGAAAGAACAAGAACACTTGGTTTAAAAACCATCCTTAGCTATGGAAATTCACTGGGTGACTTTTGGCCAAGCACTTTCTTTCAGCCCAATGTACCTCATAGAATTGCTGCTGTGGGTCATTGCATTCTTAGAGGAAAGGCACAATATAAATCAAATAAATACCATGGCCTGCAGGATAGTACCATTCACAATAAGTCACAATAGAAGTAGTATTTTGCCGGTTTCAGGTGTGACTCACTATAAATACAGACAGTCCAGGTATTTGCCTCAATGAGCTTTATGTATTTATTCAGCTGAATAAAGAGGGCCCCCTCAGAGAAAGAGAGAACTCTGAACACACTTTGACACTCATATTTATATGTTTGCTACATTGTCCACTTCTCTACCCAAAAGGACTAGCACACTGCACCTAGACAAGCTGGCAAACTCCAGATAAGATAAAGAAATACAGAAATAGTCACCCACCTCCCTTGGAGATCTTCCAAGGATATTGGGTGTCATCTCAGAGACATTGGGTGTTTCCTGAGGAAATTTCCATCATCTTGAAGGCCTGCAGAGGCAATGGTGACATTGGCACATATGCTTCCTCAAGACTGTTGGTTGAAACATTAGATTCCTGGTCAACAGTAGGATAGGGATAAATAATAGTGACAACTAGTTTTATGCTAGTATAATTTTGTTTGGATTCAAGGGTGGGTAGGTAACATTTTAAGTCAGTTGAAGGGAAAAGACCTGAATGCAAGATAAAGTACAGTAGTAACCAACTTATTTGCTGGATTTCAACCATGAATGACAAATTGTAGCATTATTACATAATGAACCTATCATCTAGATTAATTGTTGGGTGAGATGCAAACCTTTTAAATTATTGTTGTCATGCCTAGGGTATGAGGGCTCTTTCTCTTTACTAGGTTGTTAGGAAAAGCAGGAACAATCTTTTATTTAATATACAGCTTGGAAAGTAAAACTTTTAGAAAACTTTATTCTATCTTCTATGCAGCTTGTGGCTTTCTATCTGCCTTGGAATCAAGCGCAGTTTGTCCACGGCTGAATGATGGACACCAAGGATTAGAGGAATCTCTTCCATGAAAAAAAGCAATAGAGATATATTTTAAAGGACTTTGATTTCACAAGACACAATGAAAAATTAAACAGAGCTGTTCTGACTGTTGCAATAAGGTTGTACTCAGGAAGAAAAGAGGAGACAAGAGACAAATAAGGGTTTGCCCAGCTTAAAAGCCTAATAAGTCCAGCAGGATGAGCAGCTTAGAATGAAGGTTGTCAACAATACAAGGGCATACTTTGACTTTGGAAAACCTACTTTTTGTTCTGAGCTGAATCTGAGAGTGGGCAAAATTCATTATTTTCTCATTTTGTATACAAATCCAAATAGGTATCTTTCCAATTGAACAAAAATAGCTAAAGGGTCTGAAATATTGACAGCAATCTAGGGACATAAATTGTATTTGTATAGTATATGAATGGTGAAGCAGTGTAGTCTGGCCAATGCAATCTAGCCCATCTGTTTTCTGCAGCTACAGTTCCAGTTATAGCTGCTCACTGGAAGTGATCTGCCAGACAAAAACAAGGCAAGATAAAGGGGAGAGAGAAGGATGTGGAAAGAAAATGCCATTTCCCTTTCTATTAGTTTACCTATGGGGCTTAGTGGCAAGGAGTAGGGGAAGAGAGACAAAAGACACTCATTTGACAGAGCCATCTAACTACAAGGATCATTGCATTAGTTGATGTTTAACCACAGGAATGTATTTATCCAGATAAATTAAACAGAGAAATTCTTTCTAATCTCAAGCCATTTATAAGTTAATGAGGATGACTTTGTTTAGACAGATCATCTTATGTATAAATTTGTTTAAAAATTAGTTCAACCATTTTTTGCTCTATGATTTTTTAAAAGAATTTGCTAATGCTGCTTTAATCATCATTGCTAAGAATTAGAGGGATTCTGGAAAGGGTTGAAGAATTTCCCAATACTTTGGTAGGCAGGTCTATGGATTGCTTAATTAGTCATTAACAATAGGAGGAAACCAAAGCTGTCAACGTGATTGATACCAATCTTGTGTGCCTACCCCAGTTAGCTCTTTACTGAGATGAAGTAATATAGGTACTCCATTATTAACTACCACAATTGTGACCAGCAATTCTGTTGCTAAGCAATGTGGTCATTAAACAAGACATTGCATGACCATGCTGGACTTACAAACTCATCTCCATTGTGGTCATTGATCAATTAGTCCTTCAACAACAAAGAATGTTCATCCAATATCCAATTTTTTTTTTTACAGAGTGTGATTAAATAACCAATAAATAAATAGCTGAAAATACCTCCTGTTAAAATTTTTAAAAATCTATATACCATTTAAAGGTCATGGTCAGCATATATGTTCCTGAAATATTTCTCAATGAGCATTAAGCAGATATTAATTCCCTGCATCTTTCATATAAAAGTTTATTTCTGGGATGAATCAGGATGACATAACAAGGGCAAATCTGAAATTTCTCCTTACTTAATTGCTTTATTGATATTATCAATCCATGGAAACATTCTTCAGTAATACATAGGAGAAAAATGCACTACATTTCTTGGACTGTAGTACAGGTTGTAAGCAGGTTCTGCTAATGTTGTAACATTTGTAGGCTACCAAACCTTCCCTTTCCTGGAAGTAAATTTATATTTAAAAACCCATCTCCCTGGCCAATGTTTTCCTAGCCTTCCTCCTAGCTTTCCTCAGATCTGTCCTTCCAGCCTCTCTTAAGAAATCTCAGTTTTCCATTCCCTTCAGAGTATAGAAAGAGGTGCCTTGCAAACTATGCTGTGATTTGGAAGTCTTAATAGCTGCCATCACATCCAGCTATGATATCCTGAGGTGAAGGATAAGATGGCACCTCCCTTAATGTAATGGGAAAAAGATAATTGGCTCCTCAATATTTCCCACACTTCCAGTATTTGAGTGAGATGTTAACTTTGGCATAATTAGGGGGAGCAAGACATTTAGGGTGTGAGGCAAAGAGCTTTTTCTTTTAAGTTATACTGCTGGTCTTTATCTTCCAGCATCTGTCATAAGAAGCAGCTTCTCTGTCTAATGGCACTTTTAGACAATTATTTTATCTAGGTTTTCATCATAGTAATGTTCTGTCAGATATCCTGCTTTTCTTTAACATAACTGAAAGACTTCAATTAAAATATTGTGAATTCTAACTCTATAGAAGTTGGTGGGAGCTGGCTATATTACAAGGAGATTGTAGTGCATAAAATACATTGCTTCCATATTCTGCCCACTGTGCTTTTGGGAAGCCTGTAATGTGAAGGTGAAAGCATTCAGTTGCAATTTGTCCCAACAGATGAAAATCAGAATATACTGCCTCTGCAGATGGAGGCCTCATCTAACAATTTAGGTATAAGAAATCAAGTGGAGACAAATAACTGGTTCACATGTGGAATTCTGTTATATACAGCTTCATAGCCCTCTGCTGCCTATAGTTTAGTCTTCAGTGTATAGTATCGTTCCCAAGCAATATATTTAAGCAATATTATTGGAAAGGATCAGACAAGACAACAAAGTTTGTTTGTTTTTTTAAAAGAGAAGGCAATAAACCCAACTAAAGCCTATTTAAACCAGTCCCTTAAGTTGCTGTTTTTGTTATTGCCATCCTGAAATTTACTTTATGTTGCTTCCATCCAGGAAAGCTTTTCACCAGAAAAACAAGCTGTATTGAATTATCTGTTAAAAAATCTCTGCAAGATTACACAGATGTGTAAAGATTTTCTCAAAGACAAAAAAAAAAACAAAAAAACCTAAATGCCCCACTATCAGAAGCTCCCTAAATTGTATCAAAACTCAGTTTATATTCCCACAGATGTCTAACAAGCTGCGTATATGGTCTTGGATTATAGACTGGGAAAAATCAATAACTCGCTGTCTCAAAGGCACCAATATAGATTATGAATCACAGCCAGGAAGTTGTCAGTGATCTCAGCTGCCAACAGTGCTTCGGTAAAGATATTTGCTATTTCATATTCTTTTAATATGGAGCTTTTTTATATGAAACAGAACATTTTGATCCTTCCTTCAACTCCCCAAAAAGGTATCCGGACATTTTAAGGGGGTAGATAACAAAAGAGTGAGCACAATTTTTTAAAATAGAGAAGTCTTTTTTATCAACAAAATTCCAAACAGCTTTTCTCTGCTTATTTAGTACACACTGGTTATACTTAGTGAGACTGATCAATATGTAATTGAGTTATATCACTCCTATGTCAGTAGCAAGGAATCAGAAGGTTACGCAATGCCAGAAAAAGGAAGCAACAACAAGACTTTTTTTTGTTTCTACTTGGATTCCCCCCTCCCCCCTGGAAACAACTGTATTTTGGCAATGTGCCACAAGCATGGCATGCTTAACAAAGGACTTGTATCAAAGGACTTGTTTTTGTTTTAACTTGTTTGCTGGCTCTATCATACACTGGACACATTATTTCCTCTTTCAACCTCATTCAAATAGACACAGTGCAAGAAATCCAATGTGTACATGATACATTTTGCGCAGGACTGATACCCAATGCATTTTTCTTATTTTCTCTATTTATGCTCCACCTCTTATCCAGGAGATTAATTAAATAAAGTATATCCAATGTGCTTTTTCCTCCTCATGCTACTTTTATAAATAAAGTAAAGAGCCTTGGATAGTACAGTGGTCTAAAGCCCTGTTATTAACATCAGCTGCCTGCAATTATTGCAGGTTCGAATCTCACCAAGGCTCAAGGTTGACTCAGCTTTCCATCTTTTCTAAGGTAGGTAAATTGAGGACCCAGTTTGTGGGGGCAATAAGCTGACTTTGTATAAATATACAAAAGTATGAAGGCTATTGCTTAGCGCATTGTAAGCCGGCCTGAGTCTCCGGAGAAGGGCGGCATATAAATCAAATTTAAAAAAAAAAGTTGTCTTATGCTGATCAGAGGTGGTTCAGCTTGTCAGCTGGATGCATATGACAGGGTGAGCACCTGTCTTCACCTAACTCCTGCCCACCTAGCAGTTCATGAAAATGTAAGTAGATAAATAAGTACTACTCACTACTCAAAAGAGCCAAGGTGATGATGTGGTTAGAGTGCAGTACTGCAGGTTGACTGCTAGCTGCAGTTCGACAGTTCAAATCTCACCGGCTCAAGGTTGACTCACTTCCATCCTTCCAAGGTGGGTAAAATGAGGACCCAGATTGTTGAGGGAAATATGCTGACTTTGTAAACTGGTTAGAGAAGGCTATAAAATCACTATATAGTGGTATATAAGTGCTATTGCTACTACTCTGATGGAAAGGAAACTGGACTCCACAATGTCATGCTGATCACATGACTGCAGAATGTCTTCAGACAGTGCTGGCTCATGGCCTTGAAATGGAGATGAGCGCTATCCCCTATAATCTGCAACAATTAGCAGAGTAAAATCCACAGGGACTCCTTTCTTTCCTTTCCATGCTGATAAGAACATTTATCTATGTCAATTAGAGTTTCCAAGTGTCAGGCACAAAAAATCAGGACTGCATGTTAAGTTGCAGTAGAGAAGATTTATTGCTCAAGCCTATACACAAGAATCTAGTCATCTAAAGTTCAATACCAAATTGGTGCAAGATAAGGATCGACAGAATTCAAGAGGGGTTGGACTTAGATCGTTTGTGGCAATGTAAGGACTCTAGGCTGATGACTAGAGCTCCACTTCCCAGTTCTGCCTGCTCTCTTCCTACATCAGCTATAATTTCTTCAGGACATCTTGTTTAAATAGAGTTGGATCTGAGATAGTGGTTAATGGGATGCCATGGAAAGCTCACACAGCTTAATATCACACAGTAGTCTGATATTAAATCATTGTGATTTATTCTTGAATACTCAGCCCAGCACTAATAAATTGCCATTATAGTAATGTTAGTCAATTTTTAATCCATTTCAAACATCATTCAGCTTTGTATTGTTATAATATGTAATATTATAATAATAATATTATTATTATTTGATATTATTATTATAATATCAAAGCTGCCTGTTTAATCAATGATTTTTGTTATAATATGTAATATTATAACAAAAATCATTGATTAAACAGGCAGCTTTGATTTGTCCTGTATCGTTATAAAATGTTCTTAGTACTCACACCAAAAAAAATTGTCCCCTTGTTGACAACATTATACACATTACATGGTCTAAATCTACGCAAAATGAAGAGCAGTGGAGAAATGACATTTTCAAAGCATAAACATTTCTTATATTCCCTACAACAAACCACTGCACTCAATGCAATATTAAAGCTACAGCTTTGCTTACCCAAAATATTAATGAACAACTGATGAGTAATGCATAGAGGATGCCATAAAAGACAACATGCTTTTTAAGAAGAGCAAATATTATAATCTAGAAGTAATGTTCTAAAATAACTGCGACCATAGAGCGATCCTGCAAAAAACAAGAGAGAATTGATTAAGAAATACCTCTTTTTGTGTATTATTATGGTTGGTTTTACAATCAGCCAGATGTTAGCCTGGGTTTGTCATTTTTATCCACCTATCAAGTCCTCAAGGGCCTGGGATAGGCAGATGTTGTTGTATGATAGTGTTAAAGATATCACTGCAGGATGTAAGTCGTTCTAAATAATATTATTTATTATAGATGGTCACACGGTTAGCCAGATATTACTACTTATTATTATTATTGATGACAATGAAGTAGAGTACCTAATGATGATGGTATCCTTGCTCTGTCTCACCATGGATTTGATAAGGCATCCCAAATCAAATGCCAATGGCCCATCACCCTCAGCTATCCTCACTGCACAGGGGGGCACTAATGGTGATGCAGTTCAGCTGAATTGCTTTCCCAATGAGCTGACAGACTAGGTGTCTGGAAGTTCTTTGCTTTGACTGTCAGTTCACTGAAGAATTACTCTCTAGAGTAGGCAGTGCAGCACACACATCTGCCTTGTTCATAATAGAGAGGAAATTCTGCTGCCTAGAGAAATTGCAGTCAGTTCATTCCAGGCTGATCACAGTTGCTGTTGCTGCTCTTGTTATGACTTTAAAAGAAAGGGAGTGGCACCAGGAGGTCTTCACATGATTTAGTACTTTCTTCCCCCTAAACAAAAATCTCTGGCTTATCTAGCTAACGATTTCTCTATTTTCATGATATTCAAAAAATATTCCCTTAAACTTTGAGGCACGGCCATAGCTAAAATAATTGTGAAACAAACTAAGAGCATTCTGCATTACAGTCTTAGAGTTATTTGCATCTCCATGTCTTTGAAGTGGAGTTATATCATGCTTGTTATAGTTATAGTTATAGTATAGGGTGAATAGTATAGTATAGGGTGTATAGTATAGTTATAGTTATACTATAGGGTGAGCTGATGCAAATATTATATAACTATAATAGTATAACTATAACTATAGGGTGAGCTGATGCAAATTAAGAAAAAGTTCCTGTATAACAGCTGTGTATAATAGGGACTTAAAGTGTGTATGGTATTTGGTACATCTTCATGACAGCTGTAGCTGCCAACATTTTCTCTTCTGCACAATTATTTTTTTTTAAAAAAATAGCAGCCTCATCATAATTTCTGAGTGTCAACCATCTTCTCCTACATAATATAGTCAATGCTAGTTCTTAAAAATCAGACTATAGTTCTTCCTCATTCTTTTCGGATTTAGTTCTTTGTTTTCACTGTAACTTCAGTTCCATAACTTTCTTCCCAAATGCTTCTACAATTAAAAAATTCCTCAGATATTTGCCAATGTTTTATATGGCATCTTCAAAAATTAATGAATGACATTTCTGTATTAATTTTTATCATTTGCAGGAATTCTCACAGCAGCGTTTTTATTGAGAATAGAACCCAAATGCCCATTAAACAGCTTTAAACATTAAGAAGATGAAAACATTCAAATATATTAAGATTCACCTTTATGGCTATATTTCCAGCTCACTTACAATTCTGATGTCTGTTTAGAAATTAATCTGAAATTTGTTTTACCCTTATTCAAACCATTAGTCCATTTAGCTTGATGTTATTAACACTGACTGGTTCTACATTTTCCAGAGTTTCAGGAAGAATTCTTTTCCAGATACATTTGAAAACAAAACATTTCCAAAGATTTTAAGTAATTATAAAATATCATGATTATTATTGATAACCCAGTATTTAAATATGTATTGAGAATAAAGGATTCTTTTTAAAATCAGCATTGGATTATTATCTATATTCATACATCCAACAACATGAAATTTAATGTGAAGAAAAGCAAGGTTTTACACCTAAGGCAGTAAAAACAAAAGATACAGATTAGGTGAAACGTGGCTCAAAAACAGTAACTGTGAGAGGGACCTTGGACTCCTAGTGGACAATAACTTAAAACTGAGCCAGCAGTGTGCGGCAGCAGCCAAAAAAGTTAATACAATCCATGGTTGTATAACCAGAGCCATAGAATCAAAACCCTATGAAGTATTAGTACCGTTTTATAAAGCCTTAGTAAGACCATACCTGGAATACTGCATCCAGTTTTGGTCACCACATTACAAAAAAGATATTGAGACTTTGGAAAAAGTGCAAAGAAGAGCAAGCAAAATGCAAGCAAAAAGCAAAAAGATGATTAAGGATCGGGAGAGAAAAACATATGAAGAACAGTTGCAGCAATTGTCCACAGAAAAGGAGGATTAGGAGTGATATGATAGCAGTATTCCAGTATTTGAGAGGCTGCCACAAAGAAGAGGGAGTCAACTTATTTTCCAAAGCGCCTTGTCTGCAGAAGGCAAGACAAGAAACAATGGATAGAAGCTGATCTAGGAGAGAAGCAACCTGGAATTAAGGAGAAACTTTCTGACAGTGAGAACAGTCAACCTATGGAACACCTTCGGAAGTTGTGGGAACTTCATCACTTGAGACGTTCAAGAAAAGATTGGACTGCCATTTGTCAGAAATGGTGTAGGGTCTCCTGCTTAAGCAGGGGGTTGGACTAGATGACCTATAAGATCCCTTCCAACTCTGTTAATCTGTTAATCTGTTAATCCTAACAGTGAGGACAATTAACTAATGGAATAGCTTGCCATCAGAAGTTGTAGGTGCTACATCACTGGAGGTTCTAAAGAAAAGACTGGACAGCTATCTATCTGAAAGGGTATAGTCTCCTGCTTGAGCAGGCAGTTGGACTAGTAAACCTCCAAGATCCAGCTCTATTCTGATTGATTGATTCAAATTTTGTGAAAGTTTTGATTAAAAAAATTGTTTTAACCTTTATTATTTTTATAAATAGCTTAAGGCAGCAAATGTACTTAATACTGCTTCTTATTTTCCTATAAACTATTGAAATGTTAAGAATAAAAGTGAACAAACTGAATATTTGTATACACACTCACACACATGCATACATATATAGATTACCTATAAAAATATATATATTTTAAAAAAACATCTGCAGAAATTCAGCATACTGGACCTAGATTGCATTTACTGTCTGAGAGTTACAAGGATGAGGCAGTTTTATGTTCTAAAATGGCAAAAAAGAGTCCAGCATGATCCTGATCTCAACATTTGTTATGCTTGAAAAAAAAGTGGAAAACACATCCATTAATTAATTTATTTATGTATTAATTCATTAATGTATTTATTCATAACATTTATTTAGCTGCTCATCTTCTACCATGTTAAATCAAATTTTGAGCAGTTTTTAATCAACAAATATGGCTATATTAATATCCTGAACAGTCTTGCTTTCTGACTTACCCATAACGGACCTATTAATGTGGTTGTACATTCTCCATATCAAGTGACTAAATTTGTATGGATAATAGTAAAAATATAATGTAATCTTATTCTGTGCCTGCTATTTGTTTAAACTAAAAGCATCTCTACAAATTTTTTAAACCCAAATCATTTCCACAAGTATTGTAAAGGTTTTTTTAAAAATAAAGTAAGTTTATTTGTAGGATGCTTCAGTAAAGCATCCTACGGTATTGCATCTCTATGTAGGTACAAATACTCACTGAAGCGATCATCTCATACTACTGACATTTTCTAGATGCCTTTCTATCAAAAAAACAACAACCCTACCCTAGATTTTTTTAAAAGAAACTAAGAATTCTATTATCATATATAGACACCTACATTCATAAAATCTGTCTTTAGCCATTATTCTCAGATATTTTTTTTAATAAAGCTGCTTATAATCTGGAAAGCTGCATTTAAAAAGTCTATATTTTAAAAGCCATGAAATTTAGAAGAAATGTGCATTTAAAAATGTATATATTAGGGCAAGTTGTATATGAAAACAAAAAGAGATTTTGGAGGAACCACACACATGTAATTACTGGTATGTATTATTATAATATCATAAAAATAACAGAACAGAACAGCAAGTAGTATTGAGTAGATTTAGACTGATCCTCATATAATTTATCACAAATGCTAGAGGGCTTGTGTCTTGGTAAATATCAATATAAATTAACCTAACTGCTATACTTGTAGGCTTAAAAGTAAATTTCAGTAGGAATGCAAATTTTCTTTTATGTTTAAGGATATTCTGATGCTGTTCTTGAGCATACAAAACTGTAACAAAAGGCATTTAAACTGTGTATTTTCAAAGAAAAAATGTTTTAAAAAGAATGCATTTAAGAGCAAAGATCATTCAAAAGCAGATATAAATATGTAACTTCTTCACAAATACCTAGAATTCCAACAGTTGCTAGATACAGCAATGATTTACAACACAATAAAGGTATCCTATAAATCTGATTGTGTGCATGAAAAATTATTACAAAAATATCAGTGAGTTTGTGCTACTTATGGAGTCCTTGATATAGCTTTAGCTTCATGAACTGAATAATGTTTGTGACATATCCTCACCTTAGATTCAAAGTGACAAATTCCATCAAAAAGCAGAAAACCATTTTGATCCCCAGCTATTGCTATGTACAATTTTCCAACTCTTGCCACTATGTCTCACCCCTGCCTCAGCGTTTGACAATATTATCCTTTACATATTCCCATTGGTTTTAGCTGTCCTTATTTAAAAGATGCTGCATCGATTTCTGACATAGATTGACTTTTCTCTAATATACTTATTTTTTGCATTACTCCCCCTAATATATGTATTCTGCTTCAATTTTTGCAATTGTGAAACATTTGTTAGAATAACTTTTGGAATATACACGTGTTCTTGTTTCCAAAAACTACCATTGATTGAGTACATTTATATAAATATTTCAACCAAATAATATCTCTATATACTTGTTTAGATGGTCAATAGTACTTATGTACTGTTTTAATGCCTATAGAGATAAAGAATGCCAGTGCTGCTTATAAATGAGATATTTGCTCCCATGCAGATTGATTCTTCCTTAACTTTATAAAGTCATTATCAGTCAAGTAAACTAATTATTGGATAATCTCTGCTAGTTTCTATCTATATTACTAAAGTCCCTATGTAATAATAGATAAATACTGGCTTAATAGAGCCAAACAAGTCACAGCAATTTTCTAGCATAATGCAACAGCAACTGCCATCACTAGTATTTCCCTCATCTTGTTACCATTAAAATTGTTATTGATTTATTGAACATTTTCATAGCCAATGGACCGGCTTCTAGAGCATTCAAATACAATTTCTACAGTCACACTTACACTAATGCCCAGAAGACTGTAGGGTGAAAATCTGACAGATGCAGTCAGTTCCTTTTACTAGTTTGGTTTTACTTTCCATTCATGGAGATTTGGACAATTCCAAGTGATATTACATTTCAGCAGCAAGAGAAATTATTCCTCTCTATTTTGCATTGAGTAATCCACCTAGAATGTTATTTTCAATTCTGGGCATCACATTTTAGGAAGAAGACTTACAAACTGAAGTATGTCTAGAGAAGAAGAGCCAAGAACCAAGAAGAATATTCTTGGCATTAGAAAGAATATACTAATGGTAAGAAAACTGTAGAAGGCTCTGAACCTGGGAAAGGTAGAAGGAAAGAGAAGAAGAGAACAACCAACAGCAAGGTGGGTGGATTGAGTTAGAGTGACAGTGGGTACACTGTTGGTAACTTGAAATAATAGGTTAAGGATAGATTGTCATACAGAAAAGCTCTCTATGTTGTCTAGGAGTAAAAAAATTACAATGATAATAATCAGTTAGTCACAGACTGTGTGTATGTGGTTGGGAAATTGTTTGCATTTGGAAGGTTGCATTTGCATTTCTATGGAAGTAGTCTGAGTTTCTATCATTTTAAAACATGCTGGAGTTCTCCAGATATGTGGAGTTCAATGCCAAGAACACAGGGGTGAATTCTACTTACCTTTACTATCGGTTCACAACGGGAGCACGCGTGCATGCACAGATAATCATTTATGACATCCAGGTGGGTGCGCGGAGCTTCCTGCCACTTTTACTACCAGTTCTAAAGAATTGGACAGAACCGAGAGCAACCCACCACTGCAAGAACAGGGCTATTGCTAGGACCTCTGATGTTGAGAGTATCATTTTGTGAAGGATGCTTTAAAGTATCTTTTAAGATAGCAATAGCAGACTTATATACCACTCCATAGTGCTTTACAGCATTCTCTGAGTGGTTTACGGATGTCAGCATATTGTCCTCAACAATCTGGCTCCTTATTTTACTGACTTCAGAAGGATGGAAGAAGATCCATTCTTCTGTGTAACATAATGTACAAATGTACATTATTTTGGATTAGTAGATTTAATTTAATTCAAGTAAATAGTTACACCTCTATTATTGCAGAAATAATTATGGTTGGGCCCCAACCAGAAACCTTTTAAAACTAAAGAGATCTTTCCTGAAAAGATCCTAAGAACCTGCACATGTGCAATGCATCTTTACTTATGATAGCTTAAAAGTACTTAAAGAGTTAATGAATTTAGGGACACATAAACATAAATTAAAATCAGAGACAATAGTGACAATCTGGGCATGGTTGAATTCGAAAAATTTTCCAATTCTGTATTGTTTAACAAAAATATATATTTCAATACAATGAAATCGTATTGAATTTAACTGTCTTAGTCCCAAAAAAATATGCATGAGATTATGGCCTTATAGTTTATATTAATGAAGGTTCAAAATAAAAAAATGAAATAAATAAAAAATAAGCATGTTTCACTCTTTATCAGTATAGAAAGGTATACCATCAATGATAAGGTAAGATCTACAGTAGATGCTTATGGCACAGAGCTGAAAAAATACACCACATGCATTCATGAAAAGATAAAGCATTAACCAGATTGATGGAATCAGCAGTACAGGATGTTAGACTACTTTCAAGGGACTCAAGCAGGAAACAGGTTAAGACAATGGCAACAGCAGCTTTCCTGATAGTTTCTGCAGAGCAAAGACATTAAGGAAGTAATATTTGTAGCTCAGATGAGAACAAGAAGTCTAGGAATTCTCTTCTAATTCCTGCAGAGCTACTGATTAAGAATGATCCTGTTCAGGATTTCGCTCTCTTTTTTGAGATAGGATGGGAGGATGGAGGGTAAGTTACCACTAGCCCTAAAAACAACATCATCATTATCAAGTCCTAAACTTGTGAAGTAATATTATTCCCCCCATTAATTCTGCATTTAATCTCTTTCAATTTCAAATAAAGAATATTTATTTACATACAATTGAAATGAATTGAGTGAGCTTCATTTAACAGATTTTGTCTATGGAAACAAATCACAGGCTATTTTATTATGAATCTATGTGTGGAGCTGAAAATGTGTCCTTGTAAGTGAATTGGACTATAGGCAGTGCAGATGAGGCTAAGTGGAATTATTTTTAAAACTAGTTCAATAAACGAGTATTCAGAATTTCATTGCCAACTCATGTTAACTCTATGCATGAGACAGTGGTGATGCTAGCTGGTCCTAAATCACCACTTAAGTCAGAACAGGCATTTTTTTCTAGCTGGGTGAACACAAATGCTACTTTTCATTTTATTATATTTGGTTTCTGAGCAGCATATAATATATCTGGTGATGCAGTACTTTCAGTACAGTAAATGGGGTACTTTTTTTTTGGCTGCTCCTTCTGTTTGGGAATGTTTTGGGGGTGTTTTAAAATAGGAATACAAAAGGTGGAAGACCTATTTCCCAAAATCAGGGCATTTGTTAGTGAAATTTGGTAACCAGTGGTGGGGTCTATAAATTGAAAAATGACAAGACAATGTTATATGCTACAAATGGGCTGCATATTGTTTATCCTTAAATTGGGTTATGCTGGAAAAACCAACATTATGTGTTTCCTGACAAAAAATTTGTAGAAAAATTATCTTTTTACATATAGTTTGTGTGTGTGTGTATGAAATAAAATATAGATATATGAAAGTGAAGTGCCGTAAAATTAGTGCTTTAATTGCAATGCATAGATGCTTTGTTGAAGCAGGAAGTTCATGAATAAAATCTGACTGTGGGCCTGTTTTGAATATGTCATATTCATAAAGAAATGGGAAAGGCTTTGCTTTTTTTCATATATAACATGCTGGGCATATCTCTAGCATGACACAAACAGCTAATTGTGTAGCATCATTAAAGAATGAGAGTTACTAGGATCAAAAGTAGAGTGTCTTTTGAAATGCTAAATTATATTAGGTAGAGGCACCTCAGCTACATGCATTATAATCTATAATACATATGAACTACAGGAACATTCTTGCTAACACTGTATTCAAATTCAAAGCAGGAATCATCTGGGCCAAACTGTGCCCAAACTCTATTGCAGAGCAGCATAAAATGATAATGAGTCTGTTTGATAATTCCTCCAAAGTACAGACAAAAATGTCCCCAAACTATGCTGGCTTTCTGCTACACTATTTCTATTACTCAAAAATGTACAAGGAATAAATTTTAAATTTTATCTATGCTATAGTATGAAAGAGACCATGACTCCAAAACTTGTGATAGCATATTAACCTTCCACTTTATACAGTTGGTGTCAATCAGAGGTGGGTTTCAGCAGGTTCTGACCAATTCTGGAGAACCGGTAGCGGAAATTTTGAGTAGTTCGGAGAACCGGTAGTAAAAATGCTGACTGGCCCTGCCCCCATCTAGTCTCTGCCTCCCAAGTCCCATCTGAGCGGAAGAAAATGGGGATTTTGCAGTATCCTTCCCCTGGAGTGAAGAGGGAATGGAGATTTTACAGTATCCTTCCCTTGGAGTGGGGTGGGAATGGAGATTTTACAGTATCCTTCCCCTGCAACGCCCATCAAGCAATGCCACGCCCACCAAGCCACATCCACAGAATCGGTAGTAAAAAAAATTGAAACCCACTACTGGTGTCAACCCAACAGTGAGAATAACAATTCCTTTTCCCTCAAGAGTAAGCATCGACTTCAGAAGTTTTCTTTTGAGCAAATTTTTCAGGTGGCACAGGAAGTCCAAAGGAAGGATAAAAAACATACCACTGGAAGATAGGCAGCACATTCACACAGGGCTAAGATTCATCTTGTTTAGATGAATAGCTAATGGAAAATAGCTCTAAAATATCTCTTTTTATAACAAACCTTCCTCCAGTATATTAATCAAGTGCCCAAATTTAAGCATTTGGTCCTGCTGCTTTGGCAGAGCTTGTAAAGCTAATTAGCTTCATCTGGAATTGATGATTTTTCTTCTTTTAGACTATTTACACCTCTTCTTCTGTACACCAGACAGCAGGAAGAGAACTATTTCCATTTTTTCTACTTTTTTTGCCATAAACTCCCTCCATTCCAGAATTCTCTCTCTCATCCCCAAAACCTGACTGGGCATCCAGACAGGAATTTGGGACTAATTAGGTAAGTCTTAAATAGCTAAATAAACGGACTTAGATAACCCAATCTGTCCTTCCTGTGCTGGGAATAAAATGTATTCCATCTCAAACTTGATCATTATGGACAGTCAGATCTCACAAGGGTATTGTGGGAAAGAAAAACAGAAGGAAGGAGAACTCACCGCCTTGAGTTATTTACAAAAATAATAAAATCAGGATTTTAAAAAAATCTAAAATCAAAATTAGCAAATCATTCAAATATACAGCTGGACACTTATAAAAATATTACGATTAACATCATTATTATTACATTTATATGATGCCTATAACTCTCAATGACTGTAGGCGATTTCAAATAACAACAGTAAAAACAAGGGTAAAATATACAAAAATGAAGAATAAAGATGGCAAGCAAGACAAAAAAAATCTAGATGGGAACAAAAAGAAAAAAAACCCATGTAATCCAAAGGGAATTTCAATCCCATCCCAAAATTATAATAATATGATATATAACTTCTGTGAAGACTTTTGAAACGAATGCTAATTTGAATTACTTGTATGTTCAAATTTCCCTTAATAAGAATGAAAGGCAATTATGTATTTATGAGCCTGTTTTATTCAAATGAGATTGTAAGTCTCTGTCATATTCAACCTGGTAAAATGTGCATTTTCTTCAACCAAATCAATTCGATAGCAATCCCCAATGCCCAGAGAGTCCAGAACTTTCTAACCATTGAGTATATGCAAGGAAGCATTTTTCTTTTTAAGAAGAAAGTTTGGAGAACTTGCAGGAAAAGCCAACAAGTAGGTGAAAGCTTCTGTAAAAATGTTTAGGGATAGATTATTTCTGCCACTTAAACTCCATATCTGAGTGCGAAATAGCATTTTTCAGGAAGCTGCTCTCCAGGAATGAGATTAATAGTACAGTCACAAAACTGATGGAGAACAAGGTTGATGCTTTGTACATGTATTACTCACTACATGAGCTGTGGTGGTGCAGTGGTTAGAGTGCAGTACTGCAGGCTACTTCTGCTGACTGCCAATTACCAACAATTTGGTAGTTCGAATCTCACCAAGCTCAAGGTTGACTCAACATTCCATCCTTCCGAGTTTGGTAAAATGAGGACCCAGATTGTTGGGGGCAATATGCTGATTCTGTAAACCACTTAGGGAGGGCTATAAAGCACTGTGAAGTGGTATATAAGTCTAAGTGCTATCGCTATTAACATAATCTGCATATTTGGCAGGCAGATTAGAAAGATGATCTTGCTGGCTGGCAGTCAGCAGTGAAAGTTTAAGGGCCAGCCTGTAGGCAATGCTTGCATGCTGAGTAACCAAATGAGATATTGTTCAGGTAAATATGTGGTTCTGAATCTGATACCAATACCTTTCCAAGGCTACTGGAAAATGTAACAGGGAAGCTAGGTAAAGTTGCAGAAATTGCTAATAATGGCTAATGATGAGGTATAGAGAAGCAGTGTGCTCTGAATGGTCTTGAACAGAAGACCCATCCATTTTCAATAGACTCAATTCTAATAGGGGCCAGTCAGGCTGAGTAGGTAGAGAATATCTGCATGTGATAGATGTTTTATTGATGTTACTTATGGTACCACAGTCTATTAGGGCCTCTACCTTATTTCAGAGCAGTTTGGCTCTCTAGAATAACAGGGATTAATTAAGGGTCAACATGTAGTTTTGCAGAGCTAGGCTAAAAAAAATTGTTGCCTCAGGTGGGTCCTGAAATTTTGGGCACTGGGATACACTCATTTCCTGACAAGCCAGACCTAGCGCATTTAGGAAAACTTGTTTGTAAAATAATCCCCCAGCATGTTGTTGATGCTTTAAGGCAGAGGCATAGCACTTCATCTGTGAAGCAGCCAAGTTCTCACAACAAACATAAGGCTTAGGTATTTGGGACGATGTTTCTTGGGTAATTTATTATTATTATTTTATTAGATTTAATAATTAATGATGAGTTAGTCCCCCTTTTCAGAGGGACTCTGGGCAGTGTATAATAAAATATCAAAACATAAAAATACTATATAAAATTTTAAAGAGGCAAGTAATAGTGCAATTAAACATAGGTAGCAAAGCTTTATTATCTCCTGCATAGGTTCAGTTTCTGAAAACTGATGTGCAAACAGACAGGGGCAGGGATAGTTGGGAAGCAATGGTTATTTCAGGCCTGGGAAATGATTCTTCTTTGGCAACTCAGTTCCTGGCACATGCAATGGCAAATCACTTCTGTATTGTTGCCAAGAAAACTTCAAAGGTATGTATGTCCATTCAAATTATCCAAATATGAGCTCTGGAGAAGAAATGGTGTATTGAAGATAGCTCTGCAACAAAAAAAGAGTTAATGATTGTGGCATCAAGGAAGACCAGCCTGTGAGTAGACCAGCTCTTTGATAATTCCTTTCCAGACAAGAGGAGAAGATGAGATGGCTTACAAATGCTCCTGAAATCTGCTTCTTGGGAGAAGAGTGCAAGACTAGTGGTCTCCAGAAGGTTTAGAACTCTGGGAGGTGAGGGAATGCCCATCTTGCTCAAACCATGTTCAGCATCTTTGAAAGGATACTAAGTCTGCATATTTCATTTTCTAATAATTTTTGGAAATTGCTTGCTGACTGCTTTTCAGCTATGAGGAACCTTTGGGTTGATACATTTTAAAGCACTAAGTGACTGTCCACTAATTCTTATAAAAAAAAAAAAAGATTTAACTACATGTTTAAGAACTTCAGATTTTTTAAAACAAAAAGCAAAAGAGTGATTGTTCCAAAGGTGATTTTTCAGGAGGGAACTGGACTTTCTGGGAGGTTTTTTGAAGACATTTCGCTCCTCAGCCAAGAAGCTTCTTCAGCTCTGAGTGGATGGTGGGGAAATGGAAGGATTTATACTCCTTGCAGACAGCTGGTCATTTGCATTCTTTTAGCAGGTCGTGAAGGTCACCTGGTAGTTTATCTCTGTCATCAGGGTCACCTGAGTGGTGCAAATGGGTGTGGAGCCTTCTTGGAACTGTTGAAAGGACTGTGTTGTAGATTGGAGATAGATGATGTCGTATCTCCCCCTCTGTTGAGAGAGGGCTGTTCAGTTTTGACATAGATGGCCTCTTTAATCCCTCTTTCAAACCAGCGGACTTTGCTGTCTTCAAAAGAGTGGCCTGTGTCTTTTAAATGCAGATGGATTGCTGAATCTAGTCCTGATGTGTTTGTTCTTCTATGACCTGGCTGGCTGAGAAGCTCCATAGACAAAAGAGTTATTAAAAGTTTGATTTTAGAAAGCTATAAACAGATTAAGGATCGAGATAAGTGGGAAATAAGATTTTGGAATTAATTAATTATAAAGAACCCTTCCCATGGAAAAATGCTTTTGTTTCGATTATTTTTTAGAAAAGACTTTAAAAATTGGACACTAAAGTGAACTAAAGATTGTAGTTAAAGAACACTCAAACTCAATTTATAATTACAGAATGAGGCAATCTGCTGTGAATTCCGCATATACATATGTATGTATGTATGTATGTATGTGTGTACGTATGTATGTATGTATGCAGATGATAGATAGATAGATAGATAGATAGATAGATAGATAGATAGATAGATAGATAGATAGAGTGTGAGGCAGACTGAATGGAGCTGAGTGATTAATGGCCGGATGCCCTTCCTGATGCCTACACTGAGTTCACAGCAGATATTTTCGCTTTGTGCTGTGATAGAGAAACATCTCCACTTTCTAAGATTGAACTCCCAACCATCCAAGTAGGAGGTGAACATCTTCACCTCTAGGCCACCACACTGGTAAAATTATTTAAACTTCTTATGATTCAGGGGAAGGTAACTTTTTTGTTTCTTTTCCTTTCTTTACTTTATTTTAATTTTTATTTCTTTCCACTTTCTGCTTTTCCCTTTTTTTCTTTTTTTGAATAAAACAAATTAGTCAAAGGTGTACTTTAATAAAACACAATAAATAAATTATGGTTTTGCCTGAAATCCTGGCCAAATAACACAAAGAGACAAACCCAACCTAACAATCCTTTTTCATATAGTCTACCCTGATTTCATAGACCACAGCTTAAAAACATGTAGCTTATGAATAAAGGCTCCAGTATGTTATTGCAGGCATATAGAGAATTGTGAATGAGCAAAGGGCCGTAGGCGATGTCACATATGTCATGACAAAATTATACAAATGATACATTATATAATCAAAATTCTTTTGGCCGATGAGATCATGGTGTGTATGATCTCATCATGGCTTCTACTAGATAATATGCTGATAAGTATTATATTAAATGTATGGAGTTTTCTTTTGTTTGATCAATGTGATTATTGACCAATGCTTCTGTCAAAATTCAAAGAACTGAATTAACTTTAAAAGGCAATAAAAATTGAAGATTTGAAGATTGCAGACACATGAGATAGATCTCCATGCAAGAAGTATATCATTTGGCCTCATAAATCTGGGCTAACTACAAGTGGTTCTCTTTGTGAAATTCATATATGATGCAGAATGTATGAAATCTTATCTTTAAGTTTTCCAGAAGCCTTTTTTCTCCCCATGGAGGAGTTCAAAGGATAATATAAAAAATTGCATCTGGTCAACAGATAAAGTGCATTTTTTATATATTTTTATCAGCAAGCCCTTACTGTTTGTGAAAGGTCATGCCTTTCAATAGAATATAAAAAAAAACATACTATTGTTTGGATTACCAGGATAAACACAAACACAAACATGCACACAGTCAGTCACACACACACACACACACAACCTGAATTTCTCCTGAAGAAATCCATCAAAAATAGATATGTTGTTTAAGGACATATCCCTGTATATTTTTAAAAAATAAAAATAAATTCTGAACAAATATTGCATTAATCTACTCATTAATGCTTTAATATTGCATTAGTAGCAAATTAGAATCTAAGGCTGGAGTTCCATGTTTTGAATATTAACTGATGATGTTACCATGGCTGCCTTATAAGATTTTAATGGTCAGATTTTAATAAACCCCAATAGAATTATAGCTGGTATTCAGATAAAATGCAGTATGCTTTCTTGAAATCTGCAATTCACTGACTGCAAAGAAGGAAACTTATACTCAGTACTTTCAGAGAGAGAACAAATGTTCAATTGTGGAGTGCTTCAGTTCAGAGTCATCTTCTGGTCTATTCTGCAGGCTATTCAGTTACATATTCTAGCTGGATAAGGCTACTGACATACTTTCTGATACGGAAGTCCAACAGAGATAACTACCTACCGGGCACTGTCCCTGCTTTTCTGGCACCATCAGGTGTACTTGTAGTCTTGATAGTTAAATCCTTCTCATTCCAGAAATTACAATTTTGCTCTATTCATTTCCAATGTACTTCTTTCCTCTGAATTCCTTACAATCTGTTTATTTCAACTGGAAAAATGAGGAGAAACCACAGCACGTCTCATGGAAGCGGACAACTGCTGATGCCATTTTTAAAATCATAAAATTAGAAGTCGGGCATATCAGGCATAGCACGTAGTGAAAAATGAAATAAATAAAAAGAAAACCAGCACAACCCCCAAGACATTATTATTAACAAATATAGCTGAACCTAAAGAAGGTTAAGTATATTTCAACTGTATTGATTCGAAAACCTTTTGTTTTAATATGTAATTAAATTAAAATGTAAAATATGCCTACAGAATATTTTGTCACCAATAAAATTAAGTTTTGGCTCACCCCTGTTTATTTAATATTTCTGAAGAGGGCAGTTGCAAGAATAAAATTATTAAATTCTAAATCATAAAACATATGGTGATCATAAACAAAATGCACTGTATTTGGTATATTAAAAAAATCCTATCTGGGCCTTTAAATGGATTTTTGGAACATATTTTAAGTAAATGAAAACAGAAAGGAGAAACTCTTCCATCGGAGATTAAAAATGTGCAAATTATTACTCTTACTCAATGGTATGCATTTTGAATTGCCAGTTGGGTAGAAATATACAAATGGTCTAGACATTATTTTATTCCCAAGCATAACTATAGATGCTATAATAGTTTTATGATCAAAAGTAAATCCAAAAGGAATGTTTTAAGCACATAGGCCACAGCATATTTGAATCCATTAGGAATGCATTAATGATCAAAGCAGCTCAGATGCTCCTGTATAAAGCACTTATTTTGCCCTGCAGTTGCCATAGTTCTTTTTTGTCGCTTTAATGATAGCATATCATATGAGAAAGCACCCAACACAACATGGTATTTTTTTTTCACTGTACTGTGTGCACTGGGAGCCAGTGTTACTCATGTCTTGCCATTTTACTCAGAGTGACATTTCAAATGACACAGTCCCTACCACATTAACAAAAAATGTGACAAGAAGTGGAGAGATTTGCTATCCCCAGGTTGATATATCTGTAGCAGTTCCATGTTCTGTTGGTTCTACCATAGACCTGGGTTGGGAAAAGACACTATTATTCTCTGGTATTCTTCAGATCATATTACTTAGGTAATCGTCTTGTCTTTCTTCTCCTGAGCTGCTGGGTTCGTTCCAAGAAAAATAAGAGATGTTGAGTTACTATTTTTGTTATTGTATAGAACTGTAACTCAATTCCTGAGTCCCTTCATTATCTCCTCAAGTCTTGAAGCTAATTGACAGCAAGTCTTTATATCTTGATTTGTTCCCATTAGAAGTCCTTGTGCTCTTGAATAAACAGGTAAGGTAATAACTTTAATTACTTCTGCAATTAGATGTATCTAAAGCACCTGTTCTTTCAAATGGAAAACCCAGTCACAAAACTCTTTCTTTTCTTTTGGTTTGTTGGGTTTTGCATACCCTTACCATTATATAGTACAGAGGTAAGAAGAAAACAGAGATTAGCCGTGGCAACTTTCATCTGAAAACTGAAAATTGGTGGTGGTGGTGGGGGAATCAGTAAGTACAAAACAGTAATGTTTAGTTCCAACTGATAGGAGGCAAAAGATAAAAATGAACAAAGGAGAAATTAATCTGAATGGTTTTTAAATACAAATGTATTAAGTTGCCCCTCCCAAAGCAAGGTGCAAAGTTCATGTTTTACACAGTGTTGAATCAATAAAAGGAGAATATTTGTAGATCAGGGTTGAAATTAGCAGTCCTTGGTTCTATATGAGCTTGGTGGTTTTCTCACAGATATTTCATTACTCAAACTAGGTAACATCATCAATGCTAGTCAGACTAGACCAGCACTGCTTATGTTACCTAGTTTGAATAATGAAACATCTGCAAAAAACAAAACAAAACAAAACAAAACCAACCAAGCTCAGTGAGCACTAAGCACCTCTCACATCTTTGAATATTTCGATGTGTTCTGGAAATATACCTGAAAAGAAAACAGAAAAACTTACAGAAAAGTTTACATTAGGCAACATCTCAAGATTTGGTAGTAAACCAACATAAGTTGTCTCAGTTGCATCTGACCCCGACTTCGTCAGATACTAAACTTAATCCTATAAAATGAAGCCAAATGAAACAGTTAGTTGTCCACTACCAGTGAAAAGGTGTTAGTGCCTTAAATATACACAGTAATAGAAAACCTGTAATGTGTTTTCTTTCATGCTTCCCATGGCTGTGAATTCTGTTCATTCACAACCTGTTCATTCTCATTCTGTTCATTCACAGATGAGTCACAAATAGTTGTAAAGAGTCCAACAGAAGTCTGCCTCAGTCCTTTGGGATAAGGCTGATAAATACCCACCTTTATTTCCCTTGACACGCTGCCAAGACCTAATTGGCAATTAGCTTTGCAAGGCCACACGTAGCACAGAGTCACAACGGAGCTGCAGAATTTAAACTAACCAGAATGAACAACATTGCTTCCTGCAAAGGCTCATGTGCCTTTGCTCCTCCTTTATGTCTTATGGGAGCGGCCAATAATCTCCAAGCCCTACTCCCGAGTCACCCCTTTTGTTTTAACTATTCTTGCCTTCTGGAAGCTCTGCGCATGTGTGCCCTGGGAAAAGACTCCCCCTGTTCCTCTGCCTCACTGATGTCTGACTCTGGAGGCTCCAGAGTCCGCACATAACTCCCAGATGACCCTGGCCCCATCTCTGCCTCCGATGCAGAGCCCTCGTCTGAGCCTTCCCCAGACTGCAGGACTGGCCCATGTTCCTCCCCAGCCTCCTCACTGTCCGACTCTGCTGCCAGCTCTGCAGGCCACCACTGGACCACAACACTTTAAGATGTGTGGACTCCAGTTCCCAGAGTTCCCCTTGCTGGTGAATTGTGAGATATGAAATCCACAGATCTTAAAGTTGTCAAGGTTGAGAAGTACTGAATTAATGGTGCTTCATAGCCTTGAAATTGAAAACTTCTGGCTCTTAGTTTATTCACTTTATTTTTCACAAAATATTAGGAAACATTAGGCGCTATATCACACATTTAAGAAAATTGGGTATGAAAATATTTAAGCTGAAGGAGAAACAGAAGGACATGGTTGGTTTTTTTTAGAAACTGAAAAGTTAAACTTTTTTATTAACTTCTTTAATAGGCACACACATAACTATGCCTATACTCTCAATAAAAAAAGCAGTTTTTAAATTTAGACTCAAATAGATTAATATAGCCAGAATTTCATGTTTTTCATATCTTCATTATTATTCATTTGATACTTAGCTGGATCTTTTCTCAAACTACTCCACCATTCCAAAATCCAAATAAAATGTTTTTGTTGTCATAAAAGCATCTTGACCAAACTCAAGAAGAGGGTCTGTAGCAACATAAACATATATAGGAAGGAATAATGGGATACCAGTAATTTTTTAAAATCAATTATTCTACTGGACAAAAATAATTTGTTTCTACAAATTATAGATTGGACTCACTGGTGTAAATACTTTTTGTCATAAAATATTTCTGAAGTGATTAGTTAGAGGAGGAACACATGTCTTCTTTATATTATCAAGTAAAATAAGCAAATGGAAAAGCAGATGTACAAGGTAATTGTTAGGTAAACCAGAGACGTCCAATTTCTGGAAAAAGGCAAACTTCTCCATAATGCTCATTTACAGAGCAAAAGGACATTCCAAATATACAGGAAATAGACAGGATAATTGTTAATAAATCCAAACTAAGAATCTGTGTATGCATGTGTGTCAGAGACTGAGAAATAGACAGAGGGAGAGGGAGGGAGGAAGGGAGAGAGAGAGAGAGAGTTTTTATTTGTTAATATAATTACTCCATTTTGAATAAAGAAGGGGAAGAAAAAATATTGATGCTGAAAATTGCATTTGAATCAAGAACTAATTAACTTATTTATTTCAATTTTGAAGCACAATCCTATATATTAGCTTTCTGCAACTTAGGTTCCAACCAGATATGTGGAGGGTGTCCTTTGCTCACACATCTGGAGGGCACTCAGTTTAGTGATAGTATGTTAGCCTGTATTTGGAATATAGAGTACAGAATACAGAATACCAGAGTTGGAAAGGAACTTGGGGTCTTCTAGTCCAATCACCTGCTCAAGCAGGAGACCCTATACCAGTGATGGCGAACCTTTTCAGCACCGAGTGCCGAAAAGGTCACTCAAAAATGTCACGTGCGCACGTGTGCCCTCGTCGCGGCTGCACTCCCAGAAAAGCTGAACTTCCGGGTCCTAGCATGCATGCGTGCCCGATGATCAGCTGGCTGGCCCGTGGGCGTGCACAGGTTTTCGGCACTGCTGAGCGCACAGAGGACAGCTGATCATCACATGCACATGTGTGCCAGAAACCTGGAAGACAAACAGGCAAGGTGGTGCGTGCCGGGTGAAATGGCTTTGCGTGCCACTTTGGGCACGTGTGCCATAGGTTCGCCATCACGGCCCTATACCATTCCAAATAAATAGCTGTCCAATCTCTTCTTAAAAATCTCCAGTGATGGAGTACCCACAGTTTCTGGAGGCAAGCTGTTCCACTGATTAATTATTCTTGCTGTCAAGAAAATCCAGACCCTATGGCACTCTTTTCCATTCAAGATAACAAAGGATTTCTGTTCTAGCCACATTTGTTTACTTCCAGAAGTCAAATGTTCATGGGGATACCATGAATGTTCCAATTATTGCATGGAGTCTTTTATACCAAACATGTATATGAGAGGACCAGGGAATTTTATCAACTTACCCTACATTTATTTCAATGTAGTTGATTTATCACCTTATTCAGATATTTGTTTAGAAGTATTTGGTCCTGAAACTGGATATTGACAGATCTGTATATAATGACTTTATCTCTTCAGTTTCCTAAGCACACTTTATTCTTCCATTTTCCCCCCCTTGAATTGAGTAAAGGATTCTAAAGGTACCGTAAATTTATATTCCTGTTTATCTGAGATCAAATAATGCTGTCTACACAGAATCCTAATAAAGTGGATTCTAGATGTCCCTAAATTATATTCAAATATGAACATCTCTCATCAAAGGTCAGGACAAGGTGGAATCTTTGCCATTAGTTAAATTGCATCTAGTATAAAAGGTTTTTTTTTAAGTGTTATGGTCATCTTTATAAAGCCTGGCTAAGTTTCTGTAGTCTATCTCAGTATGACTCCAGCATTTATAGAGAGGGATGACTCCTAATAGCATCTGTTTTCAGCTGCAAGTAGGATACAGACTAATTACAGCAATCCACTACCTCAGTTTAGTAAAACTTGAAACTGTCTGACCAGTCAGACAAATCCATTAGGATTTTATTGGGTCCTAAAAAGAGTTATGTGATTCCCTAGGATCCAATCCTTGTCAATCAGGCATGGTAAATTGGATTCTTGAATAGGGAAATCCCTAAGGGAGAGTAGATGTTATCTAGATCAGATGCAGTGATTTTTTTTCAGCTCTGTGCTCACTAGGTTCTGTTCTCTCTTTAGTGAACCAATAAAACCATAATAAGTATTGATTAACCCATTACTGAGCATTATCCACTGGCTTTTGCCTGACTGTATTTAAACACAACACACTACCTTTCATGCTGCCACTGCACAGCTGTTCGCTTTGACTTTGGCGGGATTGCCAAGTTAGTGACGGGATATTGGCTTTTAGAATGCTTCAAGTCACTCCGTGCTACATTTCAGATGTGCTATTATAAACACTCAGCTCTGGGATACAATGCATTTGCTTATTCAAAAAAAGGGAAGAAATGACCAGGAGAACCACAGCTGCTTTTGCTGAGATGTTCAGCACATAAATGTAATTTTTGCAATGTAAATTTTGTCACAAATATTGTTTAATTACAGTTGCTACAAACAACAGCATTTCTGGGATCTTTATTTTAAATGAAACAGAATAATGATCTTTTTGGCTTTGTACACCTTTGGACGCTAGCATCATGCTGATTTCATTATTCATCTGCTGTCAGAACATGTTGCAGTTTTCATCTGATGTTCGGGTGCAGCAAGATTGCATTCTGCCTGAAATGAAGAGCTTTTTAGCTGTGGGAACCTTAAGATTTTCTGTAAACAGATGGATGGTTCACATGCAAAGCTATAACGTATGTCACTGCCAATCTAGTGTGATTGTACAGCTCTCTACTAATCATTAGCTTGTTGGTGACTCTCTGAATTTTATCCTGAGAGCTGCTCAATACTTGGGAATTCAGAGATCACCTCAGTAAATTAAGTTTGATTATAGAGAACAAGGTCATGAGCCAAATGGTCACAGGTCAAATCAAAGACAGCACTTCAAGTTTTTTTTAAAAAAATAATATATTGTGGCTTTAAAAATTAGTTTATTTTCGTCCCTTGCAGAAACAAAGAAGAAACAATGAAAAGGGGAAAGTTGCATTTGTCTCTCTCAATTTTTAGGTGTCGTTTTCAAGCCTTCGTGGCATTTTCTGTGTTCATTATAGAATAGCCATTTGATCAAGTGATTTTCCATATATTATCAAAATAAATGGCATTCACTTCATTAGATGCAGAGAAAGTATAGCTGGAAAAGGGACAAGTATTAATTGAGGACTCTGAAGAAACTGACACTCCATCTTATGACCCTGAGGCTGTATTATTCAAGATACCCCATGATGGAAAGAAGTCTGTCTCCATAGCAATTACCTAAATCTTTTATCAGTCATTTCTGGAAGAAAATTAGAGCAATTGTGTCAGGATGGTCATATGGGCAGAAATTGCACACTCATTCAAACCACTTATGTCTCTGACTTTGTCCCTGCTTGATAGCGCTTTTGTTTACTCCTATGCCTTTGAAAGCTTGATTGGAAATGAGCAGATGTGTCGTACTGTAACCACAAAGGGTTGTCCTTTGTTTTCTATATATTTCTTTTATTCTTTTTCTAGGACTGTCATGAAATTACACTGTTTTCCTGTTGATTAAGCAAATGACACCCCTAAAGCTAAAAGCAAGGGAGGTGATAAGGGGGAAGGGAAGAAGGAAGAAAAAGAGTGTGAGGGAGAGAAGTGGGGGGGGGGGGGAGAGAGAGAGAGAGAGATGGAGAGAGAGAGGACGCACTTTGATCCAGCTAGTTAAAATTAGCAACTGCAAATTTTTCCTTGTCATGGATTTAATTATTAGAGAACTTGATAATATTTAATAGTTACAGGTTAATTTGGTGGACACTTTGTGGGAAAAAAGTGCTGTGAAGAGCTGTTCCCTATTTCATCACATCATATCACACTTGTAGAATTTTATTGACTAGATAATTGGCATGTCACTACAGTCTGAGCTGGTTTGAGGGAAGACAGCCTAGCGAGCTTATACAATTGCCTGTTAATTTAGTAAGCATTAAATCTAATTAAGAGATGAACTTGGCTTTTTTTTTCTCTTTCAAAACCTGAATATTTGGATTCTTTCTCCCCCCCCCACCACCACCACCACTATCCCACTGCAGCTGGATGTTGTAATTAGAATATAATGCTTAACTATTGATCAATATTAGGTGCTGCCTGTACTGAGTGCCATGAACAACAGCCTAAGCTCTCCCTTCAAGTTCCTTGTTTGAAGAAAATTTACAATTAATAGCTTTCTTACAACAGGAGAGATATCCTCCTTCTTCATGGCTCAGCTAGGGACCTGCCAGACTAATCTATTCCCAGTTTGCTGGCCATGGTCCTTTACTCTATCTGTCTTAGCATATTGATTTCTGAGCTGTCTTATTGGTTCCTAACATAATTATACCAGGAGTGGCTCTCTTAGTACAGCTAATACATTTACACCATGGCACCTAGGGAAGCTTATTATAACAGCATCCGGTAGCAGTGTTATAGTTAAGGGTCAGTTGCCATTTCCATTAGAAACCCCATTTTTCAGAGGTTTGTACCTTAGCTATTTTAATTTATATCAAACTGAAACCTGGCACGGTTATTGTCTGCCTGGATTTAATATTTCCTTTATTATTAAAACATATTCAAATCATTCAGAAGACTTTCGTAGGAATGCAGAATGATGCATTAAGTTTACCTGTTCTTTGAGATTTTTTTTATTAATTGGAAACATTCGATGTAGTTTACATAACCTTATTTTTTCCTTTTTGCAGTATTTTAACAAAAAATTGAATTTTAAACTATTGGCATGGTTTTACCATTACGGAAGAAAACATTTATAAAGTGCATTTAAAACCTTCAGGAACTTAACATTATTATTATCTTTATTATTAACAATTAATAGATTTGTTCACAGATCCTAGTTATCTGGCGTATTTATTGTTCGTAGTCAAGATATGCAATTTCATTTTTTATTTCTGTGGTTTATTATAAAGAATTCTCTTACAGACCTGTACCAGGAATGGAAGTATAAACATATAGAATTATATATTTGTAAGATTGTGTATGAAGAATCTTAATAATAAGCAAAATTTGACAAAAATAAATAAAATTTGAAAATCATCCATCAGATGTTTCAGATAATCTATTTATACAAAAATCTCATCATAAAATGATCACGATTTTAAGAGCAATTACATATTGATACAGACCCGTTTACCTTAAATTAAAAAAACAACCTTGAAGTCTCTAGGTTTTATTTTGATATATTTGCTATGAGTATTTCTAAACTACTAAGAATAATATGGTACTGAATCATCACGGCTTGTAAATAAAAAAATAACATTTGCAAATATTTAGATGTAATAAATTACTGATTATTGTAGTGGTCTATCTTCCTCTCCCCTGTATATTTCCTGCTGTTACTTAAGTAGAAGAAATGTATGCAGTTTGGCAAAAAAATCCATATAGACCATCACTATCAAGAATTCAGAAATGAAAAAATAAAAAATAATCAAAATGGACAAATAAACCTCTGCAATAGGTTTAAAGATAGATTTTGTGAATGTTTTTTTGGTTTATTACTACTATAAAGGAGATATATGTGTTCTGGAATATGCATTCTAGCACAAGCTTTCTGCATCCTGTTATAATTTGCAAATAATTTTTAAATTCCACAGTAATTAGTAGTATACAATATTTACCACCATTTAAATTACTATACAGTTAAAGCTAATCAAGTAGGCATGTCCTAGATTTATTTTTATGGTCTCAAATTTTAGCTGTACTGCAGAATAACCATCAAAAATGATCCTTAAGGGTTAGAACCAAAGAATCATAGAGTTGGAAGGAACCTAAGAGGAACATTTAACCCCTTGCACCCTGTAGGATTTCGTACACCATCCCTAATAGATGCCTATCCGGCCTGTTTTTGAAAACCTTTAAAGAAGGAGAAGATATCACTTCATGCACTAACTTATTCCACTGTCTGACACAGGGATGAAATCTACTTACCTTCCCAACCGGTTTGGAAGTGCACGTGCTGTGTGTCACGTGCACGCTTGGACCCTCTGTGCATGCGCAAATCCTTCTGCGCATGCACAGAAGGTAAAAAAACAGGTTATTTCCTGGTTAAAACCAGGAAGTAATGACGACCGGGCGGGTGGGTGAAGCCTCGCGCCACTATCGCTACCGGTCAATGGTGGGATTCAGCCAGTTCGCACCACTTCGGGAGAACCGGTTGTTAACTTGCTGAGCAGTTTGGCAAACTGGTTGTTGGAAGAAATTATTAGGGCAGAGAACCGGTTGTTAAATTGCTTGAATCCCACCACTGCTACCGGTTCTCCGAACCACCAGCCGCCATCACTACCGGTTCAGCCAAACCGGTCTGATCCGGGAACATTTCACCCCGGTTTGACAGCTTTTCCTTATAATTTGCATATGCTAAATAAATGAATCCTTATGATTAATATGTATCTACATTATATCCTTGAATTTCATCCTACTAGTTCTATAGTTTTACCCTCTAGAACAGTGACAGTAACCTCCAGCCGAAACTGGAGTGTGTGCACGTGCTGGAGCACCAGAATTTGGAAGACAGCAGCTGTCCGGTGCGCATGTGTGCAGAGGCCAGCTGCTCTTCCAGGTTCTGTCATGTGCATGTTCACCGGACAGCTGCTGTCTTCAAACAGCTGATCTTCAAGCAAAGACTAACTGTCCAGCGCACATGCGCACAACGGAACCCAGAGGAGCAGCTGGCCATCACACGCATGCCACAGAGAGGGCTCTGTGTGCCACCTCTGGCATGTGTGCCATAGGTTCACCATCATGGCTCTAGAACAAATGACAATAAATCCAAACTACAATGTAACAGCTCTTTAAATATTTGAAGACAACTATCGAGATCCCTCTCGTCCTTCTCTTTTTAAGAATTTGAAGATTTTTGTTTTTTTAGTGCTCTTCATAGGACTTGCTTCTCAGTCCTTTCACCATCTTAGTAGCCATTCTCTGGACTTGTTACAGTTTATCTTTTAAAAAACTTGATGTGTATATCTAAACACAATTCTCCAAGTAAGGCTAATCAAAATAAGTTATCTTGTGATCCAAAGCATCTAGTAATCTGAACTTTATGCTGGTGCTGTTCCCCAAGATGTTGTTGGCTCCATTAGTACACCCAAGTCCTTCTCATATGTGCTGCTGTTGACCAAGATTTTCCCATTTGGCATATTTGTTTTTCTTACTTTGATAAACAACTTTATATTTCTCCCTGTAAATTTTATTCTATTTTTTTCAATTCCACTGTTTTAATTTGTTACCCTTCCTCCACCGTGTACCAGCCACCCTACCTAGGTTTGTATTGAGTGCAGATTTGGCAAGCATTTTCTTGACATCCTATTCATATCAATTTTTAAAATATTGAATATCACTGAACCTAGAACAGGGCCATGTGTCACAGTACTTGAGATCCAGACAGATCTGACATTGTTTATATCTATCCTTAATATAGTGGGATGGCAAAGATGACATGCACATTTCACAGAAGTCTAACAATGAAGAGATGAACATTCTGGGTTTTTTTAGAAACAGAATATCACATAAACACGTTTAAACTATTGGTTTGAGGTATTTTATTTATTTTTATTTTATTTTAGGATTTATATTCCACCCTACTCCCGAAGGACTCAGGGCGGTGAACAGCCAAAAAGATAAAACACCTAAACTACAAAATTTAAAAGACAATATAAAAATCCATTCAATAATTTGGCCGGAAACAAATTAAAACACTCCTAATGTTTTAAAAACAAATTTACAATTTACAATTAAAAGGGAAAGTTAGATATATGATAATATACTCCACTGAACTTGAGAAATTACCCCATACTTAGAGATACACCTTCATGCATTTAATCTCCTCTCCCCCATAGTGCAAAGTATATAAAAGCTATGAATTTGGGAGAGAAATTATTACGCTGAACCATACACCACACTATATAAATCAATGATCCTGAACAGTGGCTCTTTTAAAAAGTCATTATTAATTGTTATTTGTTAATTGATTACTCAAATAATGAACAGCATGAATGAATTCTTTCTCAAAAAAGGGGGAAATGAGGGATTATCATGATAGGAAGAAATCCCAGAAATGAACACTCTTATTTTTCCATGACAATCCAGTGGACATTGTTATCAAGTCACCTAATACAGGTCGTCCTCGACTTACAATAGTTTGCTTAGTGACCATTCAAAGTTACAATGGCACTAAAAAAAAGTGACTTATTATCATTTTTCACACTTATGACTGTTGCAGCATCTCCATGGTCACATTATTTACATTTGAATGCTTGACAACTGACTAATATTTATAACAGTTGCAGTGTCCCAGGGTCATATGATCACCTTTTGTAATCTTCTGACCAGCAAAGTCAATGTGGAAACCAGATTCATTTAACAACCATGTTATTAATTTAACAATTGTAGTGATTCGCTTAATAAATGTAGCAAGAAAAGTCATAAAATGGGGCAAAACTCACTTAACAAATTTCTCATTTAGCAACATAAATTTTTGGCTCAGTTGTGGTTGTACGTTGAGAACTACCTGTAAATACTAATCACAGTGCCAAGGATTCAAGTCAGACTATTAACGAAAATTAGAAGCTAATGATCGAAAACTGTAACTTCAAAAAAATAATAATAATGAAATTACAAAGACCAAAGGAAGAGAAGAATCATGGAAATAAGAAATAATAACTAAAAACCCAAATCTACAGAGGAAATTCTATAAGACTGTATTGTCTGAATGAATTTTATTTATTTTATTTTTATTTATTTATTAAATTTATATACCGCCCTACTCCCGAAGGACTCAGGGCGGTGTACAGTTGAACGAAATATACACGTAATAAAGGAATTGAAAAAAACGATTTAAAATATAATTAAATAGTTATGTTCGGATATAGTATTGAATTAGATCATTTCAAGTTTCTGGGGCAGATTCAGAATATAAAATTTAAAGTAGTTTTTAGATGAGGTTAGGTCAGGCCGGCCTGCTTGAAAAGAAATGTTTTGAGGCCACGGCGGAATGTACGAAGATCCGAGATTATCCGAATCTCTGAGGGCAGCTCATTCCAGATGGTAAGTGCTCCCACAGAGAAGGCTCTCCCCCTGGGGGCCGCCAGCTGACACTGTTTGACCGACGGTACCCTGAGAAGTCCCTCTCTATGGGAGCGTACTGGTCTGTGGGAGGTTTTTGGTGACAGAAGGCGGTCTCGTAGGTATCCCGGTCCTAAGCCATGGAGCGCTTTAAAGATGGTAACCGAAACCTTGAAGCGCACCCGGAAGACCACAGGGAGCCAGTGCAGCTCGCGTAGCAGGGGAGCCACATGGGAATGCCATGTCGCTCCCATAACAACCGTGCGGCCGCATTCTGGACCAACTGAAGCCTCCGGGTGTTCCTCAGGGGGAGCCCCATGTAGAGAGCATTGCAGTAGTCCATGTGGGAAGAGACGAGGGCATGAGTAACTGTCATTAACGAATCCCGATCCAGAAAGGGATGGACCTGGCGTATCAGGCGAACCTGATAAAAAGCTCTCCTGGCCACAACTGTCAGACGTTCTTCTAAGGACAGCTGTGAGTCCAGGACACCTAAGTTGCGAGCCCTATCTGTGGGGGCCAATGACTCGCCCCCAATAGTCAGTGATAGTGCCAACTGACTATATCGGGATGACGGAAACCACAGCCACTCAGTCTTGGATGGGTTTAGTCTGAGTCTGTTTCTCCCCATCCAGATCCGTACAGCCTCCAGGCACCGGGACATCACTTCAAGAGCATCATTGGGGTGGTTCGGGGTGGAGATGTACCGCTGGGTGTCATCAGCGTACTGGTGGTACTTCACCCCAAAGCCACTGATGATCTCACCCAGTGGCTTCACATAAATGTTGAACAGGAGGGGTGAAAGAACTGACCCTTGTGGCACCCCGCAAACAGGAGGCCTTGGGGTCGACCTCTGCCCTCCCGTCAACACAGTCTGCGATCGGTTAGAGAGAAAGGAGGTGAACCATCGTAGTACGGTGCCCCCCACTCCCAGCCCCTCCAACCGATGCAGCATGATACCATGGTTGATAGTATCAAAAGCCGCTGAGAGGTCTAATAGGACCAGGATAGAGGAGCAGCCTCTGTCCCGAGCTCTCCAGAGATCATCTACCAATGCGACCAATGCCGTTTCTGTGCTGTATCCAGGCCTGAAGCCAGACTGGAATGGATCCAGATAAGCTGATTCATCCAAGTACTGAGGGAGCTGTTGTGCCACCACACTCTCAACAACCTTTGCAACAAAGCGAAGGTTGGAGACTGGACGGTAATTAGCCAATACTGCCGGGTCCAGGGAAGGCTTCTTGAGGAGAGGTCTCACCACTGCCTCTTTCAAGGCAGTAGGAAAAACACCTTCACTCAGAGAAGCATTTATGATTCCCTGGAGCCAGCCTCGTGTGAACTCCCGGGCAGCCAGTACCAACCAGGAGGGACACGGGTCCAATAAACATGTGGTAGCATTCAGTCTCCCTAGTATCCTGTCCACATTTTCGAGAGTCACAGAGTCAAACTCTTCCCAGATAATATTCTCAAGACCTGCCTCCATCCCTTCCCCTGAATCTACTATGTCAGAGTCCAGATGTTCTCGAATCTGAGCAATTTTATCATACAGATATTGTACAAAGTCCTCGGCTCTACCTGCCAAGGGGTCATCCCGCGCTTCCTGAAGTAACAGGGAGCGTGTCACCCTAAACAGTGTAGCCGGGCAGTTATCTGATGATGCAATAAGAGCGGAAAAATAGTTATACTTTGCCGCTTTTATCGCCACTAGATAAGTCTTAATGTGAGATCTTATCAGTGTTCGGTCAGATTCAGTTCGGCTGGTCCTCCAATCACTCTCCAGGCGTCTTTTCCGATGTTTCATCTCCCTCAGCTCCTCAGTGAACCAAGGAGCTAAGTGAGATCGGCGTTGGGTCAGAGGCCATAAAGGCACGACTCGATTCAAGGCTCCGGCAGCCGCCCTGTCCCAAGCGGCCACCAAGTCCTCGGTCGAGCCGTGAGTCAGAGATTCAGGAAATGGCCCAAGCTCTGTCTGGAACCGCTCCAGGTCCATCAGGCACCTGGGGCAGAACCATTTCATCGGTTCCGCCTCCCTGCAACGAGGTGTAGCGGTTCGAAGGTCAAAACGAAGGAGGGACTGATCTGACCATGACAAGGGTTCAGTTACTATATCCCCGGCATCAAGATCATTCAAACACTGACCAGAGACAAAAATCAAGTCTAGAGTGTTTCCCTCAATGTGAGTGGGATCATGCACTAATTGGGTCAGGTTCATAGCAGTCATGGAAGCCATGAACTCCCTCGCTGCCTCAGACGCTTCACCGATGGATGGCAGGTTAAAATCCCCCATGACCATAAGCCTCGGGGTATCAACCGCCACCCCGGCTATAACGTTGAGCAGTTCGGGCAGGGTTGTTGCCACGTGGCAGGGAGCCAGGTATGTGATCAGCAAACCCACCTGTACCCTATGACCCCACTTCACCAGGAGGGACTCACATCCAGCAGTCTGAGGAACAGTGACCTCCTTTGGATTAAGTTCTTCTTTTATGATAACCGCTACCCCCCTGCCCCCTCCCTGTGACCTTGGTTGATGAAATGCACGGAAGCCAGGAGGGCATATTTCAACGAGGGGGACTCCTCCCTCTTGGCCCAACCAGGTTTCCGTGATTCCTGCCAGATCCGCTCCCCTATCCTGAATAAGATCACAAATAAAGGGGGCCTTATTTACAACGGATCTGGCATTGCACAACATCAACCGAAGGTCAAGGGCCTGAGAATCTGAGCTACCTGGGGAATGAGAGGAGCATTGGGGGTCGGAGCATGCCACCGCTCGGAGACAGCGGGTGTGCACTCTCATAATCTGGTTTGGCCCCCTGCTCCCGCCATATCTGCCCCTCCCACTCACAGTACTGATGTGTTGGCCCTCGTCTTGAGCTCTGACCTCCTCATCAACCCAGAGTTCTATGTCTCCTGTGTCCTGACTCCTGGCCCGTCCTGGTCCCTCCCTCAGTGGGTTATCCCCCAAACCCACCACCCTATTTTTGATCTGATTTTCCCTCCCCCTAGGGTCCCTTAAAAATTTAGCTAAAGATTTGGAAAGGAAACTCCTCAGTCTCCTTTTTGCTGCATGCCACCTCTCTGGGTTCCAAAACCCGTCATCAAGGTATGCCCTCGGTAATGTGGAGGGCCAGATCTGCAAGAGGGGGGAGTCTCGCAGAGCAAGAAGTTTGTTGGTTGAATACATCTACAATGGGATAGGAGTAAATGACCTCTGGCAAGAGTACTATAGAGATAAAAAGTCTAAGGACAAAGGCAGCAAACTTCAAGGTATGGGTAATTGGATTCTACTGTCTTCCCACGACAGTGAGGGAGTTTTAAGTCAATACGGTATGATCTAGGGGTACTTCTTCCAGGCATCCTCTCATGATGTCTGGTCAGATGATATACGTTGTACAAAAGGTCAAGAAATGTCCCTTCTATTTAATGGTAGAATATTCCAGACTCCCTCAGAACCCATGTCATGGCTGTCCTTTTGTCCGATAGTCTGGGATATGGTTGGAATATATAGGTGAAATAAGCCAGTCCAGGCGGCAGAAGTAGATGGTAAATAGTAAACCAGGGGTAGAATTTGATGATATATGAAAAGATGGAAAAGTGGTTTACTAGGTAAAGGCAACTGGGTTAGAGATCATTAGAGGCCACCATATGCCAATGAAGGGAGGGGTATGGCTCAAGGTATTCCAACAGCCCTAGGTCATCTGTATTAAAGGCCATCCATAATTAGCCTCTCCCCATCCCTATATGTCTGACCTAGACAGTTGTTAATCGCTTGATTCCATTAATATCTAAGATTTTAGATATTTTTGTTATGGCCAATGAAGTTATTTCTGTTTATTTGCTAAAAGCTCACTACAAAGCGAGTATTTTGGGGAAACCTAGAATTTAGGGATTAGTCTTTTTTTAAAGCCTTCAAAAGGATGCTTCACAAAATGTTAAAATAGTGATGTCTTCCTAAAGGCTCAGCATAATTACTTTGATGACCTTCCTAGCTATCTCCACATGCATGGCTACATTTCAGCTGGAATTGTCAAAGAAAGTATCTGTTCACACAAACACACGCAGTCGCAATTTAAGAAAACTGTCAAAGTAGCCATTCCAAGCTTTTGGGGGACAGCATGTTTACCTTTAATGTTTCATTCCCACCAATCTAATCACTCAAAATACCACTTGAATTTGCAATTTTAGCAAGCAAATCAATTCAAATTTGAATTCCCAATCATTTCAGTAAAATTAACATTGCTGCATAAAAAAGGCCTGCTGAATCATCAAATGTCTGATGTTTTAGAGGAGTTCGGTTTGACACATCAAATTCATTCAATAATTCATTGCAAAGGAATAATTGCCTTTTAATCAATTTTTCAGACTGAATATTTATATGGTCTTATTAGAGACGTCATTCATATTATTTCCTACTATTTGACTCCTACATATTACACATGTGAGAAAAACTAAATTGTCTTCATTCTTCTCTGGTCTGGACCTTAATCCATTTGAATGAAGAACCCATTGGTAATTCTTAATCTTCTTCCTACAGGCAGGCAACTCTGAGCACCTTTTCCTTTCCCTGTTATATATCTGTATCCTATCGTGTTCCATCAAAGTAGGTAACTTTTTATTGTGATGCAAGGTGCAGGGAAATGGACAGTTAGGACACTCCTTTCACCTAGTGTCCTGCAAAACAGCAAGCCAAGCATAAGGAGGACTGGGAAATAAAGTACAGCAAGACCGTAAGAGACCTGTAGTGGGTCACTAAATAAGCACATGCATGTCACTGGGAATGGGAATCCCGCAGAGAAATAGGGATTAAAGGGTTAGAGGGACAGACAGTCATTCGACATGACAGAGATGAGAAAGAGGGTTGAGAGCCCTGAGGGGCAAAATTAGTGTGGAGATCATTTCCATGTTGAGGGACATATGGTGGAGGGATCAACATTGAACCCCTTATGAAGAGAATGTCATCTTATCACTAAGACAAAATCACTTTTTCCATTAAAAAAAAACCTAGCCAGATATTTGTTAGTAGATTGATTATCAGTACCCTATAAGCAAACAGAAAAGTAATCCATGTTACTTATTGCAAAAATATTGCTGCATGGAGTATCCAGTCATAGTGATGGATAGCAGCAGTGTAGAATGTATCAGTAATAGAAGTATTTTGATTCACGTAAGTAAAACCTTCTAATAATAGGCTCAACCTGCTTCAAGCACAATATTCGAAGTTCAAAGCCCAAACAGATTTTCACACAGAAGCTTTGATAGCCAACCTTCTTTGCATTAAAGATTAAGTAGAGATGCATATGATCCAAGGCTCTTATAAGAATATATGTTACATTTCATATTTCTAAAACCTGTATGTGTTTGTAAAATTTCCTCCTGCTGCTAAAAAAAATAAATAAATACTTGGTATGCCACATCATAACAAAGAAGAATTGCAACTATTTATTTCAGTGTTCCTAATTCTTGTCAGGCTGTGACCTGGAACTGTGATACAGAATTTTTCAAAGTCAGCCTGAGAGAAGGGGTGTACATTTATCAATTTTTTTTTTACCTTAGTCACCTATGCAGCAGCACTTGTGAAGGTCTGTTTTTATTTAATTCTCAAGATTTTGTTGTTAATAGAAAAACTGTCCCATAAATTAGGGAAGTGCTCAGTTATGGGCTTGACAAAGATTGATTTTGGTCCTACGATTGGTCACCACTGGCAAGTGAGGGTCAGCTACTCTACTGCAAATGGTACATACAGTTTAAAGGTAAACGTAATAAGTATTTTGCAGTCCAGAAGAAAAATGTCCACCCAGAAAGATAATACTGTTTTGATATTTGTAATCTGACACATCTCAATATTTTATTCTAGAAAGTGACCCCATATATTTTAAATTCTACTTTATATATCTATTCACAACTTAGAAATTCCCCATTTATTTAATATATAGCTAGACATAGATTAATTTTAAAAATCTGGTCAGATGTTATCCACATGAAGGTGTATGTACATAGAATATGTGGCTTTTTTAAAAAGCAGAAATAGCTGGAATGGATGGTGGTCATTTTTCTTCTTTTCTGTAATTCTACAGAAACTGTTGCAGCAATTAACCAATCATTTTTGATCGCCTCTATGAGCAATCCTTAGTTTCCAAAACTGAAATTAAAATATGAGATGTTTGTGGCACTTATACCTCTTTGCTGCATTTAAATCTCACTTTTCTGCCAATACAGCCAAAAGCTTTATAGTTTAGAAGAAGAAGAAAATATGGCCAGTGCATGAAACATTTCTGAAAGGGAAGAGTCGAATACCTTTTTATATTTACGAGAAGAAATATTTTTTACATTACTCACTATTACTTCTAAACCATTGAGGAAGAAGTTAAACATTAACAATCCCCAAGGAGACACTTGGGGGGCCCTGCTACTAAAATCCTTCCATTGAGAGATCTGTCAATTATTTCCAAGTTGTTTATTTAACTGTTAAAATGAAACATTTAAGCTTTAAATAACAACAGAATAGTACAACTTCAAAACTGCTTGATTAGTTAATCCCTCTTCCATTACTTCCTTTTTATCATACATAGGTTTCTTATCTTAATTTTTAAATCAAAGTCTTATTTGCTGTATTAGAATGTGGTTATGTGATTTTTTAAAAAAAAATTGTTTATTTTGCTTATAAACAGCATCTATAGATAAACAAGTCATTTTCTTAAATTGCAAGCTTTATTGACAAATCAATGTTACATATGCTACAAAACAGGATTCATTCTTTAAGCTGTTGTTGATATGTTCATTTTTGTAACTGTATATGATCTATTTTTCAAATGTTTTTCAATTATCACTAAACATTTTAAACCAAATTTTATTTCTTTAAGAGTTTTAACCTGCTAATATTTTCAAAATTATTCACTTCCTCTTCAAAGATAAGTTCTCTGCCACACTAAAATGAGGATTTTGTTTGTTTTACTAAAACATATTTGGATCACACTTATAAGACATGTATTGGCCCTCATGAAATAATGTCATAGTGTCTGCCGAGTGGAATAAGGTTTTTCTCTGAGATCTATATAGTTCCTAAGTGTCTAGCATTCTGGAATACATTTAAAGATATGGTTTTTCTATCAGGCCTTGAATTCTGATGGTCAGATATGTTTAGAAGGGTAGATGTTGCTAGTTTTATTCATCATGTGTTTTTGTTCTTTATTCCTTTTGTTTTATAACGTTACTATATTATAGTTTTATACTGTACACTCTCCAAAGTTAGTTTAAGCACTGCCTGACCGAAACTAATTAATTAGAACCTTACATTTAATTCAACATTTAGCTAAGGTGGTGGAGTAAGTGGTACTGTAGTTTCAGGAACCCATAAAGCCATCTTTGCCAAAGAGATGACCCTGGGCATCCTATGGAATTATCTTTAAAAGGAGAGAGGAGGAAAAGGACAGGAAATTTTTCTATTTCTCAGCTCTTTCTCATATTTTTAAACTATTGTATCCTTTTGGAACTGGAGGAAAATCTCAAAATGTAAATACCTGAAAATAAAAGTAGAACAACTATGGCAAAATAAAGCAAAGATAGTACCAATAATAAAAAGTGCATTGGGGAAGAAGAATTTCTATACAACGGCCATGATCCCCCAGAAGCAGGTGCTATTTTGGCAGCAGCCACAATGGTCCCATCACACCTGGGATGGCACCACGTGATCTCTGTATAGGAAGGCAGATCAACTGGTTCATTTTTCCAAAGCAGTCTTCAAAAAATATAAGTGAAGCAAGGCATGATGGTACGGAACACATGTGGCAGGAAGCAGAGCATGGGATACTTCAGGAGGAGAAGGGGCCCTGGAAAATCCAGGACAGATCATGTGAGTAGGGCAGGTTCTGCAGTGCACACCTGATCTTGTGCCAAGTGTCCCAGAACCCATATGGTGATTAAACGCAATAGGAAGAACATGAATTGTGGTCCTTTAGTGAATTAATCACATGGCATATTGCTTAACAATCATCATGATTTATGACCATAATTCTGGGCTCAATTGAGGTCATAGGTTGAGGACTATCTGTATGCTTGATATGGATGAGTTAGTTTTCTCTTAAGAATCAATTGTACAAACTTTAAAAATTATTTAAGGTTTAAGAATTTACTATCCCCGAATATATTATTTCTTCCTTGGCAAGCTTCCCATTGTGGCTCATTGGCAAGGATCGCCTCTTCTGAAGGGTGCATGTTGCTTGGGCAACAGTTTTTTTTAATGTGGTTGAGAAGTGTGTTATCATTTTACATATTTTTATATATATTTTACAAATGTGATTGGGTGTTTCTGTGAAATATAGATGTGTTGTTTCAGTCTGAGTTATGTACATTAGACAGAATAAGAATATTAAACCCACTGATGCAATTAAGAAGATTCAAAACATAGAAACAGATAGCTGAAGAGAGGGTGCGTGTATAAAAAAAAACCTAGTAGCAGGAGTTTAAAAAATGAAAGCAGAATGAAAGAGCTGTGGACTGCATACTGAGTTTATCAGGAAGTACATTATAGGTCAGACAACAAGGAGAAAGGAGTATGGATTGTGGGGGGAACTAACAGATCACAGAAGAACCCAACCAACCAAATAGAATAAGGCTGAGTCTTTATGTTTCCCTTCAAGCAAAACTGTCTAAACAAATTCCTTCAAAAGAATGAGACACAACTAGCAGAGTTTCAGCTTCCCAGTGCCTTGATATTGAAGTTTGGAGAACTAGAAAACTCACTGGCCACCTCTTCATGTTAATGTCAGGGGGGTCATTATGCTTCTCCTCCTATTTTGTTCATATAGGTATAAAAAAACCCTGAAACTATATTGAAGATTGCAAAGTCAAAAATCATCTGATAAGTATATTGATCTTCCAAATCACTTCTGAATCTCTTTGGAGAAATTCAAAACCACTTGATTAAGTCCAGAATCAAAGTTTCAGTTCAAAGGAGTGAATCAGCCAACTCTAAGCCAAGAGGTCTATTCCACCAATTTGTTAAAGGTGTTCTTTAACAAATCTTTAATTTTTAATCTTCTGAATCAAATTATTTCTTTCCAAACTTTACATAGCATAGTTTCAATCTTGACCAAGATTTTTCTTTTGCTTTTATCAACACTTTTTGCAAACCCGTCATAACTGGATTCAGATTAAATGATAGCTTGTCACTAAGAATAGAGTAGAATAGAGTAGAGTAGAGTAGAGTAGAGTAGAGTAGAGTAGAGTAGAGTAGAGTAGAGTAGAGTAGAG
>WNWU01000003.1:37478392-37547080 GCA_012654045.1 Ptyas mucosa | reverse complement strand
ATAGAATAGAATAGAATAGAATAGAATAGAATAGAATAGAATAGAATTTTTTATTGGCCAGGTGTGATTGGACACACAAAGAATTTGTCTTGGTGCATACGCTAAGCAGTTAATTAAAGCAACTATGTGATTAAGGAAGTCAGTAAAGATGCTACATTCACCTTTTAAGTAATCATTCTCTGAAGAGCAGTAAAATAGGAAGCTATATTAGACAGAAAAATTGCTTATTTTTAATTTTGAAGGACAATAACAACAGTACTTTGGTGGACACATGCAAGTGGGAAAAAGCAGTTATTTTGGAGGAACTTTGAGTCTAATCTCTCTTGTGTATGTTTTTTCTACAAGTTTTTTTTCAATTTAATGAAAGATAATTTGATTCTGCAATTCTTTCAAAAGAGGAGGCAAGTGAGGATAGTTGTGTTCTTAGACTTATTTAATCATAAAATGGCAAATAGCACATGTAGACGCCTCATCTGCATTATTTATCTTTCATTTCAGTGTCCTTATGTTAACTGAAACATCTAATGAGGTAACTTCTCCTGCACGTTTTTGGGTTGTTGTTTTTTTAGCCAGTGATGTTGGAACAGTCCTGTCCTTGGAAAACCTAGGAAGAATTGCTCCATTTCTTGAAAAAGAAATCCTCCATCCTATTTTCTCTGCCCTTAAATTGGATAGACAATTTAAAAAGCTTGTTGCTGTTGTTAGTTGCAAAGTTGTGTCCGACCCATGGACAACTTTATTCCAGGCCTTTCTGTCCTCTACCATCACCCGGAGGCCATTTAAGCTCATTTAAAAATTAAATTAAAAAGTTTAATTCTGCTCAATCCAAGAAAAAAATATAACCATGCTAGAAACAGATCTACAATAATTTTCCTTCCTTTAGCAAAGCAATGTCAGAAGGAATAATTAGGTCCAACAATACAAATTCTTTCTTCTGTTTACCTCTGACTCTTGTCAGAGCAAATGATACCAAGTTTTCCCTGTGCTGCAATAGGAAAATTTCCTGTGTCCCACTTTCTCTGATTCTTCCTCTGTGTTCTGTATTATCCAAAGGCCTGCAACCATCTTCTTTTAGCATTGACTCCTTTCAATAAGCAACTGGATGAATAGTAACTCAATAAAGTCCTCATTTTATGCAAATTGCATCCTCAAAAATGCTTGACAAGCAACTTTGCTTCCTGAGTTCAATCCAGAGGTGGTTGAATAAGTTGTTCCAATGGCAATTTATTCGCATGTCCTAGAGACAGATGAGGGGCAAGGACAAGAATGACAAATGTGCGTGGTGACATCATGACACAAATTGTCTTTTTTATATTTGAATGAGGAGGTAGAAAGTATGTATCATAACATTGCAATGCACATTTCATTATATTTTATACTATATTCTGCATCATTGTGGTTTATACCAGATGCCTCTGGAAACCTACTCTTGCTTTTCAATGACAACACACTCCAAATGATTATAAAACTTGTGAGGTGTTTGTGAGGGGAGGGATTCTGTCATTGATGTAGAACTTATTTCTGTTTTGATTTGATGAGTGTTTATCTATATACAGTTCAATTATTCACTGGCAAATTGAAAATGATTTCTTCTACTTTACATATTTTAATCCACACAGTATAAATTGGCAGCCACTAAATGGCAAATTATCCTGCTTCTAATCCAGTTATTAGAAAGGATACCAACAACCGTCTCATTTGTAGGCAGCTTTTTCCTTCTCTGTTGGCTGCACCCACTAGAGACTTCACTCTGAATTTAAGGAATCATTATTCCAACCAGGAAGCAGTCTATATATTGTACATGACCCTGTAAAGTGGATACTTTGCTCCTGTCAACAACTAAAAGTGGAGAGATGCTGTTCAGCTTCCAGCTCTTTTCAAGAATATAGCTGAGCTGAGTCCCAATTTAATTCCTAATAATAGGCTTTCACATTTAATGCCAAATGAAACAGGATAGTGGAAATTGCTGAAGGAAGAAGGATGAATACAAATTAACTGGAATGCATCTGATACTCTTCATTAATACTAAATATTTTTGAATTGCAGTTGGAGTCAGCTGCAAAGTTGAAAATCTACCAATCAGTCTTTAGATGTCTAAAGGCTATCTAGTTATGCTTGATGCACTTTTCCCATCCAGCTGATCCTAAATTGGGAGCAGCTTTCTGCTTCAGTATTCTGAGCTGTTTCTAATTAGTTTCTAATCTGCCTTAATTGCACTTAAAAGAGCAATAACAGCAAAACAGCTGTTAGATTTTCCCTTTTACAATGTAACCAGAACCACCATTGGAAATTGATTTTTTAAAGGGTGATTTTTCTTTTTAGCTTTAGTCCTGGGACATAAGCCACCAGTTTGTAGTCATAGATCTACTATTCTGGGGGTCAGTTTCTTAAATAGAAGTTCAACATGAGGTCTATCCATGCATGTGAGTTTTAGTCACAGATATTGTATTCCAATGTACATCCTCCTTTCCAACTGTTTTTCCCATATTAATTAATGGTGTACAGTTATTACCCAGAATTTTAGTTCTAATGCATTGGATTGTTTCAAGAAAAACGGTTGAAGGAATATATTCAGAAAATGTGAAGAGCAATGAGGTGCCAGGAGTGCAAAGTAAATAGAGGAATTCTTTTTATATTAGTTCCCCTAACCACTGTCACTTTATTATTAGCAAGTCTTAATCTCATTCCTCCTTTGCCTTTCAACATCAACATTAAATGTTATCTGCCACTTGCCAATATTTCATTGTTAGGTGATCTAGTCATGAGCTGCAGTTTACCCTGTTGGCTGATTTTACTTTTTTTTATCCACCCAAAAGCTCAAGGAATAATAGCATCTTAGCAGAAAGGACCAAACACTTGAAACCTGTGTACCTCTGTTGCCAAGTCTATTAGAAACCTACAAACATGTCTTACTTCTAAAGAGGAGCCACTCCAGTAGAGTATGTAAAGCAAAGTACTGAATATCTCAGCAATTTTTGTCTTTTTCTTGGTAGAAAAGTTTAATCATTTCAACTTTCTATTTTTAGTGTACAAACTATCATATTGGCAGAAGGCCAAGCCCAGAATAGTAGTGATAAGTATCCACAGAAGGACTGTTAAAGGCAAAAGATTGTCTAAGGACAACTTGAACAATGACATTAAAAGAGTTCCCCATATTCCTGAGATGAATCAACAGCAGGTAGATTTTAATAGCAGAATTAAATTAAGAAATGCCCTGAGAAGTTTCATGGAATGTAAGAGAACAATTTTTGTTTTACCAAATGAACATAATGTTCCTCCCCACCCCCTTTCCATTCCTAGAATGTAAACTGAAGTACACAGAAAATATTGAATTGGTTGATAAATATAGATCTATTTTTTCATAGGATTTTCAGGTACATAATGTTTTGACAAATTTAACCCACAGTAAGTTTCCACCAAATTCAATTAATCTGTGTCAACAGGTGTGAATAGTTGTGAAACTCTATGTAGATTGTGCTAGATTGTATATTTACTTGGAAGTAAATCACAAAGTAGCTAATTAGAGTAATGGTGCTTACTCCAAGTAAGAATATTTTATATTTCAGTGTACTACTAAGGAGGTTTTATATATTTTTCTAAGTAATCACATGTACTTCATAAACAGCAGAAATGTCACCTGATAATCCATATTCCTGATGCTATATGCTACATTAGACAATCGACACATCTGTAATTTTTGTTGCAGTTTGCTTTTGTAATGACATTGAAAAGAAATCATGTTCAATTAAAAATTACCTTTTTATGTAATAATATATCTGAGTTGTTAAAATATCAATCATCCTATTAAATTGCATGTATCTTTGGAATGAAACATTAAATGTGTTATTAATGAAAAAGACAGAATACACAAATAGAAAAGATATAGATAGATTCACATTCTCACCATCTCTATCATAGACTATATCTTGAAGACTAGGAGATTCAAATCAAAATCAGCTTGAGCTAAAAAGTTCTAGATCATCACCTTAACCACTGGACCAAGCTGGAATCTTAAAATGAGGTATAATAAACTCTAGGTAGCAAATCAGAGCTAACAAGAGAACATTGATCTCTTACCTTTATTTTCTTTCTATCATCTGTCTGTCTGTCTGCCTGCCTGCCTGTCTGTCTGTCTGCCTCTATCTATCTATCTATCTATCTATCTATCTATCTATCTATCTATCATCTTCTGTCTATCATCTATATCTAGTGGTAGGCAGAAAGAGGATAGTCAATTTCTTTAAGAATCTGGTCAGGAGGAATAATATAAATGTTTATTATATTTTTAACACAAACTCACAGTAATTAAGCTTTCCATATCTAAAATTAAGAATAAGGAAAACCCACTCATGTTATTATCGACTATGTTTAATATGATAACAGGATAGAGGAGCCTTTGGCTACCGGTTGTAAACACATATGAGTTACCAAGCACCCAGATTAAAATCATATGACTGTTAGGGTGTTGGGATGGCTGGAACTTAGAAAACCAGTTGTAATCACCATTCAACCAGTGTTATCATAACTTGAAATGGTTGTTGACCAAATGGTTGCTTATATTAGAGTAGATTAGGTTAGATTAGATTAGATTGGATTAGATTTTTATTTTATTATTAAATTTCTATGCTTGTTTAAGATTGATGACTATCTGTATAAGATTTTTAAAAGAGTCACAGTTTATCATGTTACCTATTACCTGAAAGGACATTCCAAAGCAAAACTTTTTTTAAAAAATATGCATAAAACTGTTACTTTCAATTAAATTGAAATTGTATTGCTATTTATTTGAACACTATTGTTTAGCTACAGCATTAGTGTATTTGATCTGAGTGAGAAGACCACTCTCACTCAAATAAGGCCACTCTCATTAAAATAATGAGAAATCTTTGAAGATAAAATTATTTTTGAGAATACATGCTAACTATTAAAGAATGTATTGCAGTGATTATTTGTATTTCCCCAAGTATGAATTTCTGCATGGATCTGTGTGCTCTGAATCTCCAGGATTGTTTTCTGAAGAATTCTTTGTGATGTGCTAATAATATTCCAGTTGGCTGCTTCTAATTTCTGGATATTTTGTTCAGGCCAGAGTGCAGCTTTTAGTTGACACCTTTTTCTACTTGCCATCAGTGACCATATGTCCATTGATTAAAGAGAAGCTTTATGTGATAGCACAAGCATATTTAATAAAATTTATTTATTAGTAAATTGTAAAGAAGGAAAAATATCTAAATACAAAACTGTGCTAGAAAACTAGAGTGATCTTTTAAGACTTTGAGAAGCCCAGGAGACCTATCTCCACCAACTTCTTACAGCTTTTTTTTATCCTTTATTAAAGATATTTTTCCTCCATTTTTAACCACTGAAGTCAAAAGGAATGTATGGGAAACTCAATACTGAAAAAGCTCTTCAGCTTTTTGCTAATAGCTCTTCTATCTATCAGAAGGTACAGTATGTAGGACTCCTCTGATATAAAGATAGAAATATATAGTTATAGATGATATGTATATAGATGATATAGATATAGCTATGGATAGTAGCGATAGAAAGAGAAAGATATAGAAATAATGTGCACCTTGATTTCATGGAATTAGTAACACTACAGGATATATGACATCATCAAACAAGACTAGCATAGCGTTTTCAAGAATAACATGAAGATGATCCATTGCAAAAAGAAATATCCTTAAAAGAAATGAAAATAAATGTATAGAAAACTAGAGGTGGGAAGAAAAGAAAAGGCATGGAAAATAATGCATTAGATTAGATCCCAGAGAAAATGTCTTCAAATGTAATTAATTGTATGGTGTTAACCAGATCAGCGTAAGTCCTGAATGAGCCGACAGGGTCATTCAAAGGTCAATGTGGGAATAAAACTGCACAATAGATGGGGGCTGGGGTAAACAACATGAGGTTTAAGACTGTGTCAAGAGAGAAACGGAGAAATCAGCATGTCATTCTGCCAAGGTAGTTCTGTAATCTGTGCACATTCATTAAAAAAAGAAAGTGGGAGGCACAGTTGCTAGAGGGGACACTGTGGACTGATTTCCATATACCAAAGCACATGCCAGAAGGGAAGTGGCAAACAGCTTGCTCGGCTACCGCTCTGGTTGAATAGTTTGCAATGCAAACAAGGAATACAGGATGTTATCACATGGAGTTGGATTTCTTTCTTTCTTTCTCTTTCTTTCTTTTTTCTTTGTTTCTTTCTTTGTTTCTTTGTTTCTTTGTTTCTTTCTTTCCTTCCTTCCTTCCTTCCTTCCTTCCTTCCTTCCTTATTTCTTTATTTATTTATTTTTCTGAAGTTGGATGTGCTTCCTTAACATAAAGCATTTACAGGTTTTGGGCTGGAGGGATGATTCTTCACTGAGCTTTTAACATTTTCATAGAAGCCTGGCTTTAGCAAGCAGCTAACCTGTTCCAATTAAGGGATGCGGTGGCTCAGTGGCTAAGACGCTGAGCTTGTCAATCAAAAGGCTGGCAGTTCAGCAGTTCGAATCTCTAGTGCCGTGTAATGGTGTGAGCTTCCATTATTTGTCCCAGCTTCTGCCAACCTAGCAGTTCGAAAGCACGTAAAAAATACAAGTAGAAAAATAGAGACCACTTTTGGTGGAAGGTAACAGCGTTTTGTGTACATTTGGCATTTAGTCATGCCAGCCACATGACCATGGAGACGTCTTCAGACAGCGCTGGTTCTTTGGCTTTGAAACAGAGATGAGCCCCGCCCCCTAGAGTCGGGAATGACTAGCACATATGTGCGAGGGGAACCTTTACCTTTAACCTGTTCCAACATTCACCACCCCCTTACCCCTGCACCAGGGGTGAAATGCTCCTGGATCAGACAGGATCGCCCGGGCCGATAGCAATCTTGGCTGTTGGTTCAGCAATCCGGTAGCAATGGTGGAGCAAAGCTCCACCCACCCGCCTGGGTGTCATAACCAGGAAGTAATGTGTTTTTTACCTTCTGTGCATACACAGAAGTTTTTGCGCATGCGCAGAAGGTCTGCGCATGCACATGACACACTCACGCTTCCGAACCGGTAAGGAAGGTAAGTAGATTTCACCCCTGTCCTGCATATATCTTGAGTTTTTCTGCTTAATGCAGCTACTTATAGTACAAAATATTCATACTCTGAATTCTGCAAATGCACAATGACTCAGTGGGATTGTTAGCATAACATAAACAAATGCCATCATTTAAAAATATATGCCCCTGGTGCACAACTTGAGGTCTTAGATGCAGACCCTGAAAGACTTTAGAGCATGAGGGTTTGTGGACAGGAAGACTGACATGGGTATCTTTACATCAGATACACAAGGACATTTTCCATTCCATTTAAATGTCATTATGAATTCTATCAGATGTCTATGCTTGGGGTGGCTTTCAGAAACTTCCCCAAAAGATGTCAAGTTCTTATTTTGAAAGCAGAGATTCTCAAGCCCAGCAATGTGTGGCTGGAGAATTTTAAGAGTTGAAGTCTATACACTTAAAGTTGCTGAGGTTGAGAAATACTATGTTAAGGAAAAATAAGAGGCAAATTATTATTATATATGAGTGATCATATATATGTATAGGAAAGTAATCTAATATTACCCTAGCCTAAACTCTTTTTATTCTTGCAAAGTGGCCTCTCGGTTATTCTGTTGGCATCCTATGAATGATGCTTTCAAACAAAATAAATGTTATGCCTACTCTGAGGAATGTTTTCTCTTTGACAATTAAATTATGTATAATGTTAGTAAAAATTTTATGCATTCAAGACACCTTTGTCTTAAATCTTCCATTAAAATCAATACAACTACTGGTCATTTAGTATCAAAATTTTTCCCCCAGTACAGTATTAGAAAGGATGTCAGAAGAGGCAGTACCACAGACAACCATATCAGAGATAGGACAAAATATTAAAAAGGAAATACAATAGAAGAAAATAGCTGTCACGCAACTGGAAGAGTTTCTTAACTTTGTTTTCATAGAATTTTGTTTTCAGTCCTTGAGCAACATTACATGAATTTATTGGTTAAAATGTTAAACATAGAAGAAGGATGGAGATACCTGGAAAATTTTAAGACAAAATTCAGAAAGTAATCCCAATGTTATGTAATAAAACTCATGCCACAATAGACTCTCAGTCTAACATAACTTTATCTGATTGATCTTTAAATATTTACCCTTATACTTTCAAAATGTTGGAACAATTTTTTATTTATTTTTTGTTGCTCAGGATATAGGCATATTGAAAAAACACACATACTAAGGACACTGAATTTTAATCTACACTTTTGCTTTAGTGTACTATGATAGTCATAATCCTTAATATATGCTTTTCATTCTTACAAAAATTTTGTTGCAAACCCAGACCTGGAAGCATAACCAAGTCTTGAGGGTCTTACAAAAAACCAAAAGTGATAAGGCTAATCTAATTTCAGAGGAAAGGATGTCCATTTTTCTCTCACACTTTACTAAAATAAAGTTTCAGTATGAAAAAACATTACATTGCATTGGATGTACTTCTTGAAGGTATTACATAACATACTTCTAAGGCTTGTGGAATTTGGCCTTGGGTGAGTATAAAATGTCTGAGAATACTTCGATGTTACCATAGCACAGACATGTTCTGGCAACATTTTTTGACGCTGTGTCCCATGACATTCCCTTCAACTCATCTCCAGGCCATGAGAAAGATGGCCTTAAGTCATCCTTAGCTGTATGGTGTTAAAATAGAATTTCTTCCTAAATCCCAAGATAGCCTTAAGCTGTATACATTCTATTAGAGGGTTCCTTCTCAGTTCTCACCATGTGGCATGAGATGCTTGATAAGGCAACTTCATCACTCCACTCCAAACTAAGCAATGGACACCTTTCAGTTATGCTGTATACTGTCATTATTCTGTCATTTCTATGGCTGCGATGCAAAGAGCCCTTTTCTCCTTTGCTCAATGTTGTGAAAAAGAAAAAAAAAGATGATAAATTACCAAAAAACCCAACCCCCTCTTCAATTTTTAATAAAAGTCCTAACATTCATAGCAGGTGCATCAATGCCAATAACATAGAAAAAGTATTTGTGTTTATTATTTAGAAATTATTTTTCATTCACCAGAATGAAATGAATGAAGAGAGTGAGAGCCATGGTGGTGAAATGGTTAGAATGCAGTATTGCAGGCTAATTATGCTGACTGCCAGCAGTTTGATCCTGACCAGCTCAAGGTTGACTTAGCCATTCATCCTTCTGAGGTCGGTAAAATGAGGAGTAAATTGTTGAGGGTAATATACTGACTCTGTAAACCACTTAGAGAGGGCTGTAAAACACTATGAAGCAGTATATAAGGCTAAGTGCTATTGCTATTGCTTCAGTGGTGGGATTCAAATAATTTAACAACCGGTTCTCTGCCCTAATGATTTCTTCCAACAACCAGTTCACCAAACTGCTCAGAAAGTTAACAACGGTTCTCCCAAAGTGGTGTGAACTGGCTGAATTCCACCACTGGGTATATAGCATGGGTGTCAAACTCGCAGCGTCATGTTGCTGTCATGTGACTTTTTGTGACTTTTTTCCCTTTGCAGAGGTGGGGTGGGAGTGGCCTGCATGTGACGCATCCTGCTGGTGGGCCACCAGTTTTTTTTTTTTAATAAAAAGTTTTTATTGGTTAAGAATATACAATATTATAGTTTACAATATGTTGAATTTTCAATATCTTTATATAAAGATATTTCAATTATTATTTTCTTTTTTTAATTTCTCACACAACAGACATTATTATCTTAAATCAAAACAAACAACCAGGTTATATAAAAATTATATAAACAAAAAAAAGAGTGTTATACAAAATACAATAAAAGAAGAGAGAGAGAAAAAAATGTCAATTAAAAAAACCTTAAACAATAGATTCCCCTCCTTTCTTCATTTCCTAGTTCTGGCTCTTAAAACCATGGTCTGGCCTCCCTCCCCCTCCCGGGCCGCAACAGCTCCGTCCGCCTCCGCTCCTTGATCATCTAATACTTCCCCCTCTTCGGCTTCTGTATCTTCTCCACCTAGGAAGGATTTATGTTGGTCAAAAAAAGCCTTAGCTTCCGTTACATTATTAATTTTCTTCTTACTGTCCTCCCAAAAAATCATCAAACCCTCCGGAATCAACCACCTAAAACCTACTCCCTTGAGGTACAGCTTATTTGATAAAAAATAATATTTTCTTCTTAATTCTCGTACCTGTCTGGGAATCTGCTTCAGGATGGTGATCTCCTTGCCCCTGTACACCAGCGCCCCCAGTCTTTGTTTTCTCAATATCTCATCTCTCAGTTCCCTTCTCACAAATTTAATATGAATCTCTCTTGGTAAATTATGTAAAATTGCAAATTGTGAGTTTACTCTGTACACCAAGTCCACATCCCTTCCAATAGACTCCAAATCTCTTTCTAAAAATTCACCCAACATTTTAACCATCACTTCTCTCAAATTTTCCTGGTCAAGTTGTTCCACGTTTTGGAACCTGAGAAAATAAGACATCTTATCCAATTGTAAGGTTAACATTGCATTTCCTCTCCCATCCTCCACCTTCTGGAGTGCCCGTACCTCCCCCTCCAGACCCCCCATCTTCTTCTTGTTTTGCTCTGCCAGCTGTTGAACATCATTTAAATCTTTTTTCATAAGTGTCATTTCAGATTTAATTTCAGATAATCCTTTTTGGACGTCATCTAACTTGTCCAACTTCTGGTCCAATATCGCCAGTCTTTCCAAAATTTTCCCCATGTCAGTTGCTGCTGATTTGTGGCCCTTAGCCATCTTAGATCAGTAGAAGATGAGAAATCAAAGGGCAAACCTCCAGAGAAGAAAGAGAGATTAGCAATCAAAGTAATTTTTCAACTGTCCACCAGTGGGCGCTCACAGGAGCAACGAGTCCGAAGTATAGAGTAGGTCAAACAGGAAGCCAGAGGAGAATGTTGTCTTCAATCATAAATAAAGAAGCAGGAAGTCAGACTGCCGCCATTGCCTGCCGGGGAGAGGGGCCACCAGACCTCTCCAAGAAACTCTGCCACAGCCATCCTCCAAGGAAAAGTCAGAAAGGTAAGGGGTTTCACCCCATCTCCTTCCCCCTAGTTCTCTGCCACGGCACCTTTCCAGCTACAAGGGGGGGGGAACTCCAACCCCCCCCTCTCGCCTCCAGGATGCCTGCTCCACTCTCCAATCAGTCAGTACAGTCCGTTGTGCCTTCTTAGGTAGCACCGGTCCCCTTAGGCGCTGTGGCGCCTCCGCGGCCTCGAAAAAAAGCCGCCGATCGCCTCCCACCCCCTCTGGAGCCTCGGGCGTGCCAGCATCGGCCTCCCGGCCCCTGGAAGTGAGGCAGGGGACCCCTGGCGAGCCGCCCTCAAACGGCAAACGCCCCAATAATGGGGCGCTTGGCCCAAAGGGCCTCCAGATGGGGGGGGATCAGACTCTGGGGCCAGAGCTAGCCCGATCAGAGTCTGTCACCAGCGGAACCGGAAGCGGAAGTGGGTGGGCCACCAGTTTGATACCCCTCCTATATAGAGGACCACACTTGGCCCACATCTCACAGCCCAGAGAAATACTACACTCATACTGTTTATTTATTCCTCTGAAGTAGGACACTATATTTCAGCTTCTCTAAAACTATTTGAGACACAAACGATGACTCATCTACTAACTACTATATGGGATTTAAGTTGGGCCTTACACTAACCTAACTGCAGCAGACAGAGCTTTTTAAGATCAGTCATGCAAGTCATCAAGTGCATGCCAAACACAGCTTTAAGATTACCATTTCTTAAAGTTCTGTTTGGCAAGCTATTGTTTAACGCAACAGTACTGACATTCCTAGTTAACATGGCTATTTCTCTTTTTAAGTAATTTTTAAAGAATTTAAAAATTCAAAGATAAATTAGTACACACTAAGAATAATATAGAAACAAAAGTAAAAAAGTGCAATGAAAAAGGGATGGGGGGAAAGAGAAATATATAAAAAATAAGAAAATATATAAAGAAATGATTTTTCCCTTCATCAAGGCAAGTATTAGTAAATACAGTAATACAACATCTTCTCTAACTTTTCAAAACCAGTTCTCTTCATTCTATATCTCTTCTTTTATCTATTAGTAAACGATAAAGATTCTGTCTTAATCAGCAAACAATCATTAGGAGCTACCAGAAATGCATACACAGACAGAATTTAAATAAATAAATAAATTTCCTTCACACATTACCTTATCATTTTCTCTAAAAATATATTTAAAAAGATCATCCCATAAATTTATATCTATAAACAAATCCTTAAAGTCTCACCTTTCAAATGTAATCAAGAAAAATTCTATTAAGACCTACCAGAAAGAATGTACTGAAAATTGTAATCTTTAAAATTAATTTAAATACCTTTAAATAATGCTCCACAAATTAATTTCTTATCATCTTCTCTTTGTCTCATCTCAATTTTAATACCATAGCTTATCATTTTCTTTAAAAAAAAATAAGAAAATGTTTCTTCTTTCTTATCTATAAACAAATGTTTAAAAGCTTATCCTTCAGTCCCAGTTCAAGAGAACCCCCTTAAAAGATATATCTATACCTATACCTACATCTATATATCATCTATATCTATATCTATCATATAGATTTTAATTTTGGTCAAATAAGCCAACTTTATAAACTTTTTTTTACATTTAGAGACTTTAATATTTATTCTTTTTAAGTAATGTCCCCAAAACTGATTTCCCTTTATCTTTTTCAAGAATTTCTTCATAAATATAACATATATATTTTGTAAGTCTAACATTGTCTAAGTCCCTTTCTGAGTTGAAATTAACACATTCAAGTCCCTCTCTGATTTATTATTTGTGTGTCCTTTTTAGTTATTTAAACTAAACTAAGTTTCATTTGTAAATCATATATAACATCTTTGTCAGTATTATTCTTATATCTTGTCCATTTTAACTCTCTATTTAAAACAGCCTTCTCTCTTCTTTTGAAATCATTTTTATAGGATCAAGCAGTCTAAATAGAAAGTTCTATTTAGTACATATTGTTGCAAAATATCGTTCAATTCTTCCAGAATTAAAATACTTATCTCTTTTTTATATTAGTAAGTCTACCCCTTAATTATAATCTTTAATTATTTGTGGTTGAATTTTAATGAAATTTTAAACAACCCACAGGAACTATTCTTAAATTTATTTCAAATTCTTATTTGAGGCTAATTCTTAGTCCATTTAAAATTTTACAAAATCAACATTCTGACCAGTCTTTTTGTGGATTTGACAATAATTTGTGTGTCCATTCTCTTAATGGCTATACTACATGCTGCATTTACCCAGAGGACTGTCATTGAGATACTTCTTCTGGTGGAAGTTAATTGCAAGTCCTGTTTATAGATGTGATCACAACATTTTTGAACAGGGAAAGGGTGTTAAATTCTTTTTAAAGCAATTTGATTAAAAATAATAATTACAATAGTGAAAAACCATTGTAACACTAAATAGATAATTAGAAAGAAAGAATCGTGGCAAAATTTAGTTATGGATGCATCTACAAAGTTTACTGTGCAACTTGGCAGATTTCAAAGAATCAAAATTAAAATGATGCAGATCAGAGGCCAGGTGGAATCTGGAGAAGACAATGGACGTAAGTTCAATAGCAAATGTTGACAGAGATCTTTATGAATATTACTGGCTTTCCTGAGGGCTATGCTACTTTCTAGGACACAGTTTTACTGTCCAAGTAATAAAATCAAATAGGATTGGCAAATCCTAAACAGATCCTAGGAAAGAAGAAAGCCACATGAACTTTTAGATGTGAATGGCATACCTCTTTGGATATTGTCCACTTCCCCATTGTGAATTTAAAATGGTCAGGATGCAATTACTCCTTTTTCTCTTTCTTATCTTTCCCCGAATGTTCCACATTTAAGAATGACACGGCATCATTGATTACAACTGCATTCAGTGTGCAGTGAGCACATATTCCATTAACATTCATAGTAGGGAATTAGAGGGTAGGACATCAAATGGGATCTTTTTCCATTTAACTGCTTACCCACATTATTGAAGCCGGCTAGTGAAAATGAAATCTCTAGATGGTACATGAGGTTGTTTCTAATAGTTGCATTTTCTCAGCATATCAGCTTATTCATATATGAAACAGCATGCAATCGGGGGGGAAAGAAAAACCCTTTGACCATAAGTTGGTTAGACGTGAGGATGACATGAGTAAATTTCATTTCTGTCATGAGATATCTTGATGGGTATATATTGTGTGTTATCATGAATTACCACAGCTGCAAGGAATTATTTCCATGATCATGCTCGAGAGTACACAAACCTTTCTCTAGCTTTTAACTTAGCTGGAAAATTAAGCAATGTTTGCATTGAAAAAGGGCACCTGGTTTTTGAAACTTTTATTAATATACAAATGAAAAGTTTACTTAAAAAAAAACTATTTGCGTAGGAAAATAAAACATTTACTATGATGTTCTCCCTGTTTGCATCTTTTTCAATTCAAGCTTCTCAATCATTGTCTTTCTAGTCTGACAATAGAGATTTTTAAAAAAATAGAAATAATAAAAATAGTATCTTTATAAGCCAAACAATAATTAACAAGAAACTTTTATGGAAAGAGTTTTCTTTTTTATGCTACTTATTTCTTAAAATATATGTATTGTGTTGGTACTCTAAGAATATCAGTGTCATCCACCCCTAATTTTTCAATTTACTGTTTCACATTCAAGATCTTCAAGAAATTATTTCTGCCTGAAACCTCCTGATGTTGACACTGGTGATTTATCACTTCACAATAATTTGATAGCCATGAGTTTTTCATCAAAGATAAACTTCTGCTAGTGTTGTTTTCTTCATGTGGAAAATAGGATTAACTGAAAGTAGGAGCCAATAACAACTGAGGCCAATAATAATGAAACGTTAGTTAAAATGATTAAAACCAATTAGAAACTTATAGGTACCCTCTGACATAATTAACCACACAGAGTAAACTGTTGGTCCAAAGAAGAAGGATGAGAATCCCTCTTGGATGACCACTCAAATAAAGTTATGTCATGGTATTCATTGATACTTCTGCCACTGCAGAAGTATCAATGAATCTTCGATCTTCAAAGGCACTTCTGAAAATTACTTTTGTCAGATTCAGTTGTTTTATGCTGCCCCTTAACATAATTGAAAGTTATAATCTTGAATTGAAATCTCAATTTTGAACATAGTAAAACACTGCATAAAGGAGCAACTAAAATGATCATGAGATTGGAGCATCTCCTTAGCAAAGAAATATTGTGTCACTTTGGCTAGTTTTACATATTTCTCACTAAAGGTGTTTTTGGGTAGCACGATCCATGTTAGGAATATTGTGAAAAGAGAGGAAATGTTTCCTTTTTCTAGAATTCTAGAAAGCCCATGAAACTGATCAGAAATTTAAGGCAGAAATTTTTCTCAAAATTGTACATTCTATTACAGTTTACTGGTTGTGTTTACCCAGGCTCATGAACTTTCTTACTGATTTACTCTCAATTTTGGGATTCACACACTCTATTGAATCATAAACTAACAAAAGCAGATGGGTTTGCAAAAAATGCTAAAATGCTACACCCCTTGCCCAAACATCAAGAATAAAATAGTCATAACTATCAGCTACAAGATTTAATTAACTTAGTTAAGGTTGCTGTTTATTAACATAAACAGCCACTGTTGTATTTTCATTGTTTAATAGTAATAGTTTCTTGTAAAAATAATAATCTTCTCAAGAATAGTTACTAGAAAACAGAAAGAGAAAGGATAAATGACTTTGCATCCTGCTTATGAGTTTCCACTAGGCATTTGATGGACCACCTTTGGAAAAAATAATGATCTCTAATCTAACAGGGTTCATTTTGAATTCACTAGGATACAGTACAGGGGTGGGTTCTAAATTTTTTTACTATCGGTTCTGTGGGCATGGCTTATTTTGTGGGCGTGGCTTGATGGTTATGTGACAATTCTTTAGGATTTAGCAGAGGTACTGGTCTACCAGGCTTTCAACTGCTTGCAGAGCTGTACCGGTCTACTCATTTGTTTTTGGAGGCACCGGTCTACCCATTTGTTTTTGGAGGCACTGGTCTACTCATTTGTTTTTGGAGGCATCAGTCTACTCATTTGTTTTTGGAGGCACCGGTCTACCACCACACTGCCTTTTAACACTGATCAGCTGTAGGGTGGCCCTTTGAAGCCCTGTGGCAAGAGTTTTTTTCCTTCTAGCCGATCAGCTGGGACTCGGGAGGCAGAGAATAGATTGGGGGCAGGCCAAATAAAAGGTAAGAATAATCCTGGGGGTGTGTGGGAGGACCCAGCTCCCGAACAAAGAAAACTGGTTCGGTGACGTCATATTGTCACTGCTACCAGCTCGACCGAACCAGGCCGAACCGGGAGGAACTCACCACTGATACCGTATATAACAGAACCATTGCTTCTCTAAGTGTATATTCCATCAGTTATGCTCAGGACTCTTCTGAAAACATGTTACTTACTTGGCAAGGGATATATCATGATCATGAAGGTGGTTTTCCAAGGGTAAAGCTCATTTGTTGTACCTATGAACTAAATCTGTTGTAAAATCTTTACATGAAGTATTGTCAGATGACAGCCCCCTCCCATATTACAGCACTAACCCATGATTTGATATATTTGATCATGCACACAATTCACTGGATGCTGAAAGTTTTCCAGCAGATGAAACTTAAACTAATTGACAATGTCACTTTACTAGATTCCTCTTGTTTGTATCTCTTCCATTCAGCAGCTGAAGCTGGATCAATTTTCAGAGGCTATCAGGGAGAAAGAGGGCATTTACAAACTAGCTGCAACTCTCACTATAATGATCTCAGACATGGCACTTTCCACTTCTGATTCTCAAAAATCATTTGGAAATAACTCCATGCTAGTTGAAGCTTCTATTAGTGCACACAGCAGTAATCCAATCTTGGAGTGACAAAGGGATTACTGTGATTAGGTTTATATCCCAAAGGAAAGGTTGCAGTCTCGTTACTAAATCTGGAGTTTATGGGGGAGGGAAGGTAGCAGCTTTCATCAACACCAACTTGCTGGGTATTCAAAAAAGACATTACTACTTTGAAATTCTGAGGCAAGTCTTCGGGATTCCACAGTTTCCTATAACTGGGTGCTTCCAGATATGTACACATTTATCAGTCCAGGAATCTCATTAGCTATGTTATCTGGGAATGAGTTCCCAACATATCTTGATAACACCAGGTTGGAAAAAAGAATAAAAACTAGCTTTGATGTCACATTTTTAATTCTCTATTATTTCCTTTTTCTCACGTTTACATAAATACTATATGTTATCTATTCAATTTCCTATCCTATGGACTAGATCAAATTATTAGGATAAATCTTTATTTTATTTCATTACAACGCAACAGGAATCCCATAGGGTAAGTTTAGACTAATCAGCAATACAATAGCAGATACAATATGTACAAAAAATAGGGTAAACTCATTATTAAGTTACTATGTCATTTCCATCAGATGTTTGATCTCTTCCATAACTAGAATATCAGAATGTTTTTATTTTTTCTCAGTATTACTCCAAGACATCCCCTGAAACAAAGGATTGTCTGGTGCCTATTCATCCATAATTTATAGTTGCACACATGGCTTAAACCCAGCAGTCCTCTGGCCAAGAGTTTCCTGCACTTTAATACCTGCTATATAATATGGCTGTCTGATTGTACTAATTGTGAGGAAAACCACAATGTATTAATCATATAGTGGAACAGATCAGCACTATTACTGATATGCAAACTTTATTAGGAGGCATTGGTTTCAAATTATCTGAAGGAGACACCCAACCTAATAGCTTCATTTCATATTGTTCTCAAACCAATTTCAATTTTTGTGCAGTGCAACAGATAACTTCAGGCCAAGGCAGAGAAAAGGTGCCAGAAAGAGAAAATAAAGGGATCAGAGTACATTTAGAGAACATAAAGAGAACAGAGAACATTTAAACTTTGTTTACCTCAATGCTGCCCACCATATTGCTGATAACAGCTTACCTTTGAAAGTAGAGCCTTCAATTTACCTCATTTTGTGTACAGCAAATTATTGTACATTGCTAATCTTGACTGATGTCTACAGAAAGCAATAGCAATCTGCACTGGTTAAGGCATTAGGCTAGAAACAGGAGACTGATACAAGCCATCTGGGTAACCTTGGACTAGTCGCTTTTTCTTAGTCCTAGGGAGGAGGCAATGGCAAACCAGTTCTGAAAAACCTTGCCAAGAAAACTGCAGGGACTTGTCCACACAGCCTTCAAGAATCAGACATTATTAAATGGAAGAAAAAAATATGGATACTGTATACTTGCATAGTCAACAGGAGCTGAATTCAACTCACTGGATAATTTGTCTTATAAGAGTGCAGAGAAGAACAACTAAGATGATTAGGGGACTGGAGCAGTGGTGAAATTCAATTGTTTTTACTACCGGTTCTGTAGGCGTGGCTTGGTGGGCGTGGTATGGCTTGGTGGGTGTGGCTTGGTGGGCATAGCAGGGGAAGGATACTGCAAAATCTCCATTTCCATCCCACTCCAGAGGAAGGATACTGCAAAATCCCCATTCCTTTCCCACTCTGGGGCCAGCCAGAGGTGGTATTTGCCGGTTCTCCAAACTACTCAAAATTTCCACTACCGGTTATCTGAACTGCTCAGAATTTCCGCTACCGGTTCTCCAGAACCTGTCAGAACCTGCTGGATTTCACCCCTGGACTGGAGGCTAAAACAGATAAAAAATGGTTCCAGCATGTTTAGTTTAATGAAAAGAAGGACTGGGGTGAAATGCAGGGGTGGGTTCTACTTACCTTTACTACTGGTTCGTAACGGGGCCGTGTGCGTGCATATGCTTCACTCGTGCATGCACACGCTCTTCTGCGCATGCACAGAAGCATTTTGATGACATCAGGGTCAATGGGCAGAGCCTCCCACCAGTTTTACTACCAGTTCTATAGATTTAGTATGAACCAGGGGCAACCCACCACTGGTGACATGATAGAAGTGTTCCAATATCTCAGGGGTTGCCACAAAGAAGAGGCAGTCAAGCTACTCTCCAAAGCACCTGAGGGCAGGACAAGAAACAATGGATGGAAACTAATCAAGGAGAGAAGCAACCTAGAAATAAGGAGAAATTTCCTGACAGTTAAAACAATTATTCAGTGGAACAACTTGCCTCCAGAAGCTGTAGGAAGTTTTTAAGAAGAGATTGAACAACCTTTTGTCTGAAATGGTATAGCATGAGCAGGGATTGGACTAGAAGACCTCCAAAGTCCCTTCCAACTCTGTTATTATGTTATTCTATCTTTCTTTTAGAAGATGAAAAAAAATCTAATTTGTTATCTCCATGCAATATTCCCAGTCCTATAATGATACACTATGTAGCTACAGTATATAAAGTATATATTCTTACAAATAATTTTCAGTGCTGTTAACAATGACTGACTAGCATGGAAAATAGCTGAACTAGATAAATATTCTATAGTTGTTCGCCTGTTAATTTCTCGCTAAACATATGGTATTTGTTATTTTTGCTTGCATTTAGCATAACAGGTGGTATATTCATTACAGGACTGAAAAGACCGAAGGTAATTATTTTTCCTCCCTGCTCCCGCTTGCCTCTCACTATCACTGCCTTAATCAACTGAGTCCAAGTTTCTGTTATACAGATTCATTACAAAACAAAGTAGATTTTGTTGGAAATAATCTCCATTCTGATCAACCAGGTTTACTGTCTTGCAACAGTTTTTAAAGCTCTTGCTCTGTCCAAAACTCTTGACTTTTGAAAAGGTTAATTTGTTTAGGGTTCACCAGGGTAATAGCAGATATTCTCACAACTATCTCTCTAAATCCAACCCTTGATAGTTAAGGTTCCCAGTAGAGACTGAGATTTGTCTGCTTTTATCTTTCCTATTTTCCTCATCTCGTTTTTCTTATAGGGATGAACCCAGTTTTCAGGGGATTTCATTGAAAAAAAGTTAATAAAAACAAGTTTTCTGCTAAAATATCTTTCTAGCATTTGTTGAAGGACAAATGCAACCAATGGCCTTTATTATATCTGAGAACAAAATGTCAAAATTAGAACTCATTCTGTTGAGAGAAATAAATTAATCTATTCAGCTATATCAAAATTGAAGCAGGATGATAGAAGATTCACAGGGTGATCAGGGCACCAACTCAGTTCCAAAAGGGGTTTCACTTACCAACACAAGAATGCAAACCCTCCAAATTAAATCTGAAATGGGGGTGGATATGGCAGCATTGCAGTAACCTTAACATTTTAAAGTACCTAAACTATTTTTTTTTACTGAGCCAAGTGTTCTTTTGTCAGTTATTTTTACCTTTATTTTATTTTACAACCTGAAATCCATTTGTGATAACAGAAAGTAGACTAGTGCTATTTGCATGGGGGTGGGATCAAAGAAGACAAAATGGAGATTTGGATTACATAGAAGAGGCTGCCATTTTGACTTTCCCTTTGTAGATATTTCTGCTATGGACCCACTCCCAAATGTATGCATTTAATTGCAGCACAGTTTAATTTCATTCACTATATAATAATTTGCAATATTTTTGTAGTATCCAAATAGTTTGAACCCAGTTCATATGTAATAAGAAACTATGGTTTAACACATCTGGAAAAGGGGTATATAATAAAGGGGAAAGAAAGATGCTCCAATAAATCAAACTTCTATCTAATTGTAAGAGTATTTAGTCGCATATAGGCCATGGAAAGAGCAGAAATTAAACCACTGAGAAAAGAACAAAATTCCATTTGACAAAAGAGTTTGTAATATAATTTTATTGAAGAAGTTTTTAACACAATAAAAATAATACACATATTAGAAAAGAAACAAGGAAAATAAGAAAAGTAGTTTTTAAACGTAATTTTATTGAAGAAATTGGTAACAAGATAAAAGCAATACAAATATTAAAAAAAGAAAAGAAAGAATCCATCTGACAAAAGAGTTCTAATGAAACTTTCAGAGATCTGAACTTTTGAAAAGAGAAAATTTTGCAAGACAGCTACAGCATGTTACTCATCTTTCTGTGGTAGACCTTTAAAAATGTTATTCTCTATTTTGTTCAAGAACTTGTGTTTCAGTTCACTGTTTCAAACGATTTGTAAAAAATGTCACTTTCCAATCTTACTATCTTACTATCTCTTACTATCTTACTTACTATCTCTTCTCTTATATTAGGAGTCGTGGTGATGCAGTGGTTAGAATGCAGAACTGCAAATTACTTCTTCTGACTGATTGCAGTTTGGTAGTTCGATTCTCACTGGATCAAGGTTGACTCAGCCTTCCATCCTTCTGAGGTTGGTAAAATGAGGACCCAGATTTTGGGGAACAATATGCTAATTCTGTAAACTGCTTAGAGAAATCTGTAAAGCACCATGAAGTGATATATAAGTCAAAGTGCTATTACTAAGGGCTATGATACTAATGATATCATTATTCAGGTACATTGCTTTACAAATAAGAACTAACAATAGCTCTAACTCTCGTAAAATGTGTTACCTGGTGAATAATTAAAAATCTGTTATCTTAAGGAAGATTGTAGCCTAAAAGATTGAGTAGAAAACCTTACCTTCACAATTGATGGTCAAAATATAGTAAGAGATCCATTAAAATACTTTTAATGAACCTATTTCTTTTTTTTAAAATTATTATTATTATTTTTTTATTAATGAACCTATTTCTAATATAGTTGTATGGCAGATGTTTCTACCTGGGAAAATTTAGAGTTGTGACCCAAAAATACCTAGAGTGCATCAGGTTGGCAAACCCTGTTGTAGATAATATCTTTTGAAACACTGCAAGGTTAACAGTATAGAAAAGTGGCCAAAGGAACTTTATAAACAAAGGCAAAGTATATAAAGCTTTCCATTATGTGTAGGTCTTGTGGAATATCTGTGACTCTTCAGATGTCATTGGACTGTATCTTCTAGCATCCCTGTACGCTGGTAATGTTGGCTAGGGCTGCTGGATTCATTCAGTGGCAACTGACAAGAAATATGTTCTCCATCCATAGTGTACTGTAAGGCACCAGTTTGCTAGGGCCAAATAAATGCAGTTTGGCCCTATAAGCAGTGGTGGGATTCAACTGGTTCGCACCACTTCAGCAGAATCGGTTGTTAAATTGCTGGCTGGACCCACCCCTCCCCTTCCTGACCCTTCCAGAAGTAACCTTGTGGCCCGTTTTTGCTCCCAGGAGGCTGCAGAGAGGCATACTAGGCCCAAAATGGGGTGCAGGGAGGCAGCGCTCTCTCGTGACTCTTTTTTTGATCCCAGGGAGGTGCAGGAGGCCAAGTGCTGCCTGTCATACCCCTTGGCCACGCCCACCATGGCCACACCCACACAGCCAGTCATTGGGGAAGAGAACCAGTTGTTAAATTATTTGAATCTCACCACTGCCTATAAGAGATTACAAATTTAGGATTTGGGGGGGGAGCATGACACCAATCCAGATAGGGATAGTCTACATTGCCAAAGGCACAAAAACATTGCAATAATCTTCAGAGGTCTCTTCTCAATGAAATGAAATGTGTTTGTGTTTTCTCAAATTCTTGTGAGATACTTAAATGTGGTAATCTTGAACATGATCTCACATGACTTTTGAAATTTTGTGGCATCTTGTAAAATCTTGCTCAATAATCTTGAAATATTACGATAGTTGATCTTTGAAAGTAAGTTATTTGTGACTCCGAATTTTAGAAGGTTTTTCTCCTGCATGTCTCAGGCTAGATGGAGAATTGCACACATGAACAGTTTCCAATCCTGATCCTGTATGTATGCATAGCCTCGTCCTAATTAGCAGGTAATGGGCTATTGGATTTAGCCCCTTCCCTTTTCCATATTACGAATCTGATTGAAGAATTTCATTTTTTGACAGCCAAGCTTCATGAACTCCTCTGAATCAATGCCTGAACACGTAAAATGATATCTTCATAGAGATCTTAAATACATGAAAATATTGGTGGTTGGCCTCTAAAAACCTGGGCTTTGGTCTTCATAAAGCTGAGACTGACTGACTGTCTGTCCCTCTGTCTGTCTGTCTGTCTGTCTACCTATCTACCTATCTATCATCTGTCTATCTGTCTGTCTATCTATGTAAAATGACTCAGGGTGGCTTACAATTCTAAAACTATAAAACAATAAAAATATCCAAAGAATAAATACATACAGCAACCAAGATCTAACATCTTTCAAAAGATCTAAGCCCCAGAGCTTACTGTAACAACATTGCTAAAAAGGCATTAAGAGTTGTCAACCTTATTTTACAAAGTTTTTTCTCTGGTAACGCTATACTTCTAACTAGGGCATATAAAACCTTTGCCAGACCTATACTTGAATCCTGCTCACCTGCCTGGAACCTACACTGTATTTCGGACATTAATACATTAGTGAGGGTCCAGAGGTATTTTACAAAAAGAGTATTCAACTCCTCTGCTCGCAATAAAATTCCTTATACCACCAGGTTTGAAATTTTAGGCCAGGATAACCTTGAACTATGCCATCTACATTCCGACCTAAGTTTAGTACACAAGATTATCTATCTTCACATCCTACCTGTTAATGACTATTTTAACTTCAACCGCAATAACACAAGGGCTATCAATAGATACAAACTAAATGTAATTCGCTCTAATCTTGATTGCAGAAAATACGACTTCAGCAATAGAGTAGTAAATGTCTGGAAAACTCTACCTGATCCTGTTGTTAGTTTCTCTAACCCCCATATCTTTTACCTTAAACTGTCTACTGTGGACCTTACACGTTTCTTAAGAGATCCCTAAGGGGGCGTGCATAAGCGCACCAGCATGCCTACCATTCCTGTCTTACTGTCCCTTTATATGTAATCATTTTATGTGCTAATGGCTATGTTTTGCCTATTTATATCCATTTATTTGTGCCATTTTTTTTTCATGTGTCCATGTCTATGTCTATACTGATACTTGTTTCCTTGTACTTGTTGACATATTGTTGACTTATTAAATAAGATAGTTAGCCAACAAACAATACAGTCAAGAAATAGGGCCCTTAAAAGATTCTGAGCAGTGAAATTTTTAAAGCCTTACCAGAGGCCAACAGGGTTGGACCCATTCTAATCGCCAAGGGGAGAGTATTCCGCAAAGCAGAAGGTACAGCTTAGTTTTAAGGCTTTAATTCTGAAAAGAAGTGAGTTTTCCCGATGCAGGTGGCTTGGAAGATATGCATATTAATCTAAACATATCCAAAACAAAATGTCAAAAAGGTATGCTAGAATCCAGAAATACTAAAAATAACATTTCTAGAAATGATCCTCTATTCTTTGGAAAATAAAAACTCCACTTTAACTGGTATGCTTTATCTTTCACCTCAGAAATAATAATAAAAGCAAATATTCTATATAATTGTTTCCAACTGATCAAAATTGGTAGCTATATCAAATTCTAGATATAAAACACTATCTACATTATTGTTATCCTTTGTCTAACAGACATTAGTGTTATTACATTCATTTTGCCAGACAGGACCCACCAGTATGGTATGCTCAATTATCTGTTCTTAACAGCAACACATTATTTTAATATAAAGTTTTCACTGCCGTCAGCAAATATTGTGTATTTTGTTTAAATTGACATGTCACATCTTATTATAAATTATACAGAGAAATGGAGGAGCCTCTCTGGGTTAGACCGAATCATTTACTGTGGTTTGGCTCACCCACACAGCATATTTTCTGCCAGCAAGCCTCAACAAGCCGATGAGAAAATAGCCACACAAAAAATAAATAAAAAGAATTGAAATGTTGATATATGAGCTAATGAGAAATTGTTTACTCATTTTATGAAATTAAAAACAGAACCTCCAGAATGTTCACCTCCTCCTGTTTATAGAAAACATAAATATTTACCATATAAGACATCTAATAACTATGATGTACCAGCTTTTAGGTTTTTTTCAAGCCTCCAGACAAATGGGCTTTCTACCTCGAATGCCACTTTATATGTGTTAGCCAAAATTGGATGTCAGGATTTGTGTTTAAAAACAATAACATCTGAAAATAAAGTGGCAATATTTAAAGGTCCTCATTGATTGTAGTTTATTATGCAATTATCTTAATGCTGAGCTCAAGGGGAAATGGAAACCACACATCACAATCTGAAATCAAGACAGTGAAACTAAACAATTCTCCCCCAAGTGTGCTTTTGTATCTGCTGTAGTTACTGATTATACAATTGAATCAACTATTAAATGTCATATGCTATTATAAAAGCAAAAGAGCTGTTAAAGCTTCAAAATCTTTTATCAATCTTAGCAAATTGATGGAATGTATTTCCCGCTTCTGTTCACCTGAGCATCACTTAAGGAAAAAAAAAATCCACGAAAAAAGGGTGAGGGATGATCATTGAATTATTGATCAATCAAGTACTACATAACGGTGGTTTCTTGTTTTGGTTTTTGCTAAATTTGAGATCCCAGAAAACTTACATAAAATTAAATTGAAAACATCTAGTCCACCAATAAAATGAATTGGTTTACCTATAAGATTTCCTACAAATAATTTAGTTATTGGAATATTTCACAAAGAAAATGAAGAAAATACTGAGGATCACAGCATACTTAGAAAAGGGTGTTCACCTTAAAAAAATACAAATGCTTCGTTTAGTTTAGTTTAGTTTAGTTTAGTTTAGTTTAGTTTAGTTTAGTTTAGTTTAGTTTAGTTTAGTTTAGTTTAGTTTAGTTTAGTTTAGTTTAGTTTAAAAGCATTAGGCCATACAATGTATGTTAAATGTATGGACATGAAATATAACATCTTAGACATTGTGAAGGAAATAGCTTGGATGAAAGAGGAGAGGAATAGATTTATGAGAGAAGATAAGCAAAAAGCAAGGTATTTTTTGTTGTCTAGTACAACTGGACATAATGAGACACTTCTGCAGCATTTATGTGAAAGAAAGGTATAAACAACCTTTGATTCCCCCAGATATCACCGAATTCAATCACAAAGCTATGGAATTGTATTCAATAAAATGAATACAATTTATTGTATTAACAATGATTTCATATCTTTACCATCTACACAGTACAATCTTTTTATCTTTCCAAGATCTTACTGGTTGGGTTAGCCCAAGCTATCTCACATTGTTGTTATTGTTGGGTTTAAATGAGGGTTGTACCTTATATACATAAGCTTGGCTATTAGAAAAAAGAAACACCAGGTGAATAATAGATGTCTTCTTATTTAGTCAAATCATTATCTGAACTTAGGAATGAGGAGAAAGTTGTCTCTCCCAGTAAAAAAAATAAAATAATAATAACTTTATTGTCATTGTACGTGTATACACAGTATACCCATACAATGAAATTCACTTAACACCCAAAGACCAGGTCCAACACACATAACAATCTCCAAATACCCCCCACCCCCCACAAATCCCCCACCCAATCATCCACACAACAGACCAAGTAATGCTGTCCAACAGTTCACTGATGGTGGCCCTTTAGTTCATTGTTGAGTGCAGTTATAGCTCTGGGATAAAAACTATTCAGAAAACATATGGTCCGAGTTTTAATTCTGGTAGTGGGTGAAAATGTTGCTTTTATATAGTGATACTGATCTAAATTTTAAATTTTGAATTTGTAATATCTTGTAACTATATGGGCCAAATTATTTAATTTATTTTAAAATTATTTTAATTTTTATATACATATGTTTTATTCTGGCTGTTCACCGCCCTGAGTCCAAAAGGAGAAGGGCAGTATAAAAGTTCGAAAAATAAAAATAAATAAATAAATAAAATACTGGGTGAATGCCTATGTCATATCCTTCCATTTAGGTTTTCATAAACATTTGCATTGTCATACAAATTGCAAATATATTTTTTCTTGCACATATCCCAGTGTGTATATATCTTCACATAATTTCTACAAAACTTCCTGAAATTTATGATTTTTCTGTAGCCATGTTATTCTCAGTAACAAAAAACTTCAGAATCATCCAAATGCATATAGTTATTTGAAACAGCATTTTAAACATGATCACATTCCAAAGTGTGAAACAGATGATCATTTGTGGAATTCTTGGTATTGACTGAGTTTGGTTGTTTGCTTAGAGATGTTTCATTGCCCAACTAGGTAATCTAGCTGGATTATCTGGGAGAGTGAGTGTGGAGTTAGCTATCTGTTCACAGATCATAGCTTGTCATACAGTTTTAGTGCAGTGTGATTTTTTTCTTTGGTGGTTCCTTGATTAGATTATTGTTTTCTGCCTGATTATTTATCTGCTTGGCATTTGACCGCCTATGATTCTTTCTTAACTCTTGCTATCACAGTGTTGTACTTTTAATTATTTCTTGTTGCTATATTTGCTATCAAATACACTTACAGTATGTCATTGGTTAAGATTTGGTCTAGAATCAGGGAGACTGACTTCATAGTGTGTGTTTTTTTCAGAATGCGTAAACCTATAAATTTATAATTTTATTTATAAATTTTCACCTTTAAAAACTTTTTTGAGAGTTATATAAATGCGTCTTGCTGGAAAAAGTGGTAATAAAATTATTCTGAAAGGTTTCCTAAAATGTGGCTGATAGAGCATTCTTAACACATTACATTCTTGTGAATTAACATTATTAAATCAAAGTAAGTGGAAACTTTGATGTTTTGTAGATGATTAAACTACTTGGATGATAGCATTAGATTTGCACTAATCTATCATAATACTAGTAGATACAATTCTAGTATATCAGTAGTTTATGACAGGAGTCATACTCATGTATAATTCATATGTATCCACAATATTTGGAGGGGAGAGGGAATGAATGCACATAATATATGATATATGTACAGCATATAAACATTTTATATTATGCAAAATATTTCCTTCCTTCCCACTTCTTGCTTCTTTCTTTTTCTCTGTATCATCCCAGCATTAAACATGAATTCTTCAATTCATACAAAATTTTATGGCAAAAGAAATGCACATTTTAGTTCAAACTTAATAATGTTGTATTTAAAAATAGCCAAGTCCACTTTCCCATTTATTTATTTATTTACTTATTTACTTACTTACTTATTTATTTATCAATCAAATTTCTACACTGCCCATTTCACCTGTGTGACTGTGTAAAAATAATATCTTGCCACCCTGCTAAACATGGCATTAAGGTGCCCTCCAATTAATGAAAAGGCACAATGAGAATTCCACCATGATGTTCTCCATTCAATGTGAGTAGCCAGAAAGGCTGCAGAATATTTGAATGCTATAATTTTATTATATTTTTTTTTAAATGTCATTATCACATATCATGTGACCAACTTGTAACTAAATCAGTGCAGGAATACCACCCACAAGACCCAAATTTGTCAAACTGAATAAATACTGGTAGTGAAAATATTAAGAATTTATTTGGATTGATATGTTCCATCATGTCAGTTTTGACCCTTAATGACTACATACATAGATATTTTCTATGATGTCCCTAACTTGGTCTTTTCAGCACTGCCTTCATTGCCATGTTATCCATCCATGTTCCTGCTCAGCGTGGCACTAAAATATTTTTCTGTTCCATTTCTGTACACATTTCTTCTTCTTTTCCTAAAGAAGAGATGTTAAACTTTTGCTGATTGAAAAACAGAAAATCAATTTGGCTCTAATTTTTGGCACCATTCATTCCAGCCAGGTGCTTTGGAGACCACAAAAAGACTTTTGTAGGCTAGATGTGACTTTCACATTTTCACATTTGTGCCTTAAAGAATGGTCAATAACAAGAGGCACATTTTGTCAGAATACCCAACTAACTACTGTATCTCACAAGTATTTATTTCCCAGTGTTCCAGAGTTTATACAATGTAAAAATTATTTCTTTTGAAATATGTTTCCTTTTTAAAACAAAAACAAACTACTGCCTATTAAATGTTTAATCCCTTTAAAGTTCTTACCTGTTAACAGACAACAAGTAATCACTCTTGTTATTCATAGGTCTTTAAAGCCTTGTAGCTTAGCTACCTTCTGACTCATGAGCCGTAGATTTCCATCCATGGGTAGAATACCATAGATGTTATTTTGGTCCCCAAATTAGTCCATAGAATTTATCAATCTTTCTACCATCCTTTATGTCTCAAATCAGCCACATTCTTATTTGTCTCAGTCTTTGAAAAAATTCTGTAAAAAGAGAGCTTGAAAAAAAGTGGCAACAAGTTTGTAGCACTACCTTGACCTTCCTTTGGTGGCAGCAATATAATCTATATAACCTTTTCATTTCACTTTTATCCTATGATCCATGTAGCAATAGGATGTTCTTGTCTTTCTCAGTATCTCTCAAGAGAGATCAATTAAAATGGAATGATTTCTGTTGAATCTGGTTTTTTAAAAAAACCGTAATTCTAGATTTTGAGGATTGATATGACTACTTCCACACATTAGTTACAATCAAAGGTGGGTTTCAGCAGGTTCTGACCAATTCTAGAGAACCAGTAGCAGAAATTTTAAGTAGTTCAGAGAACTGGTAGTAAAAATTCTGATTGGCCCTGCCCCCATCTATTCTCTGCCTTCCGAGTCCCAGCTGATTGGGAGGAAATGGGGATTTTTCAGTATCCTTCCCCTAGAGTGGGGTGGGAATGGAGATTTTACAGTATCCTACCCCCCACCAAGCTACGCCCACAGAACTGGTAGTAAAAAAATTTGAAACCACCACTGGTTAGAATGAAATAAATATTTTTGAATCTGAATGTATACTGGAAAGAGTTTGATTTATTAGCAACAATTTGTTTCAGCTGAAAGACAGTATACTTTGGCTAAGGGTTAGGATCAGAGTTGTGAGTAAAAGATCTCCTGGGACCCCTGACCTATATGCTGGCAGAGAAACAAGCAGGATTATTTTACCAACTATTTTCAGAAAAAGGAGAAATTCTCTACTACTAGTAGAGCTCACTGTTACAATAGTATCTTTTATTTTCCTAAACATTTTTTTTTTTTTGCAGAAGCAGTATTGCCATAATAACTACCCGGTAGTCATTTTGCATCGTCCATAATGTCCAGAAAAAATGAATCATGATGAAGGAGGTAAATATTTGAAGAAAATCTTCTAAACGTATTCTCACCCTGATGAGAAGAAACAATTCTCAGTTCTTTTCTTAGAAAAAATATCTTCTGAGAGAACAGAGCATGCCTCATAATGCAACTGAGGACATCAATACCGAGAAGCTTCTATTCATGTCAGGCCCAGTAAATGTTACACAGTAGGATTTTCATTGGGTTCATAGTACTAGAGGAAAGCCTATAATCATACTTACTTTGCTGTAGATCACTATCTGTTCTCTCCCACCACTTAGAAAGTATTTATATTAGGAAAGAGAAAGAATTAAATTTGATCCCGGACAATTATCATACTGAATTTGGCTCTGGAAGTAGAAATTTTGTCCTTAATACATGCTCAGTTCCACTCTATTTCTTCATAATGCATTTTAAAAATAAAAATACACAGAGAGAAATGAAGCGTGGTCATGCTTCATTTATATTACACAAAAGTTTTCTTCGTTAGCTATTTCTTAAAATGTGCAATTTTTGTTTCATTTTATCTGCAAATACAACTTTTGTTCTGAAATATAATTTTAGGATTTTAAAAAAAATCATAAAAATGAATTCTAATATATGTTTTATTCCACAAAATACAGATTAGATTCTATTTTTCCATATCAATATTCCTTACTATTTTCTTTTGAGAAGGTAGATTATAATTCTAAATAAACACTGAGAAATACCAACCAATTATTTCCATTTTCTTATTTATTTATTTTTAATTAATTTGGGGAGGTGTCATGGCATAAGTAATAATGGACAGAAGAATTACACTTTGCTTGATAATGTGCCAATATTTTTTTTTATTTAAACATTTAGGAAGAAGTACCAATTTATCTGTGGACTACTGATGTAGCAATAGCAATAACATTTAGACTTATACCACTTAGCCCTCTCTAAGCAGTTTACAGAGTCAGCATATGGCCCCCAACAATTTGGGTCCTCATTTTACCCACCTCCAAAGGATAGAAGGCTGAGTCAACCTCGAGCCTGGTGGGATTTGAACTGCTAAATTGCAGGCAGCCGGAAGTCAACAGAAGTAGCCTGCAGTACTGCACTCTAACCACCGTGCCATATACTGTATGTAAGGACCAGATACTGATGTTTGGAATTTTAAGCAGGTATTTCACATATATAATCAAAGATTGCAAAAGGGCCAGTCAGTGTATTTCTTATTACAGGTTAAATCCTGGTTAACAAATCATCATTGGCAACCTTCAGTCTCAAAAGAGATGCTCTGGAAAGAGGTCCTAAAACAGCATCTATTGTGACTAAAAAGACCAATTCGAGAGTGGCAATCCCTTCCACACTGAGGGCAGATACATTCTGTCCTCTGCCCAGCCCCCAGATTTCTCTGGTTTAACAAATCATAGGAGCCAGAAAATAGAGTCATAGGGGCCTCAAAGGTCTTCTAGGTCAACCCCCTATTCAAGGCAGGAAACCTTATACCATTTGATCAAATAGTTGTCTGGTCTATTTTTGAAAACTTCCAGTGATGGAGCACCCACAATTCCAGGTGGCAAGCTATTTCATTGATTAATTGTTCTCACTGTCCAAAGATTTCTCCTTACTTCTAGATTGGATCACTCTTTAACAAGCTTCCACCCTCCAAGTTTGCTGTTAGGTCTTGGATATTTTATACCAAACTAGATATGGTATTTCAGTGGAGTTTTGGGGTGAAGTGTCTTGTTCCTTCATATAGGTTCTGGATGGTCAGCTGGTCTTGTGACTGGTTGAATCACAAGACTGATTTTTTTTTAAAAAAATGATTTATATGCCACCCTTCTCCAGAGACTCAGGTCGGCTTACAATGCGTTAAGCAATATCCTTCATACTTTTGTATATTTATACAAAGTCATCTTATTGCCCCCACAAACTGGGTCCTCATTTTACCTACCTTAGAAAGGATGGAAGGCTGAGTCAACCTTGAGCCTGGTGAGATTCGAACTTACAGTAATTGCAAACAGCAGGTGTTAATCACAATGCTTTTTTTAGTCTGCTGAGCCACCAGACCCTTAGTCTTGAGTCACAAGGCTTATTAAATCTCAAGACTAGTTGATGAAGCTAAAGTTATTGGCCATGCCAAAACCCATCAGGCGTGCAAGTTTATCGAAGTTTGGCATTCTAGCAATGGGTCCCTCAACAAACAAGTTGACTTAGAATCAGCTATGAACCAATAAAGAACTGGATCATCCAAACTACCAACCAACGATATCACTGAGCATCCCCTCACCAGTTGAATTCTGCACTTCACAGCAACCAGTCAGAAGTCACAAAATGTCAAGACTAGAATCAGTCTTGTGATTCAATCAGCCTTGTGACTGATTAGCTAATTAGCTGAAATTAACTAATCAGTTAACTTGAACTAATTAGTATGTCATTGTTCTGTTCAATTTTTAATTGCATTTGAAAGAGCTTTAAATTTCATAAAATAAAAACATTCAACATTTTCCCCAAACTATCTACCACTACTATTCTATCTACCAACTCTTCTTGATTAGTTATGATCAAGTCAAGAATAACTGATTCTCTTATTCCTGCCTTCTTCCTGCATAGGAAAAATTTTCAAAACAGGTCAGTAATTTCCTGGAAGGACGATGCTTGGCAGAATTTGTTTCCCAACAGATGTTGGGGGAATTAAAGTCCATTAACACTACTGCTTCATGCTTTTTTGAAAGTTTGCTTTTAGAGACCATTATCCTCATCTTCTACTTGGTTGGGTGGCTGGTAGTAAATTCCAAAAATGGCATTGTTTTTATTCCTGCTACCATTTATTTTAACCTAGATGCTTAATAGCATTTCCTTTGTTGCTTCCGTTCCTTTTAAACAGTTGGTCTATTCTGGCAACAATAACAGCCTCACGAGCCCTCAGTCATACCTATTCAATTATATTTAGTTTTGTTTGTAATATAAGTTCATGCTGATTTTGTTTATTTCCCTTGTTCTCAGCATTAGAGTATATACAACAAAGACCATGAACTTTATGTGTCGGTGTTGTTCCTGATTGTAATTGTCACTGAGTGATTTACTGCTAACTCTGTAGTGCATAAATCTTTATCTAAAATTCTTTTGGATTTGTCTATAGAATTAAAGGCAACATTCTCCTGCCCTACTTTACTATAGTTCAGCCAAAATATTCTTCCCAGTTTTTTAAGATACAGTACAATACTCCATCATTCAGGGAATGCAACTGATGATTTCCAAAACTCAATCTTTCAAATGAATGCCATTTTTCTAATTAATATCTCTTGTTTTTATGTTATCTTTTCAGGGTTTTTTTTCCCTATGAATTATACAATAGATAAGAACAAGAGTTGAGTCACAAAATTATTTAGTTTCCTTCTGGATCTGTTATGCCCAGGGTGACAGGTTGTAGCTACTCTTGAGCAATATAATTTTTCCTTATAGAAGAATGACCTGTATATGTAGAAATAAAGAAGTTATCTATATAACTTCTTTAAGTTTGGAATAATTTTGAATCCTAGAATGATCTAATTTTATGATGCTCAGGATTTTGAAGGGCAGCAATAGAACATGGGGTTTTATTACTAATAGTAAATTCATTTACATTACTTCTATGTTTTTTTTAAAAAAATAAGCTGTTGTACCTTTCTATCCCATTATATAGCAACATGCTGAATTCTACAAGTTGCAAGAAATGTAACTGATGAGTTATGCAGCCCTGCTTTTGCAATGTGACATATTATATTGTTTTGGTACTGACAGAATATCAAAAATAAGGATCAATGTAATGGTAAGAATGAGAAATGAATTGAAGTGTACAGTGCTTTCTTCTCCAATGTGTAAAATCTGAGCAATGTACATTACCAAAATCATTTGAAAAACTCTTGTCAGAAATTTCCCACATTTGTAGAGGGCTTTTTTTACCCATTATCAAAAGGTTTTCAACACTGAGGGCTGATCTCTCAAGAGTGAGATGCTATAATCATGGAACTGGAAGTGTCATCTACCATTTTCAAGAATCACATGCAAGTGAAATATAGAATTTTAAGCAGATAATTTTAGTGCTTAACGAGAGGTAGAATTGCTAACTACTGTATGCATCACAGCATTCCCAACCCACCCTGCTGTTGCTATAAAGGTTCCTTGTTAAGCACATACTGCAAATCAGAAAAATTTAATTTTTACTTTTTAAAACAAAATATCCAACAAATGTACAAAAACAGTTTTTATGTTGTACCTACTGTGCATACCAAGTATACCTTCCCTTAACTTCTCAATAAATTAGTGTTTCAATTAGCATAGCAAAACAAGTTCTTTGACTAAACAGTACTATTTTGGAAATAATATTTCTTTTATCAAATTTTTCACTGGGAATGGTTTGTGATGCTGGAACCTGTCTTTTCAGAGACTATGACTAGTAATTTACACTTTACAGGTACAATTTAGTTACTTCCATCCTGTAGCAGTTGGGTCATCTCCATGCTTTAGCTCTCTTGTTTTCTCATAATTGCTGTTTAGAACTGTAATAATCAAAATAGCATCTTGCAGGTAAACACATCCATATCACATATTAAAACTGCGTAGGGTAGCGTTTTTTAAAAAGGTTGTCATTATTAAACTGATTTGTTTGGTTATACATTATTATTTATTTTTTTTAATTTGATTTATATGCCGCCCTTCTCTGGAGACTCAGGGCGGCTTACAATGCGCTAAGCAATAGCCTTCATACTTTTGTATATTTATACAAAGTCAGCTTATTGCCCCCACAAACTGGGTCCTCAATTTACCTACCTTAGAAAGGATGGAAGGCTGAGTCAACCTTGAGCCTTGGTGAGATTCGAACCTGCAATAATTGCAGGCAGCTGGTGTTAATAACAGGGTGCATTAGACCACTGTACTATCCAAGGCTCTTATTGGTATAGATATTTATTTATTTATTTATGAATTACTATGGGCCTATAAGACATTTCATTCCAGAGGGACCTACATATCTTTGTACAGTAAAATGTTTAAAATGAATAATAATAATAATTTCCTCAATATAAAATACTACTTGGTGTATTTGTGAAGCTTTTTTGCTCTGAAGAAGGTGAGAACTCTTGTGGCCCACCGGTGGCCAGCAGAGCTGGCAGCAGAGTTGGACAGTGAGGAGGTTGGGGGGGAATATGGGCCAGTCCTGGGTGCTGAGGAAAGCTCGGATGAGGGCTCTGCATCAGAGGCAAAGTGGGAGCTAGACAGCAGTGAGGCAGAGGAACAGCTGGAGCCTGTTCCCAGTATGCATACGCGCAGAGCTGCCAGAAGACAAGAACAACTAAGAAAGCAGGTTCGATTTGGGATTAAAACCACACCTTGGAGATGATTGGCCCCTCCCATAGGAAATAAAAGAGAAGCAAATGGGGAGTGGGCTTTTGCAGGAAACAATTAGTTCATTCAGTCATTTCAAGAGTGGAAACTTCTGTTCATGACTCTAAGAGACTCTGTGCCACGTTTTGCCTTACACTGCGTTTGGAAACTAGTTATCTGGCAGCTTTCCAAGTGAGATAAGGTTATGGATAAATATTCCTCTGACAGACTGTTTGCCATGCTTTGCTGACTGCAAGAACTGACTGATAAGACTGCAAGAACTGACTGATAAGAATTCATAGTCGTGTAAATAAAAGGGGTTTTGCCGGGACCAAGACTCTATTTCATGCTTTTTAAGGAAGCCTAGGTCAGAACAAGAACTATGCCCAAGATTCAACTATATTGGACCGTTCTCATCACTTCTCATTTATGGAAGTGCCTCTTCCATAAAGAATATGGTGAGATGTAATCTACAAAAAACCATACCAGATTGGTTATTGCCCAGGTCAACAACTGTTGGGAGTTCCTGGACATCTGGTAACAAATGGATTACAGGACTCAAGTCTGTTGGCTGAGTAACCAGAGACAGCAGCTGCAGGACTCCTGGAAGAAATGTCACAAATACAGAGTTGCAAAACAAAGAAAACAAAGATATAAAGATATATTATTAGAAATCAATTCCCAACAAGAAGAAGATACCTTTAAAAAAATGTGCCATTTCTAGAAAGAATATCCAGAATCAAAAATAACAGAACAGACACTAGCAGATCAACATTAAATTATAGTATGAAATAAAGTATTCACAAAAGGAGAATTGGAAAATTGCAAAGGTCTACTCAGGGCAAACAAGTTGAAGTCTTGCCAGAATTAGCTCAGACTGTAGAGGCAAGTGAGGGGGAATCATCAGACATCATAGACATTAAATTCTTCTCATTCCCAAACCAGGCACCCTCTCCTCTGCCTTCTCTTCAGAAAGAACAAAGCCCTCTAACTAAAAAAAAGAAGAATTGAATTACTGAGCATACAGAATACCACAAAAACAACTGAATCAGGTTGCTTTCATTGAAGTTTGTGCTACCGTCACCATCAACAGGAGAAAAATAGTGAAAACAGAAGGAATCAAGATGACCTATGGAAATAACACCAAGAGTCTGGATGAAGATGATCACTACATATACCTGGGCATCCTTCAAGCTGACAACATCAAGCACACTAAGTCAAGAAAAAGGTTAGAAGTGAATACGTCAGAAGACTGAAGATCTTAAAGCACAAACTTTAAGAGGAAGAAATTCCAGTCATGAGATAAAGAGCTGGAATAGTGGACTGGAGCAGAAATAAAAGGCCTAGATAGAAAGACCAGAAACATAATGACAATATATCATCTCCTTCATCCACACAGTGATGTTGACATCAGTACATAAAAACACTAGCAAGCAAAGCAGATAGCAACAAGACTTGGCAATGGTTAAGAACAGGAAAGCTGAAGAAAGAGACAGAAGGGCTAATTCTGGCTGCACAAGACCAAGCCTTAACAATAAAAGTATATAAAGCCAGAATTAAAAACGCAGCAACAGATAGCAAGTGCTGCTTCTGCAAAGAAGCTGAAGAAGCAGTGGGCCACCTGGTTAGCTCCTGCACTATGAACACAGAGGCTGACTACAAATAACAGCATGACAAAGTAGCAACAATGATGTGTTAGAAGCTTTTCAGGAAATACCATTTTCCTGCAAGCAAGAACTTGGTAGTATTGCTTGGCCAAGTGCAAGTGGCAGCATTACTTGGAAACAGATTATATCCCACAACATTTGCCTATCCCAGGTCCTGGGGAAGGACTTGATAGGGGGATAAAAATGCTAAATCCAATCTAAACATTTGCATGACCATGCAATGAAGGATAATAATAATAATAATAATAATAATAATAATAATAATAATAACAACAACAACAACAACAACAACAACAGTGATAATTTTAAACAACTACATGGCTATGGATGAAACATGTAACAGTGATACCCATTGTCATCGGGGAACTTGGTACCATGTCCAAGAATTTTACAAAACACATCAAGAAATTGCTGCTTCCTGCAATAACACCAGCGGAACTGCAAAAAACTGTGCTACCTGGAACATCATACATCTTAAGAAGGTTCTTGGTTGATACCTAGAATGCTGGCAGCAACCCGTATCAACCATTAGCACCAGTCAATGGTATTTATGACACATTTTTAAATATTCACTTGTCTGAGTTTCATGTTTAATGAATAAAAGAGATAATAGAAAATGTAATGGTTCCTTGACATATTGTAGGTTTTTTAGAGTGTTCAAGCCCATGATGTGTCAATTGTAATAAATAAAATTTAGAAATCTTTGACTGTTAGGTAGTGATATTGTAAATATCAGGTAGTGATATTGTGAATGTTATGGTGCATTTATTTAGCTTTTGAAACTTTTTTGCTCTGATCAGTTTGATTCAGTCGCTTAGCTCTAACAATTGGTCACCTGTTTGACAAGTCTGCTGGCAGGTTATTTCTGATGTTGGACACATCCTTAGTTTATAAGTACTTTTTGCAAAACATTTAGCTATACTAGAAATCCCAGTTCACATGTTCCCAGTTCACATCAAAGCCTCTATAGCAGTAGTCACCAACTGGTGGTCCATGGACCACTGGTGGTCTACGAGAAAATTTTGGTGGTCCACAGAAAAATTATTTGCATTTTTTATATTTCACTAAATCAAACTACAGCGCCTGGGCTGGATATGTGCAATGAATGTTTGTGTTGTTGCAGAGAGCCTCCTCCATTAGGGTCTTTTTGTGTAGGTTGGAGGGGAGCAGAAATTCCAACTTGGGGTCTGCTTCAGCATCCAGATGCAGGGCTTTGGGCGAAGGCTGGAGGGAAGTGCCACTGGTGGCGAAGAGCAAGAGGGCCTTGTTTCAGTGGGACTGCATCATGGCCTGGAACTGGCTGACCATCTTAGCCTGCTGAGCTTCCAGGCACCGGTACCTGGCTTTGCACTCCCTCAGGTCTTCCCTCTGCTTGGAAAGTCCTCAGCGAGGGGCTTCTACTGAGCCTCCTTCTTGGTCAGATCCAATTTGAACTGAGCTGCTATTTTGCCAACTCTTTCCCATGGTGGTTGCTTACCTCCAACAACTGCTTCCTGTTGGGGCCCTAAGTAGCTCGGGTAGGCAGATCATGAGTGGCTGGGAGGGGAGGGGTGAATAGAGCCAGTGAGACACCCCTCAAAGTGAGTGACATCAAGTTGGCCATGCCCATCCAGTCATATGACTATCTAGCCATGCCCCCCCAGCCAGTCATTAGGCAGATCATATTAGTGGTCCGCGGGATTTAAAATTATGACTTTAATGGTCCCTGAGGTCCAAAAGGTTGGTGACCCCCATCATCTTGTGCCAGGTTGACCTAATGCAAGGGTCATCTAGCTTCAATGTATGGATGATATGACACACTAGTTGAGAATATTCCTATCCACATGCATGAGCAATATTTTTTTTTAAATTTGATTTATATGCCGCCCTTCTCCGGAGACTCAGGGCGGCTTACAATGCGCTAAGCAATAGCCTTCATACTTTTGTATATTTATACAAAGTCAGCTTATTGCCCCCACAAACTGGGTCCTCAATTTACCTACCTTAGAAAGGATGGAAGGCTGAGTCAACCTTGAGCCTGGTGAGATTTGAACCTGCAATAATTGCAGACAGCTGGTGTTAATAACAGGGTGCTTTAGACCACTGTACTACGAAGGCTCTTTAATAAAGCTATTTAATGGAACTTCCCAAGTGGTCCTGGTCTTTTATGCCTGGCACATGAATATAAAAGTTAGTTTGGGCAATTTTTAAATGTATAATGTCTAATCTAGTAACAAACTATAACACAAAGCTTAAAATAGGGTTAGAAAAATCTTCAAAATAGGTTGATTAAAATAAATTAGAATTAATTTAAAAATCATATAGGTATCGCCCAATAAATCTAAATAACATGACTGGGATTTTTAAAAATTAAAGCAAACTCTTTCATAAGTAGAACCTGTATGTTAAAAAGAAACCCCATTTCTCTAGAGAGTACTCACTTTTTGGGGGCGGAGTGGAGGCTACATAAAGGAAGAAAAGCTCTTATGTGAATCTTATTTTTGGGTCAGGGACATATGGAAAAATGCGTGTGGGTAGGCATTCTGTTTCCCATAAAAAATAAATCTATTTTCCCATGTAGGTACTCCATTTAACATCTTTTGTACCACTTCAGAGTAAATGCTAAAACAACTTATCCTGAAGAAAGCCCAATTTTACATTACACAGACAATTTATGATTGTCTCCTAGCAGGAAAAAAAAACAGAAAAAGAGATTCTCCAAATGTAACTGGAATGGTATGAGAAGATGTTTAACACGGTCTTCATTATAAATCCAAAACAGTTGTTAATTTGGCGAAAATAGCCAGTACCATCTCTTTTAGAAAAAAGAATATTCAGTCCTTTTTTAGCAGTGCTGATCTGATAAAATGCAATTTTCTCTCCCAACTGAGTTAAAATAAATATGAAAACATCAGGCAATCCGGTTCTCGAGAGCTGTATAACATGTTGCTTAGCCCTAACCCAACCTCTCCTTCTTCTTGGTGATTTTCTCTTTTCCACATTAATTTCTCTGCTTGCACTTTGCTGAGAATGTGCTTTGTTCCTGGTAGACAGAGCTGAAATTAATGCAGCTGTGGATTGTGCCCTCTACAGCCTAATTTTGAAAACTCGTAAATGCCGTTAGAGAAGACTTTTTCAAGTGAACTTCAGAGATCATTATGTAACTGAATACAAGAACCAATAATGTCAGCATGCTATAACAACAAGTCACCGTAGTTCAATTTCAAACACTGCTGTGCATTTAATAGGTTCCTGCATGTTTCCACAATGTGTATGTGGGGGCACAATTTAGCAGATTAGCATTGAGAGGTCACATATTCAATAAGAATATGGATATTGTCCTTACCTTTCAAATAGATTTATAGCATAGCTTTGGAAATCTACTATTCTCTTGAAAATCAGGGAGGAGGAGGAAAAGGGAATTCAATATTTAGAAAGTTCACTTTTGCTCTTTAGTATACTTGGTTTTGCAATCCCAACCAATCCTTAATTTCACAGGAAACTCAGAAAAAGCTTTAAAGAAATTTTAATGAGATGACTAACTGAGGCTTGGGGAGGAAAATCCCTCAAATGCAGGAAGCAGGGGTAGTGATTATGTTGAAGTGAGAAAAGGCACCCTACATATATGTATATGTAAGTCTGAATTATTTCCAAGTAAACCTATGCATTTTTCTGCCATGGCCACAAAGATAAAATGTGATGTCTTTTAAGGAGAAGATGGAAAGCAGTTAGCAATTGGGAGACTTGTCAGACATCAGTTCCATACTTAATATAGTGCCTTCTGCCTTGCAAGATAATTTTCTTCTAAGAAAAGAAGAGAAAAAAATGACTTTTAAAACCTTTAATGTAGCCTAATACAGGAAAAAATAGGCTCTGTGATGCAGAGAAGTAAATAATTCCCCAGTTCCTTATTAAACTCTCAATAGCATCCACATTCCCATATTGAATAATAATCAACATCGGTGATATTTTTCTGGCAAGGATTACAGTTGGCCAGAATTCAAGGCACATGCTTAAGTCCCATTGATTTCAGTGAGAACCTCAGGGTGTACTCCAGTCAACTGGATACTTGCCATTTTAGTGAATATTTGTTTCACATATTCTAAAATATAACCCATACAATTTTAAAACTGGAATTCTGAAGGCAACAATCAGGTATTTTCTGGATTTCAATTTCACCATTAAGGCCAACATTATTTATTATTATTTAATTTGGAGAAGTAATTAAAACAATTTTGATTTATTTCGCATTTTGAAATATTATGCATAAACAAAAGAAGGAAGAAATATCAATCTAGTTAATCTGCCCATAGAGAAACTAATTTACAGTATGTGAAAAGCTTCAATTTTCTGACCCTTTGCACATGTTATCCTATGCTAGGTGTCCAATATTATTTTACCTTCTCTTAGCCATGCAAAAGCTACAGTGTTTCAAAACTGCAGATTAGCAATGGTAGAAACCTATTCCTCTTGGTTATCTGCAGCACCATCTTAGTATCTTAAGGCATAAAAGAATATTATCTGTGTGACAGTTATGGCTGAAGCCATCTATTCATGCTATCAGCACTCAAAAAAGAGCTTCAAATTCAGTTTAAGACATTTTTTTCCCTTCCGTCCTTTTGTTAAAATTGTGAAAATGCTGCATGTTATGGTAAGCATTAAATGAAATTTTCAGTCATACTGTGAGGTGGGAAATATCTATGTGGTTGGAGTTTACTATTCCTTTGTAAAGCTGGTTGACCATAAGCAAGACAACCTATAAATGCATTCTTCTTTACTTAATTTTCATCACAAATAATGTGCCCTTCTGATTGCATGAAATCATCAGGAGTATCTCCAATTACAGTGTGCAGCCTCTGATCAAAATGACTTCCCTTTATTCAGAATCAGGGTTATGGGGAGGGGGGGGGAATGACATTGTGTAAGGGTGTATGTGTGTGTGATATATAGGTATAGGGAACAAAGCAGAAAGCACAGTAGTTATGCATTACAAATGTCAGGTTGCTGGGGAAGTGTATATATTCATATTTAATAATTTCTAAGATGGAATTGTGATTGTAATAATGGCTCATTCATATCTGCATTTCATTTAAATGCAGTGTTTTGAATCAGTGAACATTTGTCAAAGATATTATTGCTAAACTTTTTTTTTTCTTCCCATGGCCACTGAGGTAATGACAAGCATTACATTACCAGCGAAACTGCATGACTTGCTGATACTTCCATTTTCCTTAGCAGCTTATGAAATAATCAAAATGTGTGCATGAAATGGCGTCCTACTCTGAATTTATTTTAATACAGCCAGGCTTATAGAGAGAAATGAAGAAGCGCGTAGGCCTCAGACATGAGAGACAATGACTTCACACAAAGCTGAATTTTACTAGCAGGAAAGATGGATATATGAGTATTAGACTCTTCATAGCTATAGGAAGGATAATCTTTCAATCAGATTAATGAGAAAATATATTGCATGGGCCCTACAGCACTTTTTGCTTTCTAGCCTAATACGTGATTTAAATCCCCAAAGTACATTTTCGGCATTACAATATCCTTTGATAATAATGTCGCTTGCACAAAGATAGATAAAAATAAAACAGTCCCCCTTGATTTCCCATTTTAGATTTGAAGTATATTTTTGGTCCTTGTCTTGCAACGGAGGGGAATTCTATTGAGAAGAGTCACATTTAATAAGGCAAAGAAAATTTTCTAATTATGCTACCTGTCAAGATTTGAATCTATGGGATTGCAACTACAGTTGAAGAAATAGATGAGGCAATTGCATATACTCCAGTTTCCTTGGTATATGATTACTATTTGTGCTTATATATTGGTTAATGTAAATCAAGCAAACATACCAATGTGTGCATAGAGATAAACATCAAGAGGCAGATTTCAAAATGGATTCTGCAAACCAAATTGCAGGCTTTTTAGTAATCAAATTTCTCCAGCTTCCCTGTATTCTACACAGAAAAGGAAAAATAGTGCAAACTGATGAAAATTAAAGGCTCTGACAATATACAGAAAAGTAAATAAATATATGGTATTAAAAAAATCCACTGGCAGAATAAATACCATAGGGTTGTGTGTCTCTGTGTGTGTCTGTGTGTGCACATGCCTGTCTCTGTGTTTCTATGTGTGACTGTGTGTGAAAGGGAGAGGGAAAGAGGGGGGAGGAATTTGTCTATTTTATTAGGACAAAGGGAACTCAAAGGGGGGTGGGATTGAAAAGCACACCTACTGAAGGCAATAAAAATTGTGCAACACTTATTAAAATCTATCTGGTGACTACAAATATATCTCCGAAAGTTCTTACACATTGTCCTTCAAGGATTTCTAAGGCACGATTCGTTGTTGAGATCCCTTCAGACATTATTCTTGGTCACGACAGTGGATTTTAGTGAAACTACAAAAGCAAGAAAAGGTCCTCATGTTGTTATTTTCCATAATAGATATTTGTGCAGATCTGCAGCTTGTCATTAATAATGCCTCAGCATCCATTAGAGCAGGAGAAATCTAAAATCCACCACAGTTCAGTATTTTTATTAGGACCAGCTAAAATGCCAGAGAATAGAAAAAATGCTTTTGAGCTGTTCAGATATTTTTTTCTTCTTCTAGGCATTTAAATAAAATACAGTGGGCAGCGAACAAAGAACAAAAGAGAAAAGTTAAGAATATTTCAGCACAAGTTTACCATTTCCTTCAGCTTAAACATGGAAGGAATTTGTAAACATAGCTAGGTAAGAGGATCCCTCAGTATCTTATATCCATACAACCCAATCAATAAAATCTATTTTTTTAAAAAGGAAAAATAAAGTGCTCTATGTTACAGAATTACGTTCCCTTATGGCATAGTTAATAAACACAAATTATATCACAAACAGGAAATTTTACTTTCGGAAGCTCTCTCTTGTCCATTCTTAATTAAAAACTTTTTTTTAAAAAAATGACTAAATCATGATTATTAATACCTGTTCCCTTTGTGATGAAATAAAACAAAAGCTGCCTACAGGACCAAGTTCTACATCTCTTCAATCTACATTTCTTTCTAGTTCTTGAATCGAACCCAGAAAAACAAACAAATTTTAAGTTATGGGAAAGGCTGTGTAATAACAACAATGGCTTTAGAAGGATTTTATGCTTAGGAAAATGATTTTTTTACTTAGGGAAAAGATGGGGAAAATCTTCATCATTCCCTGACAACCTGAAGTTTGAGATGGAAGGGATGTGTTAGATTTACTACATATGTTCAGAAAGAACTGGTAGAATCATTCCCTATTTTCTGATTTTCTATCTTGTATGAAAACTTGACACATTAATGTATATACATTAGATGTAACAATTCCGTGGCTTCCATTGTGGTGGCACTAAACATTTCCAATATTTTGATAGATGACCTTTACTAAGAATTAGATAGGGCAAGTACATCTCCATTAACTCTGCTAGGCTTCTGAGAGATGTTTACTGCTTTCAATAATAAGATCTAGAAAGAGAAGGTTATTTGTTTGTTTGTTTCATGCCTTCAAATCTGTTGAGTCCTGAACAAATCCCTGCAGTTTTTGCAAGTTTTTGCAAGATTTTGGAACACGTTTGCCATTACCTGTTTAGGGCTGAGAGAGAATGACTGGCCAAAGATCATCCAATGGCTTTATTGCCTAAGGCAGGACTAGAATTTATGGTTTCCTGATTTTTACCCTGGTGCTCTCCTCCCTGTATTGGAGGCATACTTTGCAGTGGCTTTGCCTTCAGGAGATCTTATGGGATGCTAGTTTAATCCTATGTATTTAGATGTGTAGGTTTCTTCAGGTTTCTCTTCTATCCCCTACACTATTTATCATCTATGTAAAATAGGTAAAATTGTTGACCAACATTTTTAAAAGTACAGTCTCATTGATATGCTGATTTTCTTCTAATATTCCCAAGGGAGGCAAAGACATCTTACACTTGCTGTTAGCAGTGGTCGATGTTAGCAATAGTCTAAGAAATGCTAATAAATTATAACTAAATATGTCCAAGACAATTATTCTTCCAATAAGTAGGAAGGATTTCATTTTGAATTTTGAATATGTTGGAAGTGGATGCACTTACAATTCAGATTCATTCTTTAAGAGTGCTTTTAGACTAAGCATTAGATGTGGCAGTTGAGTAGTACTTTGTGGCCACAAATGCATCAATTGTATCATTTTTCTGCAATGTATGGCAATCTAAACCTTTGCTATTTTATCTTCATTATCGCAACACCTTCTGGCTGTAGCTTTTTTTTTTAAAGAAAGTTTAGAAATATAGTGTAGAATACTCAACCAGGTTTATTACACGGTAGGATAATATAGTATATGGCAGTATAGTAGTTTTATGCAGTGCCCATCAAGATGCATGGATCATTAAACCAAAATTGCAACCATCATCCCAGTTGCTGATGATTAAAAAAATCTAATTGGCTCCTGCTCATATTATTTCAGTCTGACCTGAGAATTTCTGGGCATTTAATGCTTGTTTTCCCCATCCTTGCTTTTGCCATAACATTTTTCTCTGACAGCAACTTAAAACAGTTTGGTAGGAATGTTTAATGTGGAATAAAGAGCTGTGTTCTCTCATTTTAACGTGAAGTGAAGTTCACACTTAAAATCACATATTATTAATGACATCTAAACAAGTGTTCACTTCTGCATGCATGGATACATATATGTTTATATTAGGGCACATAATGGGGTAATTTGGAGTAGTTTCTAAGACTTTTGGAATGGGAATAAAATGTATAATTTGCTCTGTCCTGATTCAAACTCTTTAATATATAGTTTGGAAATTGGGGGATATAGCATATAAAAAAGGGACAGAACCAGTGGTGGGTTGCTCCTGGTTCTGTCCTGTTCTAGAGAACTGGTAGTAAAACCGGCGGGAGGCTCCACCCACCCGGCATGATGTCATCATCGGTGATCTGCACATGCACAGAAGAGTATGCACATGCACGAGTGAAGCGAGCGCATGCATGCGATCCTGCTGTGAACCAGTAGTAAAGGTAAGTGGAACCTACCCCTGAGCAGAACCAGGGGTGAAATGCTCCCAGTTTGGACGGCTCGGGCGAGTAGGTAGCGATGGCGGTGGGCAGTTCGGAGAACCGGTAGCAAAAATCCCTGTCCCTGCCCCCCATGCCCAGCTGAGTCATGCGATCGTCAGAGCCTTTTTTTTCCCTTTTAATTGTCTCTGACCAGCCAAGCTCTGACAATCCAAGTTGAGTTGCCTGCTAATCAGGCAACTCAGCTTGGATCGCCAGAGCCATGTAAAAGAAAAAAACTTTTTTCCTTTTAAATGGCTCTGACAATCCCTGCCCCTCCCCCGCTCAGCTTGCTTACCTTAGCTGCTGGTCGCAACGCCTTGCTGTATGCAATCCCTGCAATCGATTCTATCAGCAAGCAACTTAATCTCCCTGCCTGCAATCAAGCAGGCAGGGAATTGTGAACTTCAATTCCCAGAATTCCTCAGCCAGCAAAGCAAAGCTGGCTGAGGAATTCTGGGAGTTGAAGTCTACAAGTCTTAAAGTTGCCGAGGTTGGAGGCCCCTGCTTTATTGGGTAAGTTTTTTTCCCCTTTGGAAGCTTTAAAAAATAGTTAATTGGGATTTTTTTTAGTTGTTCTTTTTTTAGACCTAGCCACTTAAAGTTTAGGAAGTTTTAAATTTAGCTGCTTTTATATAAAAATAAAAATAAATAAAAATAAAATAATATTTGTGCAGCTTTCTGAGATCTAGTGTGTTTCTGTAGTGTTTCACTCTAACTACACAAACACACAAAATCTCACAAAGCTGTATGTGGAATTTTTTGTGTGTAAAGTGTGAAAGTTGGTTTTTGGGCTTTTTGTGGCTGTGTGAGGTTCCTGCTTGTTGCAGGAGCCATTTTGGGTCTAGCACAGCTGCTTTTATATTTTGGGTGAGCCAGTTGTGTTGTGTTGTGTTTTGTAGGTTAAAAAAGGGCAAAGAAGTGACATTGACTTGGCCACACCCACCTGACCAACAACCCACGCCCACCCAGTCACCTTACCACCAAGCCCCGCCCACTAATTAACTCACGTCCACAGAACCGGTAGCAAAGAATTTTAGATTTCACCCCTGGCAGAACCCAAACTTTTTGTTATTTGCAGCAGTATTCATGGAAGGAAATGAATTACAACAGGAAAAATTGTGGTTGTAGCAGCACAATCCAAACACTGCCCCTTTTGTGTGCATATCAAGGCTGCAAACCTGTTCAAAGAGGCAGGGCTTGGATTGCACTTGCTTGGTGCAATCTCTGGGTCAACAGGGCTTAGTCACTTACCTCTTACCTCTTTTGACCCTAGTGTGCATACCATGGTTTCTTGACTAAGAAAAAAGTCAATAGAATCAGAATAATGAAGGAAATATAGGACTTGGACATCATCAAATATTTGACTGAAGTATCCTTCTAAGGATGCTGAAATAGTTGCACTTCACTTGCTTAAGAAAATAAAGTTACACTAGTTGTAAAGTGGCATGGACAAATGTTCAGTTAAACATAATTGTTAATCAAAGCCTACTTCATATCCATTTTCTCACTTAATACATAAGACATGTTTTTATTCAAATGTGGTGGGCGCCACCATACTTATTTTTATTTTAAACCATGCAGGTTCCAATTCCAAGGTACATGATAGGTGGTGCCATGGCTGTTTCAGGAAATGCTGAATAAGAAGCCCAGGATACTTCTATTGGGAGAGTCAGGCTTCAAATACAGAAACTTGAAAGAAACTCCTCATTCATTTTGTACAGATAGAAATACAGCTGCAATCTCTGTGCTCCATCACAAATTGTTTTTTTTTCTCCTGGGAAAGAATGAAAGTTGATGGGACTTCTTTCTTGTCAGCATTAGCTTTTCTCTGCCCATCCACATTTTGGGGTACTAAATATTAAAATTTACTCTCAACAAGATTCAATAGAATTATTTTTCATTGTTATTGAGGAGGCAGTCATATCTATATTCTTCTGTGCTCTAGGAATGTACTTATTCCACTGAATTGGAAATCATATTTTTTACAACCAAATTTGATGGAATTTAGCAGAATTTCTCTTGCCATCACTGCCAGTTTAGAGAAGAAACAAGACTTTATATATCCAAAGGAAGGAGTAGGATGAAAGTTAGTTTCCGGTCCTTTTTTCCCCTCTGCCCCCAAATTCATCTTGCTGAGTAAAATAAGAAACAACTCAAGAAGATAACAAAAAAGTTAATAGAAAATTGCATACAATAGCTTTGGTGATTGTCCATGTCCATCAATACAGAAGTATCTGGATTCTGTTCAATAGCTTTCTATAATATTGGATAGTCCTGCATAGTGTGCATATAGTATAAGCCATTATTTAGTTATTTTATTTATTTAGTAGTCTCATATTTCAAAAGAGACAAAGTAGAGAGGAAATCTAGGCAGGATATATGAAAAAAAGTCATTTGTGATAGAGATCTAAATGAAACTTCCTCATGTATTTGGTCAGGCTTCAATATTTGTTCAAAATTTGCATACCAAGACTTCTGTATTCTAGACAGATTTATCTTTATGAAATGAAGGCCCTTGTTCATTTTTTTGCCCATCACTGGTGTTAAAATCTGATTTGCAAAATATTTTTGTCCACCCTAACTGATTTGGTGCGCAAAAAAATGAGACAGCCAAAATAAGCAAACATAATCAGTATGAGAAACTCACTTGTGGCGGGAAAAAACTGTTAGTGGTCAAAAAAGAAACAAAGCCAAAATAAATAATAATAACACAATATAATACTGTAACTGTTATAGCATGCATAGCTAGACCTATCTAAAATCCGAAAAAATATATTTATGGGTATTGACAACTTCTCAATATACTTAGGACATATGACAACTTTACTAACCTTTAAACGGACATCTTGACAGCTATATGTCACCAATGTTAACCAGGAAGCTCACAGGCAGAATGGCCAGTGGCAAAAATGTTTGTATTTAAACAGATGTTTTGGTTAACTGCATTTCCTTGGTTGATAGAGTAATCTCCCTCCCTGTCTTTCCTCCCCCCTCTCTGGGTATGTGTGACAGACACAAATACAGAGATACACATACATACATACACATATACTGTACATGTAGTTGGGAGAAGCAGATTCGTAGCTGCTTTCTATTTTGCCATTTCTTCATACACATATGAGCACACCTTTTTTAATAATTGGTGTAGCATTTTAGGAATCATTAGGATGAAAGGCACTGTAAACGAAATATATCATTAAAAATAAGATAAGTAAATGGAAAGAAAAGGCAGATAAACCTAGGCAGATCTCTAGTTATTTCCAACTAGGCAAAGAAGAAGGCCTTGAGCAGATTATCTCCCTTAAGCTTGCCTTTCAGGCCTTGTGTCCTGAATTTATTCAGGATTAATCCTCTACTTCAAAAGAGATGTTGCTACTTAGACAGCAATACATTTCCTTCCTGTACTCTATCTATTGCCCTTTTCACCCCAGTAAAACTCAGTGGGGGTAAGTTGAATGTTCTTTCTCAGTCCATGGTGCATCCTATTATAGTGTAATGGGTCTTTTTCAGACATATCAGGTACCTTCACAGGTATCTTTGCTAAACGTTGATCCTGTTTCTTCAATAGTCAATAAGATTCCATCCAACAGAAGCATTTTCTCCTCCCTTCCCTCTGGACCTTTGATTGGAAACATGTATAAAGAGAAGCTGGATCAGACGATACTTTCCACTTTCTTTTTAGTGACCCACTATTCTGAAAACTGAAATGGTTTTGCTTCAATTGTACAGTGCTCTCTAAAAGGCTACAGAGTACTAAGACAACATTTCTTTTTAAAGATTATTAAGTCTGTTTTTCAAATCTTGCTCTTCTGTGGTGATTGATTTTAGACTGTAACAGCTGCTCACTGTAAGGTCCTCATCATCCTTCATTGTCTGTATTTTAAAAGTATTAGTGAATTTTCTTCTAGGTCTGCTCTCTATTAAATCAAAGGAAGAAAAAGAGATGACCTTTCAGCTGAAACTGTTATAGGACTATCCAGAAATCCAGATTGGACTGGACAGTACAGACTGATCTGGTTTACCTGTATGGAACAATCCTGCATTCCTCCTCATTATTTGGAGCATTCCCCCCTCCATGCTGTATGCCTTCCTGCTTGTTGAGTTCAAGCCACTCAGTAGCACCTAACATAATAAATTGTATATTGCCTTGCATACATGCTGAAAAATATCTCAATAAACAAATAGAAGAAATAGTTTTAAATGAAGAATTTGGCAAACTTTATTTGAATAATAGAAAGTAAAACAAGTTCAAGACCTTTAACTCAATGGAAATGTTTTTAAGCGAAGTCCTCACAACAGTTCACATACGAAACATGATTATTCAGGCATGTTACACACAACATATTCAACAAGTCCATACAAAAAATGTAATTTGTTAGATCCATCAATATGTTAGGAAATGTGAAAGCAAATCTGAGTGTACACACAAATACACACATACAGGACATTACATCAATACTTTATATATGGTGGTGTGGTTTTTTTTTGCAATTTTCATTAGCAAACGTAACCCATGAAATTGCATATGTATGTATTTTAAAAAGAATGAATGAATGTCTAAGTCATATACCTTAGCACATTATTATGTCCGAGGTTGTAGACATCTGAAAAGCAATGAAAGCATTAGGAAAATTAATGGCATTGATTTTATTTTTCAAGAACAAAAGGGTTAAAGTGCATTTTCAAGGTGCAGGAACAAGGTCCCATTATGGTAACCTTTTGTGATCCAAAGGAGCAGGAAACCAGTCCTTTTTGACAACAAAACTGCTTTTGTGAAGGAACCCATTAATTTGCAATCCTAATAAAGTGGAAATGCTGAGTCCCCAAATATGTAGAGATCACTATATCTCTAACATGCATTTAAAACAGTCAGGAAGTGCCCTTACTACAGCAGCAAGTAATTGGTTTATTGCCCTGAAGAGTCAATGACAAGTAAAGCAGTTGGTAGTGAGCTTTCCTCATAGGCTATTCCTTTTAAAAAATAAAGAAATCCTCATGTATATGTCCTCAAGCACAAACACAATCTCTTCAATTTGAGAATACATCTCCTGGGGGTTCATTATGTTATCACAACTTTAGATGAAAGAATACAAACCTAAACCCTATTCTATCTTTTACAGACTTATTTCTATGGTATGTTCCATTTTCAGATAAATAATAATAATAATAATAATAATAATAATAATAATAATAATAATAATAATGGCAATAACAGGCCTTCCTCCTATTCCTCCTTCTTCTCTGCTTCTTTGAGTAAAATCTCCTAGCTAAAAGCAATCTGGAATGTAAGCTAATGAGAATGAGTGCAGTTCAGAATGCTGGTTTCTCTTAAAATCCCATAAATAGATTTATCTTGATTCTTTCCTCACCTTTTAAAATACATTTCCCTTGCCAAAACTGAAAGGTTCATGAATATATTGGTGTCAACATGACCTTGTTTAGAATTAAAGTTCTGCAAATATCTTCTAACTCAATCCAATGCACCGAGTCTGGGTTGAGAAATTATTCTCAATTCTTAGAAAATGGAACCATGTTTATAATATATAATAATATGGATGGGGGGGATATCTATTCTCCCCCAAATACTGAATATTCAGCTCTCTAGGAATTTTGCTCTCCTGTACGGGCAGCAGTCAGAATAAAGTTTACTCTTCTTTAACTATAATTGGTGGAGTTAGCAGAGAATGAACTACTCTTTACAAACTAGTTTAATACATCTTTTTATTCATTGTTTTTTTGGGCGGAGGGGAAATGCGATTGAGTTCCATAAAGCTATTTTACTGGAATGCAGAAATAATCTTTTAGCAAAACATTTTTTATAAAGTTACATTGTGAAGTCATAATTTCAGAAGGAAATACTGTATCTCAGTTAATAAATAATAATATAATTTCTCATTATTTATCACTTTATTTATTTAAAATGCAGTTCTATTTTCTTTCTGGGCATTATGAAAGAGATATATAAAATTCACACAATAAAATAATCATAGCAATAAAGTTAATTAAAATTAATTAAAAAGATTTGGTTATTTCACAGTCTCAAAAGAATATATATTTTATAAAATTAGTTTCTTTTTTCTTAGCTTCCTTCTCTTGTTTCAGAGAAACGTGTCTATCTTCATATGCTTACCTAGAATGCTTATCTTTTTTAGTTAGTTAACTATTTAACTAAATATTTTTCAAAGTAAAAACCTTTTCAGGAAGGTTTGTAAAATTCATATTTTTAAAAAATATAAAATCTGTAATGAAACCCAGATGGAGTTAACTGAATTAATATGAAGCATATTCATACTCCAATGATAAAATTAGACATACAGTAGTTGAAAGCAAAAGAGAAACAAAGTAAAAGTAGTTATGAAGTGGACCTAGACACCTAGTCTTATGGTAGAATGCAAGCTATTTCAAACTGAGCAGGGTATAGAAATATTGTGTGAGGGGCTGCAAAGTACATTAGGCTGTTTATACTTCAGATATGATTTGGAAGAAATGCTTTCGACCTCATACAACAGCTCTCTGCTCTTCCTTAAAGAAGTCCAAGCAAAATGTTGTTGTTTTTTTAATGTTCCACTGGTTAAGGGTTGCCTTAGCTTTCATGTGTGGATTCCTCAAACAGTGGCATGTTTTTCAGGCTCATGTGAAAGTCTGAAGACGGTTGTTTTCCTTTAATTAATAGTAGAGAAGTTTTGTGTTCATGCAAAGCTTAAAACACTTCTTTTCAAAACATATACAGTCTCAAGTGTGCATTCTGTTGGTACCAAGTATAAAATGAAAAATATAGTGAATTAAACCAGATCATTTAATTGTCTTGCTGCTTCCCAAATTATTCTTCTATAGAGAAAGTTTCTACACACTAGAGATCATGAGAAGTTCCCAGGCAGAAGAGGTAAAGCTCCTGAGGAAAGACAGAGAACAGAAGTGAACGTTTGTGAAATGCAAGTGGAAATATGTGACTCAGTGAAACAAGAATATTAGATCATAGTCAGTAATGGAACAATTACTATTGAGTTCTAATTGTAGAGATCAATCCATAGCTACTTAAGCAAGTCATATTCTCTTGAAACAAAAACACCAGAGAGAGACTCCCCCCATGAGTCATAATAACCCAAAGACCACTTTGGGAAAGAAGTACAGGGGGCAGGGGGCAGGGGGCAGATCCATTATGATGTACTGTGGATGCATGATCTTCTGGGTACACATCTGTGGTGGGTTGCCACTGGTTTGGACCGGTTCATAAGAACCAGCAGTAAAACTGGCGGGGGGCCCCGGCCACTGCCCCAGATGTCATCGTCGGCGATCTGCGCATGCAAGGCGTGCGTGCGCTCACTTTGCTTGTGCACGATCCCATTGCAAACTGGTAGTAAAGGTAAGTAGAACCCACCCCTGGTACACATATCCAGGATGTGACAAACAAACTGCCAACATTCTTCAAACCTATCAGTAACAAAACCTCCCTAATGATTCATGTAGAGAGAAATGGAATTACCAAAAGAGATTTTAAACAGATCTCCAGAAATCAGAGCAGTCCATGGGAAGGAAGGTGAAGGAATCTGGTGACAACAATCCTTCTGGTTGAGGGTCATGGCATATAAAAAAAGGGGGAAAAGACATCCTGGAAATGAATAACTGGCTACATATACAATACTGCAAAAAAGGTTTGGGTTTCTCAGTCATGGATTATTGCTATTGTTGGTGTTGTGGTCCGCCAGCATCCTGCGGACCTGGCAGCGGAGTCGGACAGTGAAGAGGCTGGGGAGGACAATGGGCCAGTCCTGGAGTCAGGGGAAGGCCCAGATAAGGGCTCTGTGTCAGAGGCAGAGATTGGGCCAGGGCCATCTGGGAGCGATGCGTGGACTCTGGAGCCTCCAGAGGAGGACAGCAGAGAGGCAGAGGAACAGGAAGAGCCTGCTCCTAGTGCATGCATGTGAAGAGCTGCCAGAAGGCAAGAACAGCTGAAGAAAAAAGGACAATTCAGGAGTAAGGCCAGAAGATGATTGGCCACTCCCATAAGGCTTAAAAGAGCAGCAACAAGCTGTTGGGTTCTTTGTAGAAAAGCAACGTTGATTCCAGTACTTCTTGTCAGCATCTCTTGAACTTTGTGGGAGTTTTGCCAAGAAAAGCCTTTGGCAGGTTGCCAAAGACATCAAAGTTTGGTGATAAGGCCGATGGACTGGTTATTAAGAATGTTGTTTTGGACTAAAGCTGAGAATGAATTAATTCTCAGCTGTTTTAATAAAATAAGTTTGTTGAGGACTGAATTGTGTTTGGTAATCACTACCTGGGCCTTGGTCACAACAGTTGGGAGGACACTAAGGCAGAGCAAAAATGGGGAGAGTGACAAAGGCCCAGAATTGAATGTATTTCCAATGCTACACCCAATAAGACGAGATACAAAGAAGTCCAAGGATTGGAGGATAATTTAAAATTGACAAGAATTTGTACAGTCCCTTTTATTAAACTATGTCACATATTGAGACCAAAGGAGTGTGTCTCCTCTATCATGACACTTGCCCTCTGAAGCCTCATTTCCTTGGAGGTCCAAATGGCTCCAGTCTGCAGTTCCAAAAGCACTAAAACCTGGTTTTGCTCTCAAGTCTGATTAGGTATGTACATAGCCTATCTAGTGTATTTGATTTGTTTTCTTCACATGTATTTTTTTTTCATTTTATTGATTCTTACGTTTAAAATTTAACCCACCCAGAACTGTCTGGAAGTCCAGTGGTTCTAAATTCAAACAAATAAACAAACAAGCAACGAAGAATGGGATAGAACTGGCATGTACAACCTTAGAAATTTCAATATCAGTGCATTGTGTTAGGAAACAAATAAGAAGAAATTCTAATAGAAAACAAATACAATATAAGCATCTATGAAACTTGGTGAAGTGACAAATATGTTTGGAATATAGTTCTATAAAACTATAACTTATTCAAAGAAAGAGACTCGACAGATACTGAGGGAGTATTGTGCAGTACGTAAAGGAAGCATATGCCTGAACAGAAATTCACTAATCAGAGCATGAAAATCCTGCTGAGAATACTTAGGTAAGAATAAAAGGAAAAAGAAACAAAGATGATATAATCATAGGAGTTTATTATAGATTACCTGGACAAGCAGAAGATATGGATGCAGCTTTTTCTGTCAATGACCAAACTTTCAAAATGGCAGATGATAGTGACAATGGAAGATCTTACAAAGACATTTCTTTTTTTCAGCTCATGTATATCTGATACCTTCTGAAAATCTAACTCTGCAAAACAGCAGCGGTCTAACATATTCCTGTTCTCTCCTGTTGATGACTTTATTTGTCAGAAAATAGAAGAAGAAACAAGGGGCCTTCTTTCCTGATCAAGAGGAAGAATTGATTAAAGAAGAAAAGGTGACTAGAACCTTGGAGGAAGTGATCACGATATCCTTTCATTTATGATATCAAAGGAATAAGAAATAGAAAGGAGTCAGGATTTTCCAAAGAGCAGATTTTGATTAACTTAAAATGAAAAGTGGGTCAGATCCAATAGCTTAAATCCTGAAGGAGAAAAGTGCTGGAAAATCCTGCTAAATTAGATACTGAAGACACAACTGCAATTCCTACTACCAGGAAAAATGGGACACATTTTTGTAATGTTAACCCATTGGTTCTGATTCTACATTTTGTGGCAATAAAAGGTAAGTCAATGTCTATATGGAAGAATGATAGACAGTGATTATATTTACAAAGAAGTAAATTCAACTTAGAAGTCTCTTCCAAGTGAATTGGAAGTGATCGTAGTATCATAGAATGGTTTGAGTATTGATGAGTGTCCCAAAAGATTAGAGGAAAGCTAAAGCCCATCTTCAAATAAGGAATGGAAAAAGATTTAAGAAATCAGTCTTATTAATCTGATGTCTATATAATGCAAGATGAAAACATTCGTTTGTTCATTCATTCATTCATTCATTCATTCAATTTTTATAACCACCTATCTCAAGCAAGTGACTCTGGGCAGTGAACCATCATAAAATCAATTAAAACCAAGAACAAACATAATATAAAATTAAATACATAAATATAACAGCTAAGAAAAATTATAATAAGTATCAAATTAACCAACCAATTAGCAAAAACTCAAATGGATTTATTACAAACAATGCCTGATCAGGCCTCAATGCAGTGATGAAATCCAGCGTGGGCTGCCACCGGTTCACTGCCCGTGCATGCGCGCTGCATGCCTAACGAGCACTGCACATGCACACATGCACAGTGCATGCCAAACGCATGCTGCACATGCATGTGCAATGTGCGCCAAAAGCACACTGCGCATACATGCACAACACGCACCAAAAGCAAGGTGTGCATGCGCATATGCGCAGTGCTCACCAAACGCACACTTCACATGGAAAAAGAGGCCATTTGAAGGTAAATAAAACAGCGAGGGAGGAACAGTAGTGCCGCGCAATTTAGATTTGCTAGAAAGCAGGATTTCTTTTTTTAAAGTTTTTTTTTACTACTGGTTCGCCGAACTGGTAGCTTTTATTACTACAGGTTTGCCCGAACTGGTGCGAACCGGTAACATTTCACCCCTGCCTCAGTGCTTGATCAGGCCTCAGTGCCTGAAGGAAATGTTTGGGCATGATCTAAGATTTTAGACTCACAGAAGGCCTTAAAAACCAGAGATATATTTGCCTTATATTTCTAGATGTTCTCACCGAACTGCAGCTCTTGAATGTATCAGGAAAAGATATAATACAGCCTCCTTTCCAGAGGTGGGTTTCACATAATTTTACCATCGGTTCACAGCACACCGAAAATGTGAGCACGCATGCTCGCTCTGCTCATGTGTGCACCTTCTGCGCATGCACTTTGTTCATGCACATGGCTTGCACGCATGCATGCGGCTTAGAAAACATGGCTAAACAGGACAGCATAGAGTGGGGGCGGTTGGGTTGGCCCACCTGCAGGCCGCCACTACCGATTCGCCCGAACTGGTCAGAACCGGCTGAATACCACCACTGCTCCTTTCACTCACTCCTTTCATTTGAGAAAACGTGTTAAATTAAGAGGAAGCCAGGTATTAATACAGAATTAATCACATTTATTATTTCATTTTTACTACTTATGTGCTGAATAATGAATGATATTTTATTTCCCCAAAACTGTCTTACCCTTAGAAGTAGATATATTTGTTTTTCTAAATTGTTTTTTTATGTCCTTTTGACTTTTTAATTAGTAATATTTCTGGAGATCATATTCATAGAATGTTGCTCTTACATTTTTCTGGTGCAGAATTGTACAAAACTCTGCAACCTAGCTAGCTGCTCCTGTTGGCTGATTCAAAAAAGTTGCAAGGCTTTGAACTGTAACTCAAGAATGGTAAACTATGGAAGTTATGAACAATTGTAGATATGAAGCATAGAAGCTTAACCAAGTGCAAAGCCCTACAATCTAAGTTTAAGAAAATTGATTTTGTAATATTTTCCTTACATCACTGGCCAAACCTCATAATGTCTCTTGAATCATCTTTCAATCTTTTGACATGCTAATAATGAAATTGATCAACAAAATATTGTTTCAGTGACCCTAATAAGTATTGCTACATATAGAAATATTCACAGCAAGGAAGTCACTGTAGTAACCTTCAGGGGTACATGATGCACTAGGAAAATCATGATCTAAGAGAAATAAATGTGGTCACACAACCGTTTGTATGAATTAACAAAAATACATCAACTGGTAAATATACTTGTGGCTACTACCACTGCCCAGAAAAAAAAACCCATGGCAATAATATTGCCTTGCATCATCCTTGCAATAATTACGTTGAACTGATAGTTCATTGTCTCTCCTTTCCTGAGAGCGGACACATGAACTTTTGAACATGATATGGTAGTGAACTGTCTATATAGTACACATCTCCTTCAAATGCTTTGTTTGACAAATACCAACATTTCCAGAAAACACATCTATGTTTGGCTATGAATGATGGTACTTGTAATTCAACTAATACAGAAATCTCCAATTTTGAAGAAGGCTTGTCTAGAAAGAACATTGCCTTTCTGTATTTTCCTCCTAGATCCAATATAATGTACACTTGGACAATATCACGTCAAGCTAGTTTCCTTGGAACTTTGTTTTTCCTAAAACAAGGTTTTACATTAGCAATTGTTTCATTTGTTTTTGCAGATGGTTGGTTTTTCTGCCTGAAACATTTCTCTTGATTTTCTTATGAATTGGACTGTTTAGAAATCATATTGACACATTGCAAGAGTCCCAGTCACCTGTACAATTAAAGTTTTACATGACATAATTCCACCACTTTCTTCCAGCTAGAAAATGGCTGTATCAAAGAAGCAATTTAAGATGGAACCAGCTCTCTTCCCCGGTCTCTTTTTCTTTGTCATAAAAAGTGCTCTATTCTAGTTTATGAAACACTTCAAGCCAGGGAAAAAAATGAAAATGAATTAAAATGTATATTTCTTAGGCAATACTTCCCATCATGTAAGAATTTTCAGGTAGCCAACTGTTTTGAAATAAAATGCCTTGCAGTTGCTATAGTGATGATAATAAAGTTCCTGTCTCAATTTGTGTGACAGAGTTTCCTAGCTGAGCACTTGAAAAGGTAAGCTAATGTAAATGAAGGCACTGTTCGTTCTCAAAGCAAGCATCCTTGAATTTAGTTCACAATTACAGGACCTCTCCATTGTTGTCAATTGTATTATAAGCACATTATCATAATCTTCTTCAAAGCATCGGTAACAAATTACATATCAGAGACAGCACCATTCTCTTTACAGATTAATGGACATGGACAAAGGATATAGACATTTGTAGCAATAATCAATTCCTAAATTAAAGACTTTTCTCTGTTAGTTCCTTCTTTCTCCTCCGCCCAATCCTCTTCCTGGCTTATTACAAATCTTTATTTTTCTAACAATGCTATGATGAGTGTTATTTTGCTTCCAAGCTACATTGTGATCCGCTCTCATTTTATTTCCACACTGATGCAAACGAAATAGCTTTAAAGCAGACAGCTAACTGTCAAAATGGATGACTCATCAAAGCAGTGTCAAAGATAAAGCAGCATTGCCTTCGATATACGTTCTCTTACAGAAATAAATTTTGTAAAAATAACATAATTTACGTTAAACCATTTGTGATGCCAATGTCACTTTCATTATAACTGCTTTTTTTTAAAAAAATGCAAAATACCTGACAAAGCCAGAACATCATTAAGTACAATTTCAGATAAATAAAATCAACAGAAATAATAAGGATGACACAAAGAGATGAATCCAATAATGATGAAAACAACTCCGTTTTGTGATGTGTATCTAAAACCCACTTCTACTGAAATTTTGCAACTAGGGTATAAATAAAAATGAGTATATCTTTCTCTTCTGTTAGTTTGACTAATTTCAAAAGTTTATTCTGCATTATATATAATAAATCCTTTATTCTTTTTAAAGTAGGAAATTTTCTAGAATTCAAGAACTGAGGCATGAGGTACATTTGCTTCTTCCCACTATATTTGCCATGCAAAATACCACCACCAAAACTACAGTATACAGATATAAGGAGATATAAGCATTAGGTAAACATAAGTATTTGCATTAAGCATATATAAAATATTCACACACACACACACACAGAGAGAGAGAGAGTGTAGTGGTTAAAATACCAGCTTAGAAACTGGGAGAGTGTGAATTTTAGTCCTGCCTTAGGCACAACAGCAACTGGGCAATCTTGGGCCAGTTACTCTCTTTCAGCCCTAGGAAGCAGGGGGTGGCAAATTACTTCCATAATCTTGCCAAGAAAACTGCAGGGATTAGTACAGGCAATTACCAGGAGTCAAAAAAAAAATGGCCCAATGGCTAACAGAAGGAAGAAAAGATATAATCATACTGAACAAACAGAAGACTATGGCAACTAAAATATGGACTGTACAAAATTTAAACACAAAAGGCAAAGCACAAACTAGATAACCTTTGATGCACCAGTTCCAATAACCCAAAATGAAGTAATTCCAAATTCCAAAAATTTGGAAATATGGAAACATCTATAATGTCCCCCAGCAGTGTGTCTAACAGGTGACTAATTTTGTATGCATTCTATACATTTTAAAAGTCATGAATTCTTTGCTCCTGGAACTCAATTGCATGATCAGGAAATTTCAACAGGAAATACTGTAGTTTCATTTATTTTTTTAAAAGTTCTTTACAGTGATTAAAATATAAAGTTCAATGATAGTTCATGTCTGAATTGTAAGGGCACAAGCACCTAACTAACAGGGATAGATCAAACAAATTAATGAAAGTGTCTGCCAAAGTTAATGGTCACAATATCAGTATGCTTTTAATTAATACCTTCCAAGGTTTGTTTGGTTTTTTTTCTTTTCTTTTCTTTTTTTAAAAAAAAGCTCTTTTGGAGCTGAAGTCATTACAATTTAGTGCTGTGCTAATGAAAAAAAACAAACCCAGTTATGTCAATTTTTCTCTAGCATAGGTAACCCTTTTGTGCAATTTTAGTAATGGCATATGTTCTTTGGTCAAATGTGTGAAGTCTTAATCTGACCAATGACATTCAGGTCATGAGTACACATATGGTGTGCCATACTGGTTCAATTAAGCATCCATCAATTTAATTGCATAATATATCAATCCCTGTATTTCTTTGCTATTTATAATAGCACGATGCATGCAAATATATAAAGAACAGAAACAATGGCTCATGTTTGTTTATCTGAGAAACAATAATATAATTTATGATGCTTACTTTACTCTTTATTCCCAGCAAAAAATGAAATGACAGTCAAACTGATCAGAGACTGCTAGTTCTTTAAATGATAATAAGCAAGCGTAGGTGGAAAGCCAGCTTACAAGAAAATTACAGTGCTTCAATGGATTCTAATCACATTAATGTAGAGATAAGAGGGAAAGATTGTGTATTATTTAAACATTATATAAATTCTAAAGAAAGTTAACATGCTGCAAAGTTGTAAGTAGTGGCATTGTGAGATTGGTAATTTGACTTTAAAGCAATCATTCTGAATGATACTTCACAAAGAACTTAGCATGGTGACATATCTGCATAGGAAAAGATCCCTGGTTCACAAATTGCATGTGATTAAATTCAGTTGCATGTAATAGTGTGACAGATTTCAGACAACCATTGAATTCGGATATCTCTACATGCTGAGAAATGAACACAGGTGTAAAGTCTTGCCTCTCCAATCTTCCCAAGAAAGCAGGACTCTTGAAACTGCAATTGTTCCAAAAGGAGCTTTTATTGGAAGGTTTGTGATAACAAGAGATCTAGGCAAGAACTGAAGCTTCTCACTTAAAACCAGCTATTTAAAGCAATGCTAACCAAACCCCTCCCATACTACATCATTGCAGGGAAACAGAAACAGAGACTTCATCTAGAGATTAACACAGTAATACAAGAAACAGAAACTTCATATACAGACTACTCCATTCCTTCCCCCACCTTCCTCCCACCAAAATGCCAGTGTCCCTGTAGAAATATCTGGGACCTGACAACAGGTCTCTTACATAGCTGAAGATGTCCGTTTATCTCATGGAAAAGAACAGGTCAAATGATATCTCAGTGAAGATGGTCTCTTTTTCTCCAAGACTATGTGGAAAATCTTGGGTTGACAGCATTTTGGAAAATCTGCATCTGGAGGAGGTGAAAAAAGCATTGTTATTTGAATTTATGCCTTTAAATCAAAAGTTATATAGCCATGGTAACTAAATTTCAAGCTTTGGGCTCAAACAGAAGCTTATGCTTTAGTATATTTGTTTTTCAATCCCTATATTAAAATATGACTAAAAAGGTACTGTGGTGAGCAAGAAGATTTTATGCATTATTTTCCCCATATAAAACTATTTGTAACCCTTCTCACCATGGCCTTCATATGACAATTCTCTGGGTATAACAACCGGTGCACAAAATCACAAACTGTCAGCCACAGGCCATAACATTATTGCAAGATTCTTTCTCTTACATGAACCAGCTCCACATAGCTGATATCGTTCCCTTTCTGCAGTTCCTTTGGGGATAAAAATCATTCTGGTGTGATTTGTCTTTACCGACCTGCGGTTGTTGCCTAGAATCAGATCTTCCCTTTATTTTCTTTCAACAGAAGAACACCCAGCACTGGATATCTTCCTTCTTAGCACTGCTTATTCATCCAGAACATACCAAAGTTGTCTTTTCTTTCACTGTATCCCAATGGAAAATTGTGACTTATTTGTGCAATTAAAATCTCTAAAATATCATTGTTTCTTCTCTTTATTATACTGTCTTGATAGTTAAATATCATATTGAATGCTTATTCTTAATATTTCAATCTCTATATTTATGTCTATCTGTCATGTCATTATTCAATCTCAGAAGAAAAACAATATCATCTTGGCAAAACCTAAATAAACATTGGAATAAAACATTGAAAAGTGTGTGTGGGAGTGTATACTTCCTCATCACTTTATTAAGTCCAGAATTGGGCAAAACATTTGTTTGCTTTTGTCTTTGAAAGAGATTTATCAAGATAACACATAACATATAAAGGTCTCAATAATTTTTAAAATAGCAGTTCGAATACTAAATACACAAAATTAAAAGCATTAGCAGAAGGTTGAGCAAAAGGCTGATTGCACTGTGTAAATTAAAATTGTAAAGATAAAAGCTTCTCATGCCAGTCCTGTTTGACTTAGGGGATGGTGCTTATCTCCAATCTGTAGCTGAAAAGCCAACGTTGTCCAAAACACTTCCATGGTCATGTGGCAGGCATGACCATATGCCATAGGTGTGCGGAATGATGTTACCTTTCCACTGAAGTGATACCTATTTATGTTAAAACACTTGGGAGCAGGGGTGAAATGTAAAAATGTTTGCTGCCAGTTCTGTGGGTGTGGCTTGGTGGTCATGTGACCAGGTGGGCATGGCCAACTTGATATCACTCACTGTTAGAGCCAGGAGCTGCACATTTTGAAGTGCATTCTGCTCTTCTGAAGCCCCCAACGCTTTGAGTTTCCCTCCACCACCCAAGCAAACATTGGAGCCTTCTCTTGCAGAAGCAGAATTCAGGTACAGAAATGGAAAAACGAAGGGGGGAAATGGGAGGAGAAGGTGTAGTTAGCAGAATCCAGGCACAGAAATGGAAAAACACCAATGAGTTTGGTGGCGATCTAAGGAAACATCTTCTAGCTCTTCAAGATCAACTTTAAATCGACAGCAAAAGTAGTGGGGGGGGGGGGCAAACAGGTGTGTGTGTGTGTGTGTGTGTGTGTGTGTGTGTGTGTCCCTCTCTTTGCAAGGACTTGGAGGCAGATGCTGCCTCTCTGAGGAAAAGAGGAGGCGGCGAAGCCCTGACTGTCACCTGGGAGAGGAGGATCGCGGAGGGACACACACACACACATGCACACGCACACATATACACGCCCCATTGCCCCCGCTGCTGCTACTTTTGCTGTTGGCTTCTCAGCGCTCTTAAAGTCGATCTTGAAGAGTTGGAAGATGTTTCCTTAGATGCTCCAAACAATGAGTTTGGCAGCGTGGAAGGCAGGCACTCTGGGAAGGGAGTAAGCTGCTAGCTACCTTCCCTGCAGCCCTGCCATGCTTGCCTGACTTCCATGTGGCCTTCCACTTGCCTGCCTTCACAAGCTGGCCACAGAAGGCAGCATGGAAGGCAGGGAAGCATGGCAGGGCTGCGGGCCATGGTCTGGTTCAGGGGCATGGCCAGCCAGCAATTGCTACCGGTACAGCGAACCAGCCCCAATCTCCACTACCAGTCCTCCCGAACCGGTCTGAACCAATAGCATTTCACCCCTGCTTGGGAGAATAAAAACATCTGTCTGGACCTAGAAAGGTGGCAAAAGTAAATGCCAAGTGGTCCTCTTTAAGAGGATATTTCAAGACTGGGGGTCTACAACTGAGAAGACCAGCCCACAGAGAACTATTTCTTATACCTCAGTTAGGAGTGGCACACAGAGCAAAGTCTCTGAAAATAAACTAAGGGTTTAACTCAGATCTTGTGGCAAAAATCATTATTTATTTATTTATTTATTTATTTGTCAACAAGTACAAGGAAACAAGTAACAGTATAGACATAGACATGGACACATGAAAAAAATTGACACAAATAATAAGATATAAATAGGCAAAACATAACCATTAACACAAAGAATGATTACATATAAATGGGGACAGTAGGACAGGGATGGTAGGCACGCTGGTGCGCTTATGCATGCCCCCTAAAGGACCTCTTAAGAAGCATGAAAGGTCCACGGTAGACAGTTTAAGGTAAAATGTATGGCGATTAGTGAGACTAACAACAGGATCAGGTAGAGTGTTCCAGACATTTACTACTCTATTGCAGAAGTCATTTTTCCTACAATCAAGATTAGAGTGAATTACATTGAGTTTGAATCTATTGATAGACCTAAACTAATCTATTTCATAAGCTTTCTAAGCTCTGATCACAATTGTTATATCTTTACAGCAGTATCTTGTAGGATGTCTGTATTATTGCATATGTGTAACAAAATTAAAGAGAATATCTAGCATAAGGTCATGTAACCTACAGACGTGAGAATCATATTAATGCAAATGCAATTACACATAGAGCAGATGGGAAGCATAAAAAATGAATGAATGAATGAATGAATGAATGAATGAATGAATGAGTGAATGAATGAATGAAGTGTTTGGAACAGAAGACTAATTCCACTTCATTAAAAAAAAATGAAGAGGGCATCTATATGATATTCTCTTGGTGGAACATTTGTTTTAAGATTAAGAAAAGATGTTTATTGAAATTCCCAGTCATCCAGATCATGGATGTCCCGAAGGTGTTTTTGCAAGAGGCAACGGGACTTTCTTTGTTTTTCCTATAAGTCGTTTCGCTTATGATTCAAGAAGCTTCTTGGATGACAAATGAAATGTCTTCAAGGAAAAACAAAGAAAGTCCAGTTGCTTTTGGGGCATTCAGAAGAGTTTTTTGTACTTTTTTTTTTGTTAACATTGCAAAAATGGATTACTCTTTGGTTTGGTAAATATAAAGGGTGCCATTCAAATACACAGTATTTTTCTTAATCTTAATTTTCTTATTAATAATAAAAAAGGAATCTACATATATGATGGACTAACATCTGTAGAATGCCTCCATGCACTAAACATATAACTGTGCAGAACCAAATGTGAAGAGCTGAATATCACAGATAACCAGAGACAATATTTGATCCAAAGTTCCATTGCTCATGTATCTGGAGGAAAACGAACATTCTTATTACCAGTTCAGGGAATGAAGTTATGAGTTCTAAATGGTAAATAAATGTCAAAACCACAATGTGTTTGATAGGCATCTGCAGCTAGATGCTATTGCAATGATGGCTAACCTTTTTGCCGTTGTGTGCCAAAAGCAGGGGTGGCAGAGGATGCATGTACTTATGAAACAAAAATCCGTGAGATTTAGATTTATTCCGTGCAATATCTAATTAGACATGGAAATGTATCTTAAGTAACACCGTAAGTCAGGTCTAAACATTTGGGTGTTGAGAAATCCAAATCCAAAGTTTGTTTCACTATCCATTTTGTTCCATCTTTTTGAATCCAGCACTTTTTCCAGAGGATCTTTTGAAGTACTTTTTTCCTCCGTGAAACCATATTGCCTGTCAACGACTTCTTCAGTTTTAACCACAATAGTATACGGGCAAACAAGGTAAACCGCTTCAAACTCAATTGCAAGAAATACGATTTCAGCAACAGAGTGGTCAACGCCTGGAATGCTCAACCCAACTCCATTGTTACAGCCTCAAACCCTCACAGTTTCAACTTCAAACTGTTTACCGTGGACCATACTCCCTTCTTAAGAGGTCTACAAAGGGGGCGTGCATAAGCGCACCAGTGTGCTTACCATCCCTGCCTTACTGTCCCCTTTTATTTGTATTTACTTCCTTTGTTTATGTTCATACCTATATTTGTCATCTTGTACATATTTGACAAATACACACACACACACACACACACACACACACACACACATTAAATGGGAGTGATGCTTAATTTTATTTAATGTTCAAGATGGGTGAAAGATATCTTGCTGCTTCTGAGAATCCAGAACATTAATTATATCACTGGGCTATTGATGAGAGCTTTGTTCTCCCTCCAGTGGGTCAGGAATCTTTTTCAGTTTGTTGTTGAAAACTTCCAAAAACTTAACAAGCTAAAGAATAGTGCCAAGTCTGGCAGGATTTTTAAAAATCTTTACTTCAGTGCTTCTGTATTAACCATGTAACACAATCATATCAACAAAGGATATCAGGACATCCTAGCAGAATATATTTTACATCCTTGTCAGAATATGTCCAACAATCCTCAGCAGGGCCAATGAGGTACCGATGTCGTTATGGACCCTATGGAAATAAAGCATAGTTTAAGCAAAACTAATTGTATTGGACCCTTTGTTTCATCTTTTACTGAAAATTGAGTTCTAAGTAATAGAACAACAGCATTCATCAACCTACAAATTAAAGATATATTAAATCATCTTACGTCATATTCTAAGAATGTTTAACTATATTATTCAGTCCACGAACAATTATTTCCAGTTCTCTAAAGCTGAGGTGGTGCAGTGGTTAGAATGCAGTACTGCAAGCTAGTTCTGCTGCCTGCCTGCTGCCTGCAATTTGGCAGTTCAAATCTCACCAGGCTCAAGGTTGATTCAGCCTTCCATCCTTTGGAGGTCGGTAAAATGAGGATCCAGATTGTTGGGGGCAATATGTTGACTCTGTAAACCATTTAGAGAGTGCTATAAAGATCTAAGTGCTATTGCTATTGCTATCTTTCCTCTAAAGCTTATTTCTAATGATAACTTTCAGGGCTAAACCAAACAATTCATAATGCTTTCATCCACTTTGCCTCCCAATACTAAGCAGTTTAGCAGCGCCATTTTTAATTATGTAGAATGTTTGGAATAATATGAGATCAGAGCTATGATGAGAAATTTAAAATATCAAGTGGAAATATTCCTGAAGGCTCATAACACTCCTCATTGTGCTGCTCTTGTTTACATATGTAGGAAGAGTCATCCTGACATTTTTCTAAGGGCAATCAAGGTATTGTAGGCTTTGCAGAGTTTCCTCATCTGAAATTCATAGAACAGCCAATAGTCCCATTATACAAAGTTTGTTGGTGTTTACAATTCATTGCAAATATAAGTATATATGTCAGAAACAGAAGAATGGTGAATCAACACAGATTAAATTAATTTGAAAAGATACCTGGTGGATAACCTCTTAAATTTTATTATATCTTTTATTTTCTAATAATTACTTCTCTCATCACTATTAAATATTTCTCATTTTGTCATGAATTTATGAAAAGAACTTTTATTCTTCACAGCACTCCCTTTTTTATAATCTTTTACGTTGAATTTATAAATTGCTGTCATTGGTGAGTTTTTATGGAAAGCAATTTTTTGGGGAAAAATCATCAGGGAAACCACAATATTTTAACATGGATAACAACAAACCAGCCAATGCATGATGCAGCCCTTTCATTAACAGGCTGTTTATAAATTAAAATGGCTTGGTATTCGGTGAGTTATTTTTTTATACTCAATTTTTCAAAGCCCTTCTGTTTTCCTAAATTGCTCTTTGGTAGTTTAACACTCAACTTTTCTTAAACATCTTTCTTTGCCTTCTTATCTATATATGTTCTTCTTTTTGTTTTCTGCTCCTATTAACAAGTGCTTATTTCCAGTTATTCTGTCCTGCTTTGCCTGGGAAAATTATTTCAACTCTCAGTTCTGGGGCTTTTGTTAGCTTTTCATCTTAGCTAACTTTAGAAAGGTAGATCTCTCTCTCTCTCTCTCTCTCTCTCTCTCTCTCTCTCTCTCTCTCTCTCTCTCTCTCTCTCTCCCTCCCTCCCTCCCTCCCTCCCTCCCTCCCTCCCTCCCTCTCTCTCCTGTTGTCTTCTGCCTGTTCTTCTGTCTCTCTAGGATCTTCAGCTGCTGGATTACTGAACAAAAACAGATCTCTTTCTGGGAATCTTCTGTTTTTCCTTTCATACTTTGATTCCTCTGTTTTGCTTAACACCATATATACCCTACTGCTTTATCTTCTGATGGACAACACTTTCCACTCTACAACGAACCTTACCTTTCATTTCTCCAAACTATCACTAAAAATCTCCTAATAAGATTTTTATTTAAACCTTCTCAGCTCTGCCTCCTCCCTCTAGAAAGCAAAGTGTCAAATACAGTTTAGAACCAATGTGGCCAGAATGAGCTCCCGTGACTGATAATCTTGAGGTATAGTATCACAAGTAGTTCAAAGGTTCTTCTTTCTTTCTGATTGTGCTTACAATCTGATGTGCTTACACATGATACTACTGTGAATCTCTGTGTAATTATTTGAGATTTATAGTATTTCTTACTGATATTATTAATTTCTACATAGACTCCCAATGTCTATTTACAAAGTATATTAATTAATAAGGATATTTTTACTCCTTTGAGCAACAGTGATTTCAGACTCTATCATCTATCTATCTATCTATCTATCTATCTATCTATCTATCTATCTATCTATC
>WNWU01000003.1:37439017-37478382 GCA_012654045.1 Ptyas mucosa | reverse complement strand
ATCTATCTATCTATCTATCTATCTATCTATCTATCTATCTATCTATCCATCTATCATTTATCTATCATGTCTACATCTATCTATCCTATCTGTTTTGACAATACAACAAAAGTTAATAAATTATATGTTCAGTGCTGTATTTCCTCTTATTGGCTGGCTAACTTGTTATATAACATGAAATGAAAGGCCTTAATTATTAATTAATTTGTAGCACCAGTCTCCAGCACTCTACAGAAATTTCAATTTGCAAGGTTTGCAGTTTTCTAAGTTAAGAATGTACTGCTTTGCCCAGGTAGACCTGCCTGTTCAATTGATGAGAGATGGGACAGCTTCTCTCAGTCTCAAAAGTTAATGTATATGTTCCAGTATCTAAATTAGATTAGTTCTCTGGATTAGAACTTTTTTTTAAAAAAAATGCTATCCATCTTCCAATGCTTAGCTTTGAGCAGATATGTCAATGAAACTCAGGCAATGCTTTTCCTTTTATACTTATCCTTTATTTTCATAGATTTGGCTATAAGGATATAAAATGTATTAATGAAGTTGAAGTGAAAGAAATGTTGAACTGGAAAAAACTAATCCACTTATGAAAAGGATGAAACCACAATTCAATAACTGAAGACTTAGATAATTTTCATTTTCCCTGGATGGAGATTTCCTTGAAGCAATCTTCCAAAATTGGTTTCATATTGTCCTAAAATTTACAAATGTGTAGTTTTATGTCAGCTGTTAGTTTTTTCATAACTATGCTTATTTGAGGCAGATATAGGTTTCAGATTTTACATAATGTGAGTTCATCTAAAAAGCCTTTTTTACTGGTCACATTGCAATTTAAAGATAACTTTGAAAATATATTGAGGATGAATTTAAAAAAAGCAAAAATAAAGTTGCTGATCAACTGTGATAATTGTAAGTAATAATGATCAGAAAGTCACCTCATTATAACTGGCTGACTATTTGATATGGATTTGACCCCAGGCAATGCCTGAAGCATTGTTTATTTAAAAGGCCAGAAAACTATAGAATCATCAATATCTTACATTTATATTTTTAGAAGCCTTGAAGTCTTATTCTGCATGAAGGACAGAAGAGGAAAGAAGGAGAGGAACAACCATAGTATAAATTTTAAAGGGTCGGTTTTGTTTCACTTTTTACAAGAGCTAATGAGGTTGACTGGAAGGTTATGAGTATGTTAAAAGCCTTTGTATTATGCCAATTTATTATAATCTCATACTTCAAGAAGTCAGAGATGGAACCTTCATGTGCTTGTTTCTTTTTGATTTTCTCACAACAATTTATCTGCTATTATCTGTTATTTTTTTAATTGCAAGGCCTGATGAGTTTAAGTCAACATATTTCTTTATTGCTCCTTCTGCTTGTCAGCTGTAGCTGAATTGATAAAATGCAAATGAACAAATCATTAACGAGTGCTGGTTATGAATCTCTCAGGCAGTTCAGGACCCTATCAAATCCTGCACCTATTACTTTGTGTGATTGATGTACTATTGTAAGTGATTGTTCCTGATCTTATTAAATCTTATTGATTTTCCCCCCAGTTTCTATTTTATGCAGGACCAGGCCTGGACTATTATGAATGTTGCTGAACACTGTTAATCAAGCTTACACAGCTATTTTGATGGCAAACAATTAGAACTCTGCAGCAATGCCTTGCAATTAGCTTCAGGGATGTGGACCTCAGCACCATAATAATGAAAAAGGCCTCCTCCTTCAAGCAAGATAATGAGATTTATAATTATGACCCCAAATAACCTCTAAGAAATAACCAATCTGCAAACTCAGATGTGTTTATCAATAATTTGTGCCCTTTAAAATAAAAATGAATTTAATTTTGGTAAGGCATTTTAACATTTATTTTTTACTTTCTGTGAACGATGCAAATTGGAATAAAGAAAAAAAGTAAATTTAAAAGGCAGCACTTCAGTATTGATGATGGCTACTGTTTAATATTTATCTAGAGTAAACAATATTTCCACCAAATTGCTCATTTGTACAATATGACACCTCAGAATAATAGTGTTGAATATTTTAATATTCTGATGGCAACACATCCTGGAATTGCTATTCTCACATACATTTCTCTTCATATACAAGAATACATTAATATAGAATATAGAATTAGCATAAATGGCCTTTTGACATTCTCCACTAAAAATTTGGGCAGAGAAAGAGGGATTATGATTTTTAATGAACCAGGAGAACTCTTCAACAGTTTCTTAAGGGCAGTGGCAATAGCATATCTACTGAAAAGTCCAATAGGAAAATTTCCTTCATGATGCCTCCCCAGAAAATCCAAATACATATCATTCTAATCCTCTGACATACATGCATACTGGTTATCAACTAATAAAGACTTGACATAACTACACAAACTAACCTCACGCCGGTGGTGGGTTTCAAAATTTTTTACTACTGGTTCTGTGGGTGTGGCTTGGTGGGCATGGCAGGGGAAGGATACTGTAAAATCTCCATTCCCTTTCCAACCCAGGGGAAAGTTACTGTAAAATCCCCATTTCTTCCTGATCAGATGGAACTTGGGAGGCAGAGAATAGATGGGGGCAGAATTTTTACTACCGGTTCTCCGAACTACTCAAAATTTCGCTACCGGTTCTCCAGAACTGGTCAGAAACTGCTGAAACCCACCTCTGCTTCATGCCCTGTGTCATATCTCCAGTACCAATCCTGTCTGCCTCCACTTACCTAGTGGGAAGAAGTCTGAATGGGAGCTGTTCTATGTGTTTAGCTTAGAAGTCAATTGAAAACTTTTAATGTAATACGTTATTATTGTTGCTGTTAGTGATAGGGAATGTTTAGTGTGAGAAGGAGTCAAGTTGCATAATGAAAGCTCCAGGCTTCCCACCTACTATTCTTCACTGAGGAGCTAGTATGACCAAGGAAAAAAGTTTTGACAGAAATGTCCCAAAGGTGCTTTTTCAAAAGGCACCTGGACTTTGTCTATTTTTCCTTGAAGATTTCTTGAATGAGAAGAAGCTTCTTGGATGAGAAGCAAAACATATTCAAGGAAAAACAAAGGCAGTCCAGTTGCCTTTTGAAAAAGCAGTCTTGGGACAACTATGAACTGGATGGCTGAGAATCTCCATAGACATTTCGACACAAATCTTGGGGATTCCCTTTACCATTGATAATTATGCAAAAGAAAAATAAGTCACCAAAGCTACAATTTGTTTTTAATTCAGTTAGCTACCCAACCAAGATAGGTTTTTCTTTCCAAAAGGACGTAAGAAAAGTCCTGCTGGATCAAACAAATATTCATCTTGTGCAGTAGGAGGCAGTACCATATGGACTGCATATGGTCCCAGGCACCATCTGCAACTTCAGAACATCTTAATTAGGTGGAACTTTTTCTAAAACCCCATTTTTAGTTCAGTTTTGGTGGTTCTGGTTTTAAAAAAGAAAAATGGATGCCTTAACCTGTGCAGCAATTTCAAAGCACACATATACACTTTATTTATGTTATTATATCAATTTATATAGCAGCTACTTCAAATATATTACACTGAGTGACTCATAAAGAATTAAAAACAATGTAAAAACACTAAAACTATTCAAAAACTACAGTTTAAGAAAAATAAAAATACAAAAAAAAATTAAACAACCCGTAAAACAAAATGCATACTCCAAACATTTTCACATCCATCAATAACAGTCAATACAGCCACTGCACAGGCTTTAAATCCCAGCCCTTCTCCCCTCCACACACCCATACACACTGGCAGCATTTGGCCAATATAACCTTGGGAGATGATGTTTCAAAGAGTGGAAGTCATGAAAGGAAAGGCTTTCTATCTGGTACTACCAAAGACACTTGCTGGTTGATGGGGCTCATAGCACTTCCCTTCTCTTTGCCACATATTAGGCTATTGCTATTTAAAAATGTTATACTGTAATACTAAGAGATACTATTGTTCCTTATACACCACAAGAAAAGAAAGTTCAAAAATTGGTAATCCTAACCAAGCTATATATTGTCTGTATGCTGCAAACTCCAGCTAGAGTACAATGAATGGAAATAGATAATTATATACCTTGGAATGATGCTATGCTTGTATTATTTATTGGAATTTTGTTCCTCTCTTTGTAGATTTGACATTTTAGGCCTCTTGTAATTTTGTGGCTGCTTGCATGTTCCTTGTAGCCTAATTATGGATAAGCATGCCACAGGAAGCTGCTCCTAGCCTCAATTATTATGTACAACTGAGAAAGCCCAAAGGAGTTTTGATTGTCTTTCCCCAGAAACATGCATTGCAGATCTCTGTTCAACCTCTTTTTACCTTCTTGATACTTCCAGACACCCATTATTAGTGACCTATTGTGGCAGTTAGGTCCAGATGTATATTTCAATCAGAATAGAGCTGGAAGGGACCTTGGAGGTCTTCTAGTCCATCCCCCTGCTCAAGCAGGAGACTCTATATCATTTCAAAGAGGTGGCTTGAAAAGTCTTTTCTTAAAAACCTCCAGTGATGAAGCACCTACAAGTTCTGAAGGCAAGCTCTTCCACTGGTTAATTGTTATCCCTGTTAGGAAGTTTCCCCTTAATTCCAGGTTGCTTCTCTCCTTGATTAGTTTCCATCCATTGTTTCTTGTCTTGCCTTCTAGTGCTTTGGAAAATAAGTTGACCCCCCTCCTCTTTGTGGCAGCCCTTCAAATTCTGGAATCCTGCTATCATGTCATCCCTAGTCCTTCTTTTGTCTAGACTAGACAAACCCAATTCCTGCAACAATTCTTCATATGTTTTGTCTCCAGGCCTTTAATCATCTTAGTTGCTCTTTTTTGCACTTTTTCCAAAGTCTCAGTATCTTTTTTGTAATGTGGTAAACAAAACTGGATGCGGTATTCCTGGCATGATCTTACTAAGGATTTATAAAGTGGTACTAATACTTTACGTGATTTTGAGTCTATGCCTCTGTTTATACAACAAAGGATTATATTAGCTTTTTTGGCAGCCGCTGCACACTGCTGGCTCATGTTTAAGTGTTCATCCCCTAGGACTCCAAGGTCCCCACACAAGGTCCCTCTCACTGTGTCTTATCTAACATCTCAGAAAAGGACATACATTTCTAGTTACAAAAATGAATGAATGAATGAAGAATGAAACTAACCTCTGCGGATATGGTTAATTCAGATCCTTTGACTAGACTAAAGACACAGCAAGAACTACCTAAAGAAGACTTGAACATACTATGGCGGATGTACCAATAAATATATAAAATTTAAAGAAAACTAGTATAAAATGTTTTGTAAAGGATATATAACTCCATCAATAAGGTAGACAAATCACATAAAAATAAATGCTGGAAATACCATGAGAAAGAACAAATATTTTGCTTTATGTGATAAATGTGTAAAAAATAAACTCTCAATGGTATTGAAAAGAAATATAGTATAATTTATAGAATTTTAGATATTAAATTTCAAATGAAACTGTAATTCTTCATCCCAGGTATAATTCCAAAACACATTAACAAAAAATACCACAATTTACTGAAATAGTTGTTCACAGCTGTGAGAATAAATTTTGTATAGCATTGGAAGAAATACCATATTTTTCGCACTATAAGACGCACCTGACCATAAGACGCACCTAGGTTTAGAAGAGGAAAAAAAATATCAGGCAGAGCCTGAGAGGACTACAGATAGGTGTCCTCTCATGTGCCAGCTCTGCCTATTAACTCCTGCACTGAGGAAAAGAGTATAAAAATGAAAGTTAAAAACTAATATTTACCTATAATTTTCTTAATGTTTAATAGTTTTTATTCTTTATATTTTTAAAAAATATTTTTAAATATAAAATAGTATAGCTTTTGGCACTTAGTTCAGAGATTTAACTCTTTTCTCATGTGCACTGTTAGTATAAGAGCATATATGTAGAAGAGGACCTCTTAATGACATTCTGTATGAAATAGGAAAAATGCAGTTATGAGTTATGATATTGATAAGCATTTTTTGAGAAAAAAGATAATAGAAAAAACTGAACTTTGCTGCAAAGTAAATCAGAAACTTCTATAATTTCTCTCTGCATTTTTGTCTCTTTTCTTTTCTCTCATTATTTTTTGTTCTGCATTGATTTTTATGTTCTTTCTTAAAACTAATGTAATATACTACTTAATAAAAAATTTTCTTAGGAAAAACAGAAGTACATAGTTCAACGGTGAACTGAAAAAAATAATCAAGGAACTATCAAAGAAATAACCACAACCTGGAAGGACAAAGCACTATATATAAAGAAGGATCAAACCTCATATTCGCTTGCACTAATATTGTTACCTAGCCAGGTAATGAAACGTCAAAGAGCACTTTCTTTTCTAACAGTTAGTTCCTCGTCAACAATATATTGAGCACTAACTGCACAACTATTTTGTCCACTTTAGTAGTTTTGGATTATTACCGCTCAAGAGAGGAAGAACTCAATTTGCAGTGATTTGGACCCAATAATAATTTGATGTTTTAATGTTCCTGTCTTCCTTTCTATAGATAGCACCTGTTAATCTGTTGGCAAATCCTGTTACAATATGGAAGGCGGCAGAAGAAAAGGAAGAGGAAAAATCTGTGCTAAATTGAAACTAAGGGTGGAAAAAAATCCTTCCTGGTGAATATTTCCAAGTGATTATTGGATTGGGGTCTGCGACTGTCCAAGAAATGACAGATATAAGGCATATAAAGTGCTTCTGAGCACTTTATTTGATTTAGGTAACACAGCAAAAAGTCTTATTGGCCAAATATAGGTTTGAAAATACAAAAGCCTTAGGAAAGTATTGTCTTGAGAGGCAGCAGGATGTTCCCAAGTACACATTCCCATTCTTTGAGCTAAAATAAAATACTGGTGTCTTTTCCAAGCCTGCTATCACCATTTTTGAACAGGGAATTTTCACCTCACGTTCTACAGTTTGAATCCTTTTGACTTGTTGTCATGTCTTTGACAGTTTTCATTAAGGCTGCTCCAGATAGGAAACCTGATAAGCTTCAGCTGCCAGATGAAATCATTATATCAAAGTGTTGAATTTTAAATACTAATGCGTTCCAATTATTAAACATTCCAAATATTGTAGAGCAGTAGATTTCAACATGCCAACTAGAGAACACCAGGATTTTTTTTTAGAACTTTATTTCTCAATAAGAATTGGAAAGAGTAGATGAGTTTCCTACATTTACAAGGTGCAGCAGCTGGGAAATATTAATAATGTGATGGGATGTAAGGTAAGAACTAACAGTTCCAAATCAGAATGAACTTAATGTATGCCCCATAAGAAGTGATCTTTACGAAGTAGAGAATACAGTAGCATTTTTTTCTCCTCATCACTAGCTAAGGACATTAATGGCCCAACTATCCTATCAGCTGTCTATGTTGCCTCCAAGCCATAGTTCGTACTATGAAGGAACTGAAGGAGTAAAATTGGCACACCAAATCTTATGAAAGCTTAATAAATCTATCTTTTCTTTTACACTTGCATTTGTCACTGACAGTAAACTATCAGTAAACACCACATTTTGACACTGCTCTCTAGGAGATTTAAGACATGTGTTGATGGTCCATGTATACTTCACTAACCACATTAATATCCTAGAAAAGACTGCAGACTGTTCTCAATTTATTGTGTGTTATAGGAGAAATGCAAAGATTCTTTGGCTGACAAATTAACACTATCCATATATCGCAACCTGCTTGAATAATTATTGCATATTGCTTATAAAAGAACAGTGGAATTTGATCAGATTCCTATATCATTTGTATACAAATCAAAATTATCAAAATAAATACTATGTACTAAATATTCTCTATCTCTCTCATTGTTGAATAAACTTTCAAAATACATATTATTTTTTATTATTTCTAATTTGCAATAATCATTGTGAAATAGATACAGAAATTCCTTTCAAGAGAATTTCTCCCATTTGAAAGTATTCATGTGAAACTACTATGAATTAATAACTCAGAAGAAAGATATATTTTTATAAGCTAAAGGTTGCCTTATGGAGAATGCTAAAAATGTAATTTTGAATTCATCAGCTGTAAAAAAGATGACAACTTTGTAAGATCACTTTCTTTTTCTCAAAATAAATATATTAATTCAAAATGTAGATTGGATTCTAGAACCAGAGAAAAAGAGTTACAGAAAACCCTTTATGAATTTTTTGAAAATATAACTTCTTTTCTGTGTCAACATGTGAACAAGATTATATTTTAAAACGTAGGATTAAGATTACACATTTCTCAAAAAATGAAAAATATATGTTACATATGTTACTATAGCAGTATGACATAGTTCCTTTCTTTTCAATCAAATATTACAACTGAAAAAATGTTTCTGATTTCTGAATGTATACATCAAATAGTGACAGAGTTAAATTGAACAGAATGGTTAATGAAAGTTATTTATGTATATTAAATAAGTTTCATTATATCCCTTATTTAAATATAACTGCTAAATCTGAACTGATCTTTTTAATTCCTATCAGACATATATATTTGACTGGATATATCCATTAAAATGCACATAAATGCTAAAATAAACCATTAAAAATATTGGTTTTTGGTTTTCACGCAACTTCTAAAACAGAGTACAGTATATCAACTTTCTTGTGACAATATGTAGATCTGTTATCTTGGGACAGCTAAATGAATTATTTAATCAATAAGACTACATTTCTCATGATAAAATAAGCTCAGACAAATTAAAATATGATTCGACATAGTGTATCAGTGACAAACTCATAAGTTAGAGAAATACACGCTTTAATATGAAAGGGTTTTTTATTCTTGTATTCTTTAGAAAGCAAAATAAACACAACTCTATTCTGCTTCATGTTCTGATCATGAAAAAAAATTCTTTTTGGAAAAACTATATTATGCACACTAATTGATACATATTTTCACCATGCAAACATATTCTAATATCTAAAGGGCTGCCCCATAGAAGAGGAAGTCAACCTATTCTCCAGAGCACCTGAAGGCAGGACTAGAAGCAATAGATGGAAACTAACCAAGGAGACAACCAGCCTAGAACTAAGGAGAAACTTCCTGACAGTTAGAACAATTAATCAGTGGAACGACTTCCCTCCAGAGGTTGTGAGTGCTCCAACATTGGAGCACTCTTTTAAGAAGAGATTGGGCAACAATTTTTCTGAAATAGTGTAGGATTTCCTGCTTGAGCATGGGGCTGGACTAAAAGACTTAAACAAGGCAAGGTGGCTTCGCAAGAAAAATTAATATTTTTGTCTTTCCAAAATTCCAGAATGTATTGGCCTGATAAGCTAAGATTTGAAAGAAATACCATAACATGAAGCTGAATCTCTAACATCTTCAGATAAGGCTAGAAGGGCTCTAGCTTGCAACACAACTGCTAATCACAGTTAATAATAGGATAAATCAATATCATGACTCAGATTAATGGAGTTCCCTATGTTTCTGTAGCTTTAAGATACACAAATCAATAGAACATTGAAGGAGGCCATGCAAAGGAACATATAACCAATGTGGCTTTCTGGCCAATGGTAGGTCAAAGAACCTGAATGGATATACTTTAAATGAGATATTCATGGTTTTCTTCCTATAACCTAAATGGAGCAAAAATGACAGCAAGCTTGATTCATTCTACAGTAAAACATGTACAATCAAAATGGTCAATATATGTTTTCTCAAGTACTCCATTCTAACTGCATATAGCATGAGAAAAATTCTAAGAATAGGGAGAGTAATGGCTGCAAAAGTATTTTAAAATTGTATTCTTTTTTTTGTTTCAAGTTTTTTATTTTATTTTACGTATACATATCAATGTGTGAACAGTGTGGCACCTGGGTGTCATTCATTCTAATACAAATAAAACTAGTAAAATTAATCGTAATTATTACATTCAATCAACTTATATATTTCTAATAATAATACACATTTGTATTAAGTTGTAGTCTATCATTATTTAATTATTCCATGTTTTAATATATTGCTCTAATACCACTCATCATAATATTTGATCATACATAATGATACCATCATTCAATTTCTAAGCTTCCCTCTTGGTATTGCTTTTATTTTATTATGTAAAAATGTATACACTAATATCTCCCCTTTCTCTTGTTTCTATCTCTATTCTAACTTTTAATTATGTCACCCTTTTATTAAAAGACATTTTCTTTCTATCCAACATCTCCCAACCACTTTGGTGCTTTGAATCCTGTTCATTTTTAACTCACCTCCCATATTTCACTCTTTACATCTATTTGTATTAAGATACAATCATTCATTATTCCATTATTCAATGTTTCAATACACAATTCTAATACCAATCCCAATATTATTTAGACATACATTCTAATCATATTCTTTACAATTATCACATCTATATAATTCTGATAGTAATACACATGTTTAATAATACACATTAAAGTATGTCCTTTCATTATTATTAATTAATAATTTAATTAATATTATTAATTATTTCAATGTTTCAATGTATTATTCCAATGCCAATCACAATATTATTAAAACATACTTAATAATACCATCATTCAATTTCTAGTTTTCCCATTTTATGTTACTTTTATTCCATTATATAAAGGTATGTATATCCAAATGTTTCCCCCAACTCTTACTTCTTCCTAACTTCTAATCATGCCACCATTCTAAAAAAAGAAGGGAAAGAAAGAGGAAAAGCAAAGCAAATCAAAACATAAAAAAAAAGAAATCATTTCATTTCTATCCATTGTCTCTTGTCCGCTTCAGTACTTTAGTTGCTATGCTTTTTTTGACTTGCCTCCCATATTCCTCTCTTGGATCTTTATCTCTGTCTGAATCTACTTCATGGCTATTCAATTGAAGTATTTCTCCCATCTCTACCTTCTTCCACTACCTAACGTCCAAAGTATCTGCCCAAACCCCTATCTCCCATTCAGAAGTATCTTCCTGTATCTCCAATTCTCTTTTCAAATCTCTTAAAATATTTTTTCCTTGGTTTAATTCATCAGTCACTGTTATTTTTATTATTATCTCCTCCTTGTCTTCTTTTGTTCACTGGTTCTTCGGTTCTATATTTTTCTCCATTCCTTCTGTTAGTTCTTCCCTTTTCTGAGCGTCTAGATCTTTACTCATCATCCCTCGTATAGTATTTTCCATTTTTTCCATAATCTCCTTAAATCCTTTCTCCATGATGTCTTTTGTGCTTTGGAAAATCAATGCCATCTCCTTCAAGGTTCCACTCATTTCTTCCTTATGAAGCATCTTATTTTTTAAAAAAAATCCCACTTTTGTCCAGTAGTCCAAGAACCATTTATTCAGACCTAAAATTGCCCTTCAAAAAGTACACTGATCACAGTTCTTTGTATCCCATAGGTAATCAATCAGTTCCATTTAAATAGTCCCAGAAGGTATCAAAATACCTTTACATCCCCTTTACAGGTTCAATCTTCTAGCATAACATTCAGGGGTCACTTTAATTAAATAACTTCTTTGTTCTCATATTTAAGCCTCTAGTATTCGTGGGGTAGTTAGATATAACCCAGTACATATTTTCACAATTCTTCATATAAATATTCCCAGACTTGTGTATTTTCCTTTCATCAGCAGGTGGGGCTCTCAATTTAAATGTCAGTGTTGCCACTAGTCGGTCTAATTTTAGTTATTTTGATTGTAATTTTAATTGTAATTCAATTATAGAAGCAGGATAAGTTTTTAAAGTAAATAATTACAGAGTTTTAAAATGCCTTCCCATTACCACATCTTCCCAGTTTAAGAGTCCAATTTTCTGTATTTTTAGAGATTTATTGTTTTTCTCTCTTTAAATCTTTTCCTTCTGGTCTGATATTTTTCTCAGAATGCTTTATCACTGCTTTAACAAAAGATTCTGAGCAAGTAGTTCTAAATTATTCCTTGGGGTTAGGTTATACGTGGAAAGGAATCCTCTCCCCTAGTTCCAGACACTGTTCACCTACTTTACTCCAGCACCAGTCTTAGTTGTTCCTCAGTTGTCCCAGCTTCATGGCAGCCATCTTTAGGCTGCCTCTTCTCACTGTGGCTGAGAGGGAAAAAGAACCTCAGGTCAGACAGGAGAGTTGTGACTCTCTGTGACCTCACAGGGCACCCCTCTTTCCTTCACCACCCCAGGGTGGTTTTGGCTCCTTTCAGAGCCCACCAACAGGGAGAACTCAGCTCAGGAGCACAGACAACCGCTCCTCATGTCTGATCTCGCTGTGCCGTCAACCAGAAGCCCCTCCTAAAATTATATTCTGAGGATTCAAAATACATATCTTTTATTTTAGTATGTTGCTCCAATCATTTATTGACTGAGTAGTTTACAAACCTGCTCGAGTAAACAGATTAAAAAACTATAAACTACTCCAAACTAGAATGTTAACCTTAACAATACAAATACATACTATTCCTGTGCTAAAGAGCAATAATAGTTTATCTTCCTTTCAAAGACTACTGAAACAGACTGGTTTCAAATTTTAATTTGGTTAATAATGAAGGGAAAATTTTGAAGAAGCAGGATAAGAAAAATATTTGATGTTTTTTAATTTTGGTGTTGGAAAATTGTTGACAGCCAAGAAAACAAACAAGTAGATCATTAAACAAATCAACCACAGTTCTCATTTGAGACATATATTATCTAACTCAAATTATCCTATATTATACAAAAGAGCTAGCTGTTTATTATTTATCTATGTGAATTTATTATCCAGCCAACTCCATTGGAGCATGGCTTGGAGCATATCCACTGTGCTGGAACATACTGGACAGGCAGAAACAATTGGAGACAAGCAGTCCCTCAGATATCCAGGTCCTATGCAATCCATTTATATGTAATAACAAGCATTTTGAGTAACACTAAAAGTGCATTGCAGTAATCTAATTGTCAGGTGACCAGGACAATAGTTTCCCTTGTGTTTCTTTAATTCCTTTATCAGTGGATCTGTCCATCTATTGGGTTATTACCCATTCCAATACCAAATATACACCAAAACTGAATAGGAGAGTAACTGTTTAAACAAGTGTTTAAAAAACTTAGCTTTTTCTTGATGTGGAGTATATAACTCCACTGCATAGATTTTATTGTAGTTCAATTTGCACAATTACATATCTACAATAAATGTGGTTGTAATTGGGGGTTTATATACAAAACTATCCCATTAGTTTCTTTTTACAGTTGGCAGAAATATATTTTAAACCAGGGCATTCATAATTGTCTGAGCAGGAATTGTGAGGCCACAATGCCCTTTCCAGTGCTTGCATCACTTTCATGATTCTTGACCACTGACAGGTTAACTAACCAATTTGTCATTCTATGACTCTTGGAATGTATTTGGAATATGCTCTTGTAGCATATTTGTTATGCTATTGTTTCTTGGAGTAAATACCATGTTTCCTCAAAAATAAGATCCCAACTTATAGTTTTGGAGGCTCCAAAATAAGCATTAGAGCTAATTTCTGGCTAAACACGATATCAGGGTGATCAGCCCAGCTGGGCATCCCCGCCCCCCAGCACACGCACAAGAGGTGCTGAGCACACAGAGGCTGAAGGCATCCAGCAGTGGCTGCAGCCCGCCGTCCCCTTGGTCAGCACAGCTGTGGGGCTATGAAGTCCACACAGTGCAGGTGAATTGATTACCTGCCCAGTAGACAGAGGCAGAGACATGGAGTGGAAGGCACACAATCCAGATGGGCCCCGGAAAAGCCAACAGTTGGTGGTCAGCCACAGAAAGCTCATCTTTGCATGGCAGCACCAGCAGCAAATAGAGACAGAAGCATGGGAGTGGAAGGTAGGCGATCCCAACACACTGCATGGGCCACAGGCAAGCCAAGAGACATGAAGACGAGCAGCCCAACGACTCTCAGCTTTTCCACAGCCTGCCCGGCATGTCCATCTGCTGCTGGTGCCGCCACACAAAGACAAGACTCCTGTGGCCACTCACCCACTCCAGCCATCGACTCTTGGCTTTCTTCTGGCCCATGCGGCATATCCAGATCCCCTGCTACCCCCACTTGTGTCCCAGCCTGCTGATTGGACAGGTAATCAACTCACCTGTTCTGGCTGCTGCCAGACACCACCGGCCCCCATACCCTCACCACCTTTGGTGCTGACAGTACCCACACACACCCTCCCTCCGGCTGATGACAAACTTAACTGGGGCATATTTTGGTGAGTAGGGCTTATATTAGTAACACCCTAAAATCAGGCTAGGGCTTATTTTCTGGTTGTCTTACTTTCATGGAAACATGGTATGGCTCTCTTTAAGGTAAGCTTTTTTGCTAGGCATTTGACTCACATTGTTATCTGCTGCTATTTGCTAAAACTGTAGTAAATTGGTCAGCTTTAAATAGTATGTTTTTGTGTGTCTTCCAGTAATCTCGAAACAGAACAGCTCTACCCCATCCAGACCAAAATAGCCTCCAGAGATTGAATCGATACATCACCTGCACCACTTGGGATTGAGATACAGAACTGACTATCATCAGCATACTGATAATATCAAACTGGTGGATGACCTCACTCAATGGTTTCATGTAGATTTTGAGCAGGAGCAGAAGAAGTCCTGGGTCATGCCACGCATGAGGGGCTGCAAACATGATCTTTCCTCCCCTGTTAACACCAAGTGGAACTGACCACTGAGGAAAGAAGTGAACTACTGGAGCACAGTGCCTCCCACTCCTAACCCCCATAGCCTATCTAGAAGGACACTTTCACAACTGCCACCCTGACTTTTTGGAAGCCTCTCATATTCTAGATGTTCCTCCTTCTATCATTTGTTTGCACTGCAAATATATACTGACTTATGATTACCTGACTTATAGAGGTAAATCTTTGAGTTATGGAAATTAGGTCCAGAATTTATATTGCCTGAGCAATGCAGTCATATAGCATGATGTCAGGTGACTACATTATTTAGTGATGGCAGTCTCTGTTGCTAACAGCATGGCAAAAAGAGTAGAAATGGGAGGGGGGAGATAGGTGGGTGAGTGGAGTTGAAGCACCCCTGAAATCCTAAATGCAGGTAGGATGCCAAGTGGCCAAATTTCGACCCCATGATTGTGTGGGCATTACAGTAGCCGTAATTGAACAAAGGGTTATTAACTGAGAACTAGGTGTATGAGACATCTATTCAGTGCACTTGGTGGCTGTAGCTGTGGTAGTATTCTATATAATCATATCTTGTCTAATAAGCAACTTAACATTAAGGAAAAATGTTGAATGTGAATGAGAGGCAATTAGTTTCTAATTGAATTGTTTTTTCCCTCTTGAGTTAGCCTATCTACTGATGGCTGTTCACTACTGAATGTACTATTATTGTTGAAGTCAAAGATAATTTCAGTTTCATGTTCTGTTTTATCCTCTGATGATAATTGTTTTAATTGAAATTTGGTGAAGGAAAAACAAATTCATCTGGAATTTCAAAAACATCTAAAAAGCAAAACGGACTAATTGGAAAGAATATCCTGTATCTTATATGCCAGGTTCTGTTTTCAATAGATATAGTTGGGGATACGAATATATACTCAATATGCCTGGAGAAAGAAAGTACATTTTATGCAATGTTTTCCAAACATTTTAATGGTGATTTATAGAAACACATCTGCAAAATATGTTGTTATAGGATGAATAAGTAAATATATTTATTTTTTTTAATAAGATTAACAATTAAACGTCAGGAAAAAATGAAAATATTGTTGGAATATTTTGGTAACCTGATTATGTATATTTTTGACCATTCTTAAAATGTAAACATTGTCTTGCTTTAATCGTATTGTATGATATGATTGCCATAATTGAGGGATGGTCAGAGATACAGTATATTAAGAGATATGACTGGATGCGTAAAATTTCTTTGAGTAGCACTAGCTATACTGATATGAAGATTCCCATGATGATAGCCTAATCTCATAATGTGTGTAATGAAAGGATAATATATTAACATACAACAATGAGTTAAACTACCTTATACTACAGATATGGAATCAACTTACTAAAGATTCGTGAGTTTTGACTTTTCTGTATAAATGCAAGAGGATAAAAACATCAGAAAAATAAGAAAATTAGGAATCCTTTTTTCAGATGTGATTTGCATCAAGATGTAATGAAAATATATACAAAGGTAAGGAGAATGTTTCGAAATGATATCTTCTCACCTAAGAAATATAGCAACATAGTTCATCATCTTATTCTGCAGATTGCATAAACCATACTATGTAATATTGTACTGCAAAGTCTAATTCTGGATTTGCTGGCCCGAGAAGGCAGAATTTACCCAGAAGGAAGGAGGGATCAAGGATCTGTAAATCTTAACAAGACCCAGCAATCAAATAAATGAATATCACTCAAAAGACATAGTTAATATTTTTCTGGAAATTTGAAGAACATGGGTTAACTCGCTAAAATAAGGAATAGCTATGTCAAGGTTCCGAGTAATGAACTGTAGGAAGTTAGCACCCACCCCTTTCCTGGAAGAATGAAATATTTTAGGAAATATTAAAAAGGCAGAATATTATGTTTTCCTGGTTGAGAAATGGAGAAACATATTTTAAAGACAAAGCAACTCCCACCTTCCTGCCTCCCCTCCCCTTTGTTAATGGGCCAGAGGCAGAAACTCAATCTTTGACAATAGGACCCATCTGCAACACAATAGCAACAGAAACTAACACAATGGGACCCATGTAGGACAGAAACTCACCACATGGCACCTGAGAAGATTACATCAGCCAGCAAGGCTAACTAAGACCCCCAACCTCTGGGAGTCTGACAACCAATCAGGATACTCTTTCAGGGCCCCAGGAAGTTCAAAGCCAGAGAAAGCATAAAACCCGGGGACTCACTGTATCTCGCCCCCTTTTCTGTTCAGGAACTCAAACCATGTGATCCTGTCCACCATTAAACCATCTTTCCAAGCAGTCTCCATGTTTCCAGTGTCTTTTTCCCCACTTGGAGCTGAACCCAGAAGGATATTTCTTCCAACAGAACCCAAACCATTTGGCCAGTCTCTGGATAAGATTTGCTTCCAATGCACAAAATGTTTCCCTTTCTCACACCTGCAGTCACTCTTTTCCTGTTATAAAATTTACGAATGAAAGTGGAGAAGCTGTTCTCTGATGTTAACAAAAAAATAGACAAATGCTTCTGTGGCTATTTAATACAAGAAATACTGCAACAAAGGTATACGTGTATTGAAGTGGGACTGATAAAAAAAAGGAACAAAATATTATTTTTCTTTAAATCCAAATTTTATTTCTTGGTTGTCCCTCCCCACTGCTCTTTTAATACTCACAGCATTTTCAGAGGATAATTGAGCCATGTGTGTATTTTTAGGACAAATATTGGGAAAACCGTGTTCAATACTAATGTCTATACCATTTAAACAATGAAAGCTTTGGGTAAGTAACAACATTTGGACAGCAAGTCAATATGACTATGAAAGGCCTCCAATAATGAGCGAAGTCAGACCAATATACTGTTTGAGTATTTGGCCTCCCCACTGACAAAGGTTGCTTTCAATCACACTGTATCTATTACCATATCAATCATCACTCTAAACGAATACAGCATCACCATTGATGAAGGCATCATTTAAAGCAGAGAAACTAAAAGGTTTATAGAACAAATAATGAAATGTAGGCTGATCAAAGAATGAAAATGAAATCTATCCCATAACTGTTCTAGGTGCTAAACCTCCCTACCTAAAACGGAAGCTCCCCGATAGGGGTCACGAAAACCAGAAAACTTTGTATCTCATTCCTCATTATTAAAGATAATGCAATCCAATACATTGTTTGCTACACAAATTAAGATATGGAATTGAACTGATGGAAATGATTTACGTGCAGGATTAAAATATTGGCAGCTTTATAGAGTGAAATGTCACTATACTGCTGTACCTTCAAGTTTTACATTTCCTCCTTTGAATCCCTGTCAGCCTTCATGAACACTAGAGACTTTAATCAATGCTTGCTGTAGCTATAACATAACACTGAATATTTTACCTGTGTAATAATCAAACGGCTGTTTAGCTACAGCTATGAGGAGAAATAACAACTATATACATTCCAATTGGCAAGGTTACAACATCAATAGAATGTCACATTAGAAAAAATATTCCAGACATCAACAGATCCTGTTTTCAGAATGGAAAGTATTTTTTTTTTGCAACAGTTGAAATAAAACCATTGTCAATCAAACTATTATAGAAGGAACCATTTGCAAAGCTTAAAATTAGATATTTCTTATGCTTAATTGAATTGAACTTGTAGGCATTTTTTAATGAGGATAACATTAATTATTTTTCTAAATTAATTTTGCTTAAATCCATACAGGAAAAATCATGGCATTTTATGGATTAAAACATGTAGATTAATATATTAAAATACACGTGGCAAGATATTTGTTTTCTTGATAAGGCTGGGATTTTTCTGCTAATGCTAAGTTGGTATAGAATTGAAAATAGAGATGGAGATGGATAAGAAAATCAAGGGAGTCAAGAGGCAATAGTAGAATTCATGACTTCATACTAATAGGTTCCTCAGCAACAAATTTCAACAAATTTGAAACAAATTTCTCCCAAAAGACACTTTTAAAAACTTTTTTTTTGCCTCTGACCACTCTCTCAAACCAATAGAAAATCCATACCTTAGGACTATTTTTGGAGATAAGACAACATAATACATCATAGCTTGAATGATTGGTTCAAATAAAATTAATAAAATGAATAAATGGATAGGGGGAATACCTACTTCAATTTACATTGTAAGGTAAATTTGCCTTTGATTCAATATACAAACTAGCTTTTGCTAGCTCTGGTTACTATCAGTTTTGTTCGCTTGGTTTTATCATGTACCAACCATGTAATACTTTGCTTTGCCATATCTTTTTTCTGTTCTTCATTTGGTCTTTCTTATAGGTCCATTTGGTCTCTCTGGTATTCAGTAAGGCTTCGTGGTGTGCTTTCTACAGCATCTTCTTTATTACCCACCAGATATTCTTCTAATGCCCTTTTTTCCCTTCTTCAACTGTCTGGTGTACATGCAACATTCCACGCCCAGCTATACTCCTTGGTAAATAGAGTCTGACAACATCACTGTGAAGATAAAAGTCATGATCCATTGTCATTATTTTTCTAGTTTTCCTCATTCATGGCTTCTAGTCAAATCCTCTATTCCACCTGTATATCCAATGACTGGAATTGCCCAGGTCTTAATCACATTTTAATCACAATTTATGCTACTGAATTAGGATTTTAGATCTTTTTTACTCTTCCGATATATTCACTACTAACCTCCTTCTTGAGTTCGGTGTGCTTGATGGTGTTAGCCTCAAGGATGCCCAGGTCTTTTTAGAAATTATTTTTATCCAAACTTTTAATGTTAGTTATATAGAGCATCTTGAGTCCCTCCATTTTTCACTATTTTTGATGGTAAAGGAAGCATATTTTTCCCAACCAAACTACATTGCAATATCTTGGGTATATATTCAGATAGTGTTGAGCAGTGATTCATTTCAGATGATGCTTTTCTGCATAGCTTCAGATCATCCATATAAATGATATAGGATAGCCTGGCAGATAATTTTTGTGTTGGATAGCCATGGGCTGATTTCTGTATTTTTGACAGAGGAATTATTGCCATGACAAACAACAACAACAACAACAATAATAGTGAGTCTCCTTTAAAGAGTCCTCTCTTGATGTTAAACTCTCCCAGTCTATCACCATTGACTTGCAATTGTTACTTCTGTTGTGCCATTGATCTTTGTAGAATGCTTCTGATGTTTCTATTGACTCCTGTTATTTCCAGGCACTCGATAATCCAGTCATGTGGAAGGGAGTCAAATGTTTTCTTGTAATAATCCAAGCTACATTTAAGTTGGTCTTCTTTCTCTTATAGTTTTCCAAGATCATCTTGTTAATTAGGCACTGATCTTTTTCTCTATGCTGTTTGGGTACTATTCTCTTTGCTCAGCTAGAAGGAGATGTTGTTGGACTGCATCAACTACCATATCAGTTAGCAATTTGAAATGTGTTGGTAAGCAGATAATTGGCATATAGTTGCCTGATATTTCCCTTTTTGTTGAATCTTTCATTATCAGTAGGTTTTGTCAGATGTTAACTATTCTTCAATCTTCACCTAACAATTCTTGATCTTCCTTCTGCTGTTACTACAAGTTCTTTAATTTCAGCTTCTTTTTTATTCTTATCCACCTTCTTTATACAAGCTGCGTTCTTGTTATATTTCTTTGGTTTATCCCATTGCTGCACCCATTGCTGCACCAAGAAATACACTGTTTCTTCTTTATTATATGTTGGCTGGTTTTTTGCAGTCTATTCATCTACATGGTTTACATCTAATCTTAACATGCTAATCTTATTTTTCCAACCTGATTTTGGTGGTGTACTGTTTAGCATTTTTTAGTTTTTGATTTCACATCCAAGCTAGAACTGCTGCCATACTGTACATTAGCTGGGGGGTTTTATTGCAGTCATCTTATGCTCATATTTGATATTACAGAATTGGCATCCTTTAATTTTTGTTTAATTTCTGTTTCTTTGTAACAAGATTCAATGTTCCGACTGGGTCAGGGTTCCGACTGATGCCCTAATTAAATCATGATCCTCGAGCCAAGCTTCAAAAGAAATCCAGTTATTTATTAGGAGTTTCATGTTGGCATGTTCCAAGTGAAGCCAACTCTGACCCTACTTAATTTACATCCCGGTTCTGACCCTGTTTCCCCCTCTCCCAAGGTGTGTCATCAGTTGCATTCTACAACGAAGAACTTTCACAGGTTGTAGAGATCACTCACCTCTGGCCACTGTGGGTAACTGTGGAGATGGCCTTGACAGAGAGATGGCTGGAATGTGCTTTTGTTTTGACTGAAGTGCTCCCTCACTGCATCTGCAAAGTTCATTTTCCCATCCCCGTTGCCTATGGCAGCTCGAGAGCAGGCCAGGGATGCTTTGTGAGTTGACAATAATCTTATTCTGTTGTTTTTGATGTTCTAGATGCTCAGTTGTTCTTAGTTTCACTTTTTCATAAAGGGCTTTGTTCTTTCTGAGGAGAAGGCAGAGGAGAATGCCCGGTTTAAGAATGAAAATGATTCTATATCTATAATGGCTTTCTCTATTGCTGATTTCCGCTGATTTACCTCTAAAAGATGAACTGTTTCTGGCAAAGCTTCAATTTCTTTGGCCTGGGTAGACATTTGCAGTTCTTCCATTTCTGCTTCTGTAACTACTTTATCTTGTATCATAATCTATATTAATCTGCTAGCCTCTGTTCTATTATTTCTGATTCTGGATGATTTGAAATATTTTCCGATATATTTTTCCTATTGGACTTGATTTGTAATTACAGATCATTTGTTTTCATTTTTCATATATTTATGATAATAAACAACTTTTCTTCCAGTGGTCCTGAAGTGCTGGCCCTGCTTGCTCAATCAACCAGTCCTGGATCCTGGGTCCTGTAGTCTGTTTGTCACCAGATATTCAGAAATTTTAACCTAGCATAGTCCTTGTTGATCTAGGTGATAACTGATCCACTATGAACTTTTGTAAATTAATTCTTACCACATTCTTTATGGGAGAAACACACTTCAGCTGACTCTTCTGATGAACCCTATCCAGTATGGTTGAACCTTGACATAGCTATCATCCTCAGAGCACGCAAGCCCCACAACCATGTCAGGTTTATTACAATATAAATTGTGTAGTAATTTAAAAGACTGTGGAGTAGCTTTAGTCCACTCTGGTCATCATTCTAGACTGTTGTGCTCAGCAGGAAAATTTGATTTCAAAAGCTGTATCCTCAAAAATCAAATGCTTAATCCATCTCTGCAAGATGTTAAATTTTAGAGTACTTATTCATGGAAACACTTTGCTTTACTGTCTTCAATTCTACATGTGATCACACACACAGTGGTGTCCCTATAATATAAAATTTGCAGGACTTCAATAGGTTCATTAAGTGAAACTGCATTGCAAATGTAATTTACATTTACTATACTCCAGGCCATAGCAGGTGCCATAGGTTTAGGCAAACATGAACTAAAGGCAAGTAGATTTTCTTTTCTTTTTTCTTCTTCTTTTTATGCCAACTTGAACTTCATTTTTCTCACAGCCAGCATTCATTAGAGTTACAAGGGCTGGAGCTTAACATAGCACCATAGCATGCTGTTTCCTATCTTGGCCAGCAATAAACAACATAATACCATGTCCAGTCTCTTCTAATGGTTCTCTTCTAACTACAACAAATACCATATGCATAAATGGTGTAGGCAACCCTCAAGATGCTATAAGATTGGATTAATTTTAAAAAGCAATAAGTACTGATAAGAGGACATACTTTTAAATGATATATTTCTTTTATCCTATTTACTTGTTTTTTACATTTTAACAATATATTCCTATTCTTTTAGCTTTCTGCTCAGAGTAGGAATAGATTGACAGTCAACAGCTGGTCTCATAAATTTAACACAAATCAACCCTGGATTTTGCAGGTTGCAAACTCCATTTTTAAGAAATGTCTAGGAAAGAACTTCCACCACTTTAGCGGTGTCACTGAAAAAATTCTTCACCACTTCAAGCCTACATTATATATTGAAGAGACAGAAGAAGGGAGGATAAATTTAAACCAGAGAAGGGATTGCGACTACAATTGGGACATCTCAACTTTTTAAGAAAGTTTATCACCAAGGTCAGAAAAAAGTCTGAAGTTACATTTATACAATGTTCCCTGTATTTGGAAACAAACTCATAACAGAAATAATTGTGGGTTGACATATCAAAACAGTGAAGAAAAATAATAAATTTATTAAGCTAGTCTTCTGTTCTTAGGCTTAGCAGATATAGCTTTGAGTAGCTGCTTTAGGGTTCCATTTATTCTATATTCCATGTTATAATTATAATTCTGAGAGAAAGTAAGTCACCAAGAGTATTTAATGGCTTAGAGGGTATTGAACTCAGGTTTTTCTAATATCAATCTGTGCTATACTAGGCTTGCTAAATGCCCAACAGCTTTGACTACCACAGAGATCTACTTTCTCTGGTGCCTTCCAAATTGTTATTTTAGTTACAAATTCCAGGAAATGTAATCAGAAAATAACCAGAAGGTACTGGTTGAAGAAGTTGGTATAACATTTAATTTTCTTCCTTTTCCAATTCAATATTCAATATTAACATTTTTTCCAAAAATGTAAGTGCCATGAATGGTGAAATAGAAACTACAACATATCTCTTGAGTATAAATAGACTATCTTTACTTATATAACCATCTTGACATGCTAGACAAGAATATATTGATTGAAATAAGGCTAACATCCAATTCTCAGTGAAGATGAAGGACATCTGAGAGATGGTGTCATTATCAGTTATTTAACCAAGAAGATAAGATTTGGGTGAGATGTCTAGCATTTGGGTAAAAATGTCTAGCATTTCCACATAGTACAACTGTCTTGGAACCAACTTAGATAAATGGAAACTGAAACAGACAAACAAACTAACTAACTTATCTCATAATGCCACAAGCTCAGAAATAATCTTATTGCTTTTAATGGATGTTATAATAAAACTTGATTCACATAGAAAAGAGTTGTAGATTAACAGAGCATCTGCAGCAATCACTGGCTTTGAAATGACAGGAGTGACTGTGCGATCCAAAAATATTATTTTTATGTAGGTCCAATATATGCTACACATGTTTAAAAACAGGCAAGGTTTGCCCAGTCATACTGGTCATTTTGAAGTCAGTGACTGGTGTTGAGAATGCTAGAAAACTAATCAGATATTGAAAACAGATGGGTTTTCAGATCATAAAGACATCCTCTAATCTATTCATAATACAGATGGTATTATGCCATCTATAGCATTATCATACAGTATTATATACAATGATGTCAGGTGCAATCAACTAGAACAGCTCTGAGAATTACATCAAGAGGTTTTCTTTATTGTTGAGTCACCAGTTCACAAGAATTTTCCCAGACTGTCTTCCTTCTCTTGGAAAACACCTGATATAGTCCTAAATCTTTGAACTCATATGCTTCCTCTCCCTCCATGGAGTTCAAGATGGAATAATTCTTAACTCTCCCTATCAGGGTCTTCTTTCAGCCATTGATTTCACCACACATAATAATAGTACTGTAGTATTATATTATAGATGGTGTTATACCATCAATAGATTGTATGTTTGTTGGAAAAGAATGAAATAAACAGAAAAAAGTAAAAAAAAAAGCATGAAATTTCTTTTCTCCTTGCCACACACTTCTATCTCAGAACACTAAAAAATAAATAAGTGAAAGAATACATTCACAATGTATTGGAACCCCAGTAGCAGAACCTATTCCAAAAAAGTTATTATTGAATTCTGTTATTGATTTATTACAAGTTGATAAGTTTATACTGCTTTCCCATATTCTCTATTTAATTATATATTTGAAAGGTGGTTGTTCATTAGACTTAGAAACTAAGCTTAAAACCACAGTCTGTTTTTAAATTATACTTTTGATTTATTTGGCATCCAAAAAATTGAGATAAATTCATCCAAGATCTCCAGAAAATCCGATACTTTCATCAAAAGGATTAAAGCAGAATCGTGCCATCACAACATAGCTTTCGTTATTTATTACCCCTGCACCTCTCTGCTATTTGCTGCCCCCTGCGAAGGCTTCTGAGGCTCATCTTCCTCATTCCTGTATTGTCCCCCACATCTTTATGACAGAAGGTAAGCATCAGAGTATTGGGAAAGAAAAGCAGAAACCTAATTCCACTTTCTTACTAAATAGCACATACTAATAAGGTAAGCCATAAAGGCTTAATTAAAATCATGCATCATCCACAAACTCAGTAGGTGTCTGTATCTGTAGCTATATCTGAAGCTATACAAATGCAAATACACACACACAGAAGATTTTTGAACATTCATTATCTGGTACCAGTAGGATACATTATACCCAATAAAATTTCACATCTTAAAACAATACACAATCCAATGTAACCCTGTACATCAGGGTTAAACTATACTAAATTTGTTGGGATTGCCTCTTAGGGCAAATACTATCCTGCAACTATGGGTGAAGTACAACTACTAGCAGCCTTTGCCAATATAGTCAATAGAGAAGGATGCTGGGAGTCATAGTTTATCAACATCTGTAGAGACATCGTTCCCTTTCTTCCTTCTTAGGTGCTTTAGGATATAGATGTAAAAAATTTTTTCAAAGAAACATCCATATATCTATAGATGTGTGTATGTGTGTATATTTCTGTGTATCATTAAATGGAGTCTGCTCCAGAGCAGTTTCTTGAGAATTATAACTTGGATTGGATGTGCCAAAAGAAATGGGATTCAGGAAGATATTTACCTGATTTTTTTCCCAGTGTTGAAAAAGATAAAATGTCTACTGAAGGTAACATACTGCACATTTTCATGAGAAATGTCAAAAAAAGACTTTCCAAGTATACATTGGCAACTGCTAACCAAATCGGCCATTCAAAAACCAAGTGAAGCAACCATAAAGAATTCCATTTCTATTCCTTGTGTTTATTTTCTTACCTTCTACGTGTGCTTCTTAACAATTTTTAATATTATCATTCATCAGTGTAGACATGTAGCAGTACTACAATTACCATATCAATTTACCACTTTAATTAGTGTTCATTTTTAATAAAAAAAACCATATTGAATTGTGAATGAGATGGAGTTCTCATCTATTGTCAGAAAAACTATTCTATAGTTTTTTTCTATGTCTACAATGGAATCTGTCATTGCTATCATTTGGTATTGGATGTCAGCACTAGGATGAATGAAACTTATTTAAGACAACATCAGGACCTGACATTGGGCACATTTACTAATAATGAAATATGGACAAAATGTTTAATGCTCAAAGCACAAAAATCTCAGAATGCAAAATTCTTCAGAAATCACCTATACAAGTTGTATGTCTCTTACACTGCTCGTGCCATCCACCAATATGTGAAAAACTAGGGTGGAGTCAGAGATAGCCCAGAATTTCATGGAAACCATCACTTTTATGGGTCTGTCCCAGGTTATCCAGGGCCCGACTAGGAATAGTGGCCACACACCTGATTTGTTGTTTTTGTCAGAGCATTTCCAATGTGACCTGGAATTGATGGACTTGTATTTGGTCCCCCTGACATGGTCAGATCACAGTCTGGCGGCAAGTTTCTCGAGAACTGTTTTTGTGCAGATATTGGTGTGCACATGTGTTATCTCTCCTGTGGAAGCTGCATTGGTTGCTGATTTTCTTCTAAGTGCAATTCAAGGTGCTGGTTGTCATCTTTAAAGCCCTTCATGGCTTGGGACCAGGCTATCTGAAATCTGCTCATCTCCATAGTCTGCCCATCTCCACTGCTCATTAAAATATTTGCACTGTTTTCACCATCTTCTTTCATATCTCTATCTAATTATCTGGATATCCTTTAGAGAAATGAGCAAACAGGTAGTCTTTGGCCATCACCCGTGATGATCATGCTACTTCCTGGCATTGGTCTCCAAAACTTGTTGCAAGGCACTAAAGCTCTTGCCAACAAGAAATGGACCTGTTTCAACACGTGTTTTCATGGAACACCCAGTGATAGCTGCTGTCATCTCTGAATGCCAAACTGATGGATTTACCAGAGTTAGGTCAAACTGAAATATGGTTATTTTTATAGGTAATAAAGCTTACAATCAAATAAATTAGAAATTTATAACACAAATATTCTCAAATGGGAACATGAGAAAATTATTAGGCTTACTGATTCTATGATGTACTAATCATTTGAGGCAGTGATGCTAAGGTTGAAATCTGAAATGTCATCAAAACTGTGAACGTGATAATAACAGATAACATTTGAAATGGCTGCACATATGTCAGTTGAGGTCATTACAGAGAGATAAAATGTCGAGATGCAGTAAATAAGTATGCCTTGGAGCAGTTAGAATAAACAAGAGAAGCCAGTGCAGATTTTAAGGGCGAAGTATTGAGCCATTTAGCAAAAGTAACCATAATCCTAGATTTAACATACATATATAGAAATTATTTTAAAAAATAATTACACTGCTGTAGTTCAAAAGAAGAAACCAAAACCAAATTTCTTTCTTAGTGCCTTTGAGACAGTCTTGAGACTTGGCAGTCTGGACAAATCCTTGAAATATTCTTGGCACCATTTTTGGGAAATAATTTGTCATTGCGTTCTTCCTAGGCTGAGAGAGAGTGATAGGCCCAAGCTTAAGGTACATATGGAACCCAAAGTCTTTTAGTTTCTTGCATTGCTACACCAAAGTGTCTCTTAACAGAATTTCCCAGGAAAGAAAAAAAAAGTTTAGTTGTAAATTTCTCACTAAGAGAAAGGATATTATCAATAAATTTCAGTTTAAATATATTAAAACTGCTAGCATGGTTAAAAAGTAAAGTCAATAACTTTCTTGAACTTCAGATTTCTTCCTTCCTTCCTTCCTTCCTTCCTTCCTTCCTTCCTTCCTTCCTTCCTTCCTTCCTTCTTTTCTTGACAAAAGAATGCTGATTGAAAAGATTATAGTCAAATGAATTAACATAACACTACAAGAATATAGCTGAAAAAAATGAACATCTGTAAATTGGAATTATAAAGTGTAATAACAATAGGGTATAGTGAAGAACAGTCTATTACTGAACATTTATTTCATATATCTTTATATAGCAATCCTATTAGTTGTTCAAAGAACATTAACGTTAAAGTATTTTTTTAAGTATTATTTTCAGCAGCTAGGTGCAATAAGTGCTTTGATGATTATGTAAATAAGTAGTTTCTGTAGGTGTGGAAGAGCCAGTGTTTGGTAATTTCTCACCATTTTTAAAAACTCAATATCTGAGACTTTTCTTTCTTTCTACTTCTTTCTTTCTTTTTCTTTCTTATTGTTCTAAGTACCAGTGTAGAGTCTGTTTTCTTCATTATATGTATGTTGTTGCAGGTTCTGACAGGTTCTAGAGAACCGGTAGCGGAAATTTTGAGTAGTTCAGAGAACCAGCAAATGCCACCTCTGGCTGGCCCCAGAGTGGGGTGGGAATGGATATTTTGCAGTATCCTTCCCCTGCCATACCCACCAAGCCGCGCCATGCCCACCAAGCTACACCCACAGAACTGGTAGTAAAAAAAATTGAATTCCACCACCGACTTTGAACTTCCTCCAATTACAAAAATAAGAAGAAAGAGGACATTTTTCATGGGACAGTAAGTATGAGGAAAAGTGGGTATTATCTTGCAAGACGATGCTTAAAATATTCACGGAAAGCCTATTTCCTTGTTTATGCATTCCTGCTTCCAGATATTATAAGATATGTACCGTACATTCCAGGCAGCAGCTGTCAATCAAGTTTTAGCAAAATGAGAGAATATGCTTCTCAAATTCAATATTCACCAGAACATTTAAGTAGGAAAAGTCAAAGCAGTGTAAGTTCAACTAACGACAGTTGGAACAGTAGTGCTTGTAGATTCACACACTATTATGTGAATGGATATCTAGTGTACAAATAATTTACAGACCTTTATAAAAATATTAATTTTACCTTAACTTAAATCAATAACTTCTAATTGTTTTTCTACTTGTTTTTCCTCCATTCATATATCCAGAACAGTATCAGCAAGGTATCTCACCAAATTTGCACTCATAAAAAATTGAAGCAAGAACAGTTATGTTCCTAGATAGTCTGTCTATCGAGAGGTGAGTTTGTAAGACAAATGGACATTGAGGCAAGACTTGACTGTAAACAGAAAAAGGTCAGATGAGTATGTTTTAAAAGGAATAGATCTATGTAAACAATATTTGTGAATGCATTGGTTCACTAGAGGGAAAATAATGAGCACTTCACCAGGCTAAGAGAAGTGCACAAAGCCTTTGAAAGGGGTGCTTAGCAAACTTCAGTGGCATGAATAAAGCAGCCACTCTATAAAGTACTAAAGTAACTGCAACCTCTGGAACTCTTGGCCCAGGTGAATCGAAGTCTGTCTTTGGCTGCCTGTGCATGCATGAACAGACATTGCTTCTGCAAATTGAAAGAATCCACATGTATACTGAGACAATCAGGGAAAGTCTTTGAAGCACTGGATCTTCTGGAGATGTAGACGCTATTCAGAGGAGGGGTGTACCTTGTGAAGCAACCCTTTCAGAGATTTTGCAGAGAGGATCTGCAATTAAAAATGTAATTACAAACTATTTCTGACGTGTCGTTTTATATAAAGTTAAAGTAAAAAGACCTTCAAGTCAAACTTTGCTTTAAGTGGCAAAATGCTTTGGGTACTTTTCTTGGTAATATTATGGAAATAATTTGTTATTGCCACTTTTTGGATATATTTGTGGCCTCACATTTGATTTCTATGGATTTTATGGTTCACTCCAGGGGTAGGTTCTACTTACCTTTACTACTGGTTCACATCACGCCCATGTGCGCTCTGCGCATGCATAGAAGCTTCTGCACATGCGCAGATTATTTATGATGATGTCCGTGTCAGTGGGCAGAGCCTCCCGCCAGTTTTACTACTGATCCGAACTGGTTTACTACTGGTTGCGAACTGGTCCGAACCGGGGGCAACCCACCCTGGTTCACTGATTCACAAATAAACCTGTTTTGATGCTACTTGTCAAAGAAAAGTCTCTGGGACTACCCAAGGACATTTTTGCTGCTGCCACTTTCTATAGACCTCCATCCTGGCTGTTTTCATTAATAATTTACTCTATTTTTTTTACTGACATATATAAACTAATAGTTTCCAAGTTGTTTGCTCTTCAAATTTAACAGAAACTAAATCTGATTATAATCAGAGATGGGGGAGATGATCAAGATGGTAGAGGAGAGGTACCTTTGACTGAACCTCAGCATCTCTGACATGTGATCACTCAATCTCAAAAACGAGACACTTCGTATCAAATATTAAAAAATTTCACAAAGAATTTAAAATAATTCTATAACTCCTAATAAGGTTCTTTGTACTTCTTATTTGCTTGTTTTATGTTACTTTATTTTTTATTTTTATGTTTTAATGAAGGGATATTTCAGAACAGATTTTTTTTAAAGCCAAAATAATCTCTGCAAAGACACAATCAAATCCACACTTTTTTGTAAATAAAATAAAATAAAATATGGGCAACATGTATGATGCATGTAAAAGAAGGAGTAGGGCTTTGACAGCTGCTTTGGCTGCTGTCTTGACTTTTTTGACCTTCTTCTTGGATGCCCTACCCTGATGTTTGCAATCTAAAAGATATGACAACACAACAACAGCTGAATAAAAAGAGATGAGGAAACAGGGTAAAGGAAGGATAATCTGGCTCACAGTATTTGCAATTTGCATTTTGACCAGCTGGGATAAAAGCTGTTCCAATAGTGAGGAAAACCAGCAGCAGCTATCCTTTCAGCAAAGATAATAAACTAGTCCCACTGCTCTTTTGTATGTATGATAGAGAGTGATTAATTTGGCTATTTGCAGTTTCAGATGAAAAAAAAAACCACTTGGTGGTACCACCAAGCTAACCTTGACTGAGCCCTAAACCTAATGACAGTCAGACCTAGAGATTATGTGCTGTAAGCTAATTTAGGAAATCAAATCAAAACAAAAGGAGTCATCTACATGATGGAAGACAGTGATAAATTACTGCCATCTTTTTGAAAAGAAAAATGCAAAGATACGTCTATAAAATAATCTGTAGACTTTACTTTTACTTATTTCATAAACAATATTTAGTGGTCTGTATGGCACTTACATGGAAACTATCTTTGTTGGCTCTCTGTCTGTGGCTGGACATTTGGTATTAGTGAGATAGTGGCTATATCATGTGAAGCTTTATATATGAAGCTGAGTGCACAACCACTAGGGATTTAGCCAGCAACTTGTTGAATGCAGAAAGGAGATTACAACGAATACCCCATGTGAATGCAGCAGACAGAACTGGATAATAGCAGCAGTCTGTAGCTATTGCCCACATAGCAGGAAGCAATTACCTAACAGAAGATTTTGGTTTGTATTGCAGTTGATGTGTTGAAGTGCGAAGTTTTGATTTTCACATAATAACTGTGACTTAATAACATTTAAGTTTTATCAGTGTATAGAACTATTGATGATAGGAAATACATTTCAGGAGGCCTATGCATTTGGCTATGCTGGTTTATCCATCATCAAATACAATTGGGTGCTTGCTTTTCAATATATTTTGCTTGGTTATTTTGATAAAATTGAGAATCCCCCCCTTCCCCTTTCTTAAAAAAGAAAACTAAGCAAAATAAGGTTCATTTTTATTTTTATACAGAACCAAGCCACTGCATGCCAAACCCTATTATTATAAATGCTGCACTATGCTATCATAAATAATTGATTTTTGTCATAAAGCTATTTAGAGGCCATAAGGCATCTTCAAACTTGCAGAAGAATACATTATAATTTTTTTCACTCTTAGCTGCCTGTTGCTTTCTTCTGGTTATAAATACCTTATGTTAACACTTGCTCAAATTCTTTATTCACAATGACAAAAATTGTTTTTGATGTCATTACAGAAAAAGGAATGTATGTACCAGGTGAATCAAAGAGAATAATAGCTTAAAAAGTGTTAATTTGAAATACTTTATATCATACAAAGAACCAATTTAATTAAAATGGGTCCAGCAAATCAGGAGGCAGAACTACTGAAGTATCATTACAAAATAGGAAAGTGTTACTGGTCCTGTGTGTCTTTTCTTATATGGTGGTCATTTCTGCTACTCAGATCTTAGAGCCCTAACTCAAATAATTTCTGAAAAGCTAAAGGACAAATTACCACTTCCTTCTTCCTTGACTAATTGGTCTTATTTCAGTGAGGATTTTGGTATCCATTCATATACTGTTATAGGATCTCTGTAACCAATTATGAGATTAATCATAATTTTCCAATGCAGATTTCATAGCAAATGATGGTTGTCCTCTATGCTATAGTCCTTACCTTGTGGTTCATAGATACTTGGATGAAATTTAAAAGCAAAGTGTTGAATATTAGATGCAATAATTTTGTTATTGTTGTTTTAAAGCATATGAATTACTGCTTTATGACATAGATGTGTTAAACATTTCAATAGGATTAATGTTTATTTTACTTTGAAATCGCTCCAATTAAAAAAAAAATCTGATGAAAGAAAAAAAATCCAAGCATCTTCTTTTTTGTGCCATTATCACCATCTCCTTGTAGCTCTTGATTTAAAAAAAATACATTGCAAAAAATTCCGTTCATTCATTCTAAAATCATGAATGGAAATGTTTTAGGTAATTTGAGTCAGGGCAGTTAGGGTGAAGATTATTCAGGTGAGACCCTTCCGGGAATGGAACAGAATGGAATGGAACAGAACGGAACGGAACAGAACAAAATATTGGCCATGAGTGATTTGACACATAAGGAATTTGTCTCCAGTGAAAAGCTCTCAACGTACATGCAAAGAAACAGAATAATAATAATCATAATCATAATACTGTATACCAGGGGTGAAATTCACTTACCTTCCCTAGCGGTTCGCAAATGTGTGCAAAATTGTTACAAAAAAGTGATGTCATGATGTCATGACATCCACACAGGTTGGTGAGGCTTCGTTCAGTCGGCCCTACTGGATCGTGCGATCCAGATAGAACCAGCTGAATTTCACCCCTGCTGTATACAATTCTGGACACCATGTTTTCAAAAGATATTTAAAGAGTAGTGAAGGCTCAGAGAAATATAACTAATATAATACAGGGATTTGAGAGTATGACTTATGAAGATAGTCTGAAGGAAAATGGATATTCAGAATGCTAGAAGGAAGATCTAAGATAAAAGAGACACAAGAGCAACATATTATCGTTAATTAGAAGAAAACACTCTACACATCCAAATTTGATTTGAAAGTATTCTTTCTTTCAGACTCATGAACACGTATGTGTGTTTCTTTCAGGTACATGGATACATACATAGTTAAAAGATGATAATGTAATTTCAGCTTGGATGTAAATACAGTTCATAGTGGTTCCTCAAATCATAAAAGAGCTATTGAAAGAATTCTCCTGGTAAGGAGAAAAACTGAATTAAGAACCATGACAATACATTTCCCATCCCTTCCTATTGATCTCTAAGTAGAAAGGGAGCAAATGAAAAATCCTTTTTATTTTCTTCAGCCCAACATCCAAATATGGCTCACAGAGATTGATGATAATTACTGATAATTTTGGTCCCCACTGGTTGCAAAAAAGCAGCAGGGTTTTACTGGACACATTAGGAAATACACAGATATGCACAGATCTCTTCCTTTCTTTGAATATCCAATATATGTGTTTGCAAGGTTTATAATTGAGTACTTATATATAACATTTTATAGTAATTTATATAACATTTAAAAAAAATATGTTTTCAGTTGATGCAAAAGATTTCCCCCCACAGTCTGCAGGGGACTTCCAAGGCTTCACACACTTTAGTTAACTCCCAGGAGTGAACTTCCATGATAGGGTTTTTCAAATAAGAAATATGAAAAAAAAAAACCATGAAAAGTGTAGAGTGATAAGAGAAATAAGTAATGACATAAAGTACAACAGTATAGGTCCTCTACTTCCTTCCACAATAAAATTCAGAATACCATCAATAAAAATATGAAAACCAATCTAAAACTTGTGGAAAATTTGACCAATGGAAATCACTTTAAAAAAAACTTGAAGAAAACTGAAAGATTTAAGTCTTGTTTTAAAAGTAACATTGCCATAGTGTGTGCACTTGTATATCTATAACTATGTAGTTAAGTCTCTAACGTTTCCCTTTAGAACTTTATCCCTGTTAGTATCTCAATACTAAGTTATTTTATTATTATAAATCAAGAAGCCAACACAATCCTAGGTTGCTTAACAGAATCAAAATCCCATCAAGTGTTAGTATGGCTTTATAAAGACTTAGTAAGATCACATTTAGAACACTGCATCCAGCTTTGGTCACCATATTATTAAAAAAAAAGATGTAGAGACTCTGGAAAGAGTGCAGAGAAGAACAACAAAGATGATTAGGGCAGGGGTGGGTTCTAAATTTTTTTACTACCGGTTCTGTGGGCATGGCTTATTTTGTGGGCATGGCTTGATGGTCATGTGACAATTATTTAGGATTTAGCAGAGGTACTGGTCTACCAGGCTTTTAACTGTTTGCAGAGCTGTACCGATCTACCCATTTATTTTTTGCAAGCACTGGTTTACCCATTTATTTTTGTAGGCACTAATCTACTCGTGTATTTTTGCAGGCACTGATTTACTCATGTATTTTTGCAGGCATTGGTCTACTCATCTGTTTTCTTTTAACACTGATCAGCTGTAGGGCGGCCCTTTGAAGTCCCGCGGCAAGAGTTTAAACAGTTTTTTTCCCCTCTAGCCATCAGCTGGGACTCAGGAGGCAGCAATAGATTGGGGGTTGGGCCAAATAAAAGGTAAGAATAACGTGGGGGGAGTGGAGGGGGGGGCAGAACTGGTTCAGTGACATCATATTGTCACCGCTACCGGCTTGGGAGAACTGGGCCGAACCAGGAGGAACCCACCACTGGATTAGGGGGCTGGGAGCTAAACTTATAAAAATGGTTGCTGGAATGAGGTTTATCTAGAAGGAGTAGGGATGACATAATAGCAGTGTTTCACTATTTGAGACTTGCCACAAGGAAGATGGGGGTAAACCTATTTTCCAAAGACAATACAAGAAACAAAGGATGGAAACTAATCAAGGAGAAAAGCAACCTAGAACTAAGGAGAAATTTCCTGGCAGTGAAAATTAATCAGTGGAACAGCTTGTCTTCAGAAGTTATGCTGCATAACTGGAGGCTTTTAAAAAGAGACTGGACAACCACTTGTCTGGAATAGTATAGGTTCTCCTGCTTATGCAGGGGGTTGGACTAGAAGACCTCCAAGGTCCCTTCCAACTCTGTTATTCTGTTAAGAAAATAAAACACACTCAGTTCCTACTCCTGATGTATTTCTAAATGACATATCCCTTTCAATTAATTTTGTCGGTTTTGTTACTGAATTTAATTTATGTAATACTAAATCAAATAAATGATTATTAGTTGATGTTTTAATTAGGAATCAAAATATGATCTTCTGGCTTATTTCATAAAATTGACAGATGTAAATATATGTAGGATTTTAAAAACCAATTGCACAGAATTCATTTCAATTTCAGTCCAAATCTATGCTAATGATAGAACTTTGTTGTTCTTTTAAGCTGAATTTTCAAACAGAATCTACATACAATATTTTTAAAAAGTATGTTTAGCTTAGAGTGGAAAGAAATAAGCAAATCTTTTTGATATCAGAAAGATAAATTTAGAGAGTAGAGAGAATAGATGCCAACATTTTACTTCATACTTTTTCTCCATTAAACCCATTTACCAATATATAATCATATAAAACATATATAATGTTTTTATAGGTTTTATTAATTAAAAGCACAACAAAATGCATTATAATTAACGCATTAAAATGGATTAAGCTTGATTGCAGAATGGAAGTCACATGATGTTGTTTTTTAAACATAACCTTCCAGAAATCCTTATTTGATCAGCGGAAATTTGGTTAGGAGAATGGACTGAGATATCCTAAAGAAGGGAAATGTTGACTAACCAGCACATTCAATGGGAGCAATTCATGCAGCAACATTTCAGATTCTTCAGATTCTGCTAATCATAAGTAAGTCTGGGAAATTAATCTGACTACTGCCTTAGGCATTTCACAATTCTCTAGTAAGAGTAAAATAAACAAATATATTTGTCACTTACTCTTAAAATCTATTCAGAAGTAAAAGTTATAATGTTCAGTGGGCCGTTTTCATAACAAATATATAGATGGATGATGGATGATAGATAGATAGAAGAGAGAGATAGAGGTAAATTGATAGATCAATAGAGATAGAGATGATAGAGATTGAGAAATAGAGATATAACTATAGCCTTAATATATCTCAATTGTTTGGAGATAAGTTAAAACCACTGATCTCAATTAAACTTGAATCTTGTATGATTACATAGTTGGTGAATTAACTTCTCTAATAATAAAATTAGTTCACCGTTATATTTCTACAGATGTTACTTTCCTAGATAAACAATACATGAATACATTTGAAGTGAATTAGTGAATGAAAGTGAAGTGTGGAGTGATTCCAATGTTACTTTTGTAATACATGAAAGATCATATGAGATTTTCTAAAATTCGCTTTCCTGGGCCTATTAGGCATCCTTTAAATATATTTATCTGCTATTAATACATGACCATGTTCTGTTTTCCTTTAAATTCTTTCTTGGGGTTTGTGTGTTTCATAACAGTTTAAACTTCATTACAAAACACAATTGCAGTTGTGCTTAGCCAAGAAAATCTATTTTAAAAACTCAATTATGAGACAATTCAGCAAGAGATTTCACACATAAATTCAAGCAGCTGAAGCCACCAACCCTTATATATCTTATACGGTCCACTGGATGATGGTTAAAAAATAAAGTGATGTCAAGGAGGCTATGACACATTGAACTCAACACTTAAATCACTATCACTCTCCAGCATCTTTATTGTATGAACTGAACTTGGATATGTTGCCTCTTAAAGATTCGCAGTCAATTATTATTGATAACTTTTACAGTTAGGTGATAATTCCCACATCAGGTTCAATTATTGAGATGTTAAACATAGTTCTTATAAATTGGCTACTTTGCTGAACAATGATCTTGACACTGATCTTGATAATTAACTGCATGATTTAAGAATTAATTTTTAAAAAAACTATAAAATTATACATATAATTATACAACCTTGAAAATACAGAAGTTATATTTGTTCTGATTATAATTTATTTTCAGTGCTAGTATAATCTACTATAATTATGAAAGACAAGATAATTCTGTCTACTCCAATGGACTATTTTCTTTTTTTTCTTTAAAAAAAGTACTATAACCACTACTACATTCAAATATATTACAAATGATAGAGGAACATGCTACATTTTTAATGTAACCTTATTCTATGTTATTTTCTATATTTTAAAAAAGCAATTTCTTGTTCCAGACCTAACAAACTCATCAGGAGTACATCCCACTGAGTTTATTTCTGTATATGCAAATATACGTTTGCTTTGTCATTCATTAAATATTAGGTTTAAGATTCAAAGTTTTGTATAATCTGAAAGAGTAACTGGAAATGTTAGCAATGACATTGAGTTAGAACTATACTATTGAAAGTGAGTAGCAAAAGGGGAGAATTCAAAATAACTGTAGAGGCCTTCTACTGGCACAGCAAAATACATGGAAAGATTATCATTTAGAATTCCAATTCCATGAACGGTGAAACTGCTTAAATGTTAATGACTTTATTGATTGTATCATAAATCTACATCCACTTTGAGTTTTTTCTCCAGATAAAACAAAATGCAGGTAATTTTGCTAATCTCTACAAGTATGTTAAAACCTAGAAGTTTTCACTCTAAAAAAGTAATTTTTCAGATTATAATTTTTCAGATTATGATACCTATACTAGACCAAGTATAGCTTTACATTTTTATTTCATATTTACAAATATTAGATTTTGCTACTACAATTTAGCTGTCTGAGCAAAGGAAAAAATTAGGAAGTTAGTAATGGCATGGTTTATATGCTTAATAAGAAACAGAGCTTTATCAGGTGCGAAATATACATAAAACCTTGAATCTGATTTATTTCATAGATCATTTTTTTTCCTCAAGTCCTTCATTGCTTAATTTAGGAGAAAACTTCAAAGATGCACTACTGACATCTTTGAAGCATCCAGCGGAAACAGAATCTGAATAGCCCCTTTTACAAAGGCTTGAATTCAGGATCTAACAAGGCTCAAAAAGCAAATGACCCTGTTACTGCTTCTTTCTCAATAAGGGTCAGGCACAATTTTGCATTTACAACACACTAACTTTGAAATTCTTCCATATGATATGGAATAGTCTGCTATAATGAGTGCCATGATTGTTAGCCTGCTGTTTAGAATTTAACACAGAATTTTAACATCAGCCAATTTAAAATGCACATCTCATCAGAACCTGAGCGTGGTTGCTTTACTCTTATCATCCCATTTCTATTCTTGCTTGAAATAAGATAAAACGAAGGTCATTTAAATAGGGCCAAAGAACACAAAAATTTGTCCTGACTGCCCAGAGAGGCAATTGGTTGTCCCTCTAACCATCCCCCCAATAAATTTTATTGCTGTTTGTCTTGATATTCCACTGCTCTTTATTTCCAGATGCAGAAGCTGAGACCACACATCACTGTTTTCTTTTTCTTTTTTTTTTTCCTCCAAGCTAACTGTACTTAAACTTTGTATCTGATCAACTTAAGTGTATTGGATTTGAAAACAGTTAGTCAATTGTTTTCAGTCCCTAGGTGGTGGTTTATGGTAATGTTTGCATCAATACTAACAAAAGCCATACTGCAGTACAAAGTACATCAAGGAAATGAAAGACAAGGCTGCCTGTTGTCAGCTCTGTCTACAATAAAAGCAGGATTCAGGACTAGGGCAGAGATTGTTACGGAACCGCAAAAATGAATGAGCCACAGAAAACAGAGGGCCGATGGTTCACATCAAAGGTGCAAGGACTGGCTAATGGACAAGGTTGCACATAGGCCAGGAGACTGTAACCTGGACTCATCTGACTAGACCAAAAAAAAAAAAGTCAGAATAAAACAGCCCAGCAAGATTTGAGATTGAGATCCAGGGATGCTCTCCTGTTGGTTCTTAAAGAGAAACAGCCCACTCTATTGAACAAGGGGATATTGACCCACCTGACATGAAAAGTTTACAGTATGTACCATTGCTTGGAATTCAGTAATGTGGTAACCTGTACAAGAAATGGGAATTATTTGAACAGCATCAGAAGCATCTGGGTAAAATAGCTCAGTTAAACCATGACAAATTTTTCAAAACTACTCCTTACAAGTGGCATTGGATGCAAACACATACAAGTACATACACATACATATGCACATGTAATGGGGAAATGTGCCACACCATAATAATGATAAATTAGTTAAATGTGGGATATTTTTTTTATTCTCACTTGTCTTGGCCTGCTTTATCATATATAATTTAAAAGAAAACAATTAAAGGAACTAAATGCTGCAATAATATGACATTCATACAATGGCATCTATTAATATAAGAAGGTAGTTATCCTTTATTTGAAGCCTAACCTCTGGATACCTGCTGTGCTACTAGATGTGAGAATGTCAGAGAAAAATAAGTGAAAGCATATCTCGTCATGGGGTAAATTGCCTGTTGAAAAGAATTGTGTTTAGTTTCTCATTTGAATGCTGCTTTCTGAGAAAGAAAGAAAGAAAGAAAGAAAGAAAGAAAGAAAGAAAGAAAGA
>WNWU01000003.1:37381931-37430834 GCA_012654045.1 Ptyas mucosa | reverse complement strand
ATAGAATAGAATAGAATAGAATAGAATAGAATAGAATAGAATAGAATTTTTTATTGGCCAAATGTGATTGGACACTCAAGAAATTTGTCTTGGTGCATATGCTCTCAGTGTACATAAAAGAAAAGATACATTCATCAAGAATCATATCACTTATTGATAGTCATAGGGTACAAATAATCAATCAGGAAACAATCAATATCAATATAAATTGTAAGGTTACAAGCAACAAAGTTACAGTCATACAGTCATAAATGAGAAGATTAATAGTAATGCAGACTTAGTAACTAATTTGACAGTGTTGAGGGAATTATTTGTTTAGCAGAGTGATGGCATTTGAGAAAAAAATGTTCTTGTGTCTAGTTGTTCTGGTGTGCAGTGCTCTATAGTGTCGTTTTGAGGGTAGGAGTTGAAACAGTTTATGTCCAGGATGTGAGGGGTCTGTAAATATTTTCATAGCCCTCTTTTTGATTCGTGCAGTATACAGGTCCTCAATGGAAGGCAGGTTGGTAGCAATTGTTTTTTCTGCAGTTCTAATTATCCTCTGAAGTCTGTGTCTGTCTTGTTGGGTTGCAGAACCAAACCAGATAGTTATAGAGGTGCAGATGATAGACTCAATAATTCCTCTGTATCAACAGCTCCTTGGGCAGATTGAGGTTTCCAAGTTGGCACAGAAAAAACATTCTTTGTTGTGCTTTTTGATGACATTTTTGATGTTAGCTGTCCATTTTAGATCTTGCGATATGGTAGAACCTAGAAATTTGAAGGTCTCTACTGTTGATACTGTGTTATCTAGTGTTGTAAGAGATGGAAGTATGGAAGGGTTTCTCCTAAAGTCTACCACCATTTCTACAGTTTTGAGTATGTTCAGTTCCAGATTGTTCTGGTTGCACCATGAGGCTAGTTGTTCAACCTCCCATCTGTATGTGGATACATCATTATCTTGAATGAGACTGATCATTGTTGTAACATCTGTGAACTTCAGTAGTTTATTAAATGGATCGTTAGAGATGCAGTCATTGGTATACAGAGAGAAGAGAAGTGGGGAAAGCACACAGCCATGGGGGGGCCCTGTGCTAATTGTACAGGTATCTGATGTGATTCTGCTTAGCTTCACCTGCTGCTTCCTGTTTGTTAGGAAGCTTATGATCCACTTACAAGTGTGTTCAGGTACCTGTAGCTGGTTTAGCTTAGTTATAAGAGGGTCTGGAATGATGGTATTGAATGTTGAACTAAAGTCTACAAAGAGGACCCTTGCATAGGTCTTTGGAGATTCAAGATGTTGTTGGAAGTAGTGCAGAGACATATTAACAGCATCATCTGTGATCTATTTGCTCGGTATGCAAATTGCAACGGGTCTAACAGCAGATCCATGATGGTTTTCAAGTGGGACAGCAGTTTAAGTGATTGTCTGGTAGGACTTTAAGATCCCTCACAGTTACTGTTTTCTAGCCAGGTTTTGCCTAATCTATACTTGTATCTTTGGTTTTTCCTGCCTAGGTGTAAAACCTTGTTTTATTCCACATTAAATTTCATGTTGTTTTATAGGGCCATTGTTCAAATCTGAGCTTGTCTTCTGGGATGTTGGCTATTCCTACCAGCTTAGAGTCATTGCAAGTTTGGTGAGTTCTCCTTCTATTGCCTCATCTTAGTCATTTATGAAGATATTGAAGAATATTGGGCCTAAGAAGGAACCTTGTGGTACCCTACTGCTTACTTCCCTCCGTGTAGATGTAGTACCTTTCAACCCTGAAGCTGACCTGACCAAGGCCATTTTGAGGCTTCAGTGTTGCCACACTGGAGCTGAGGTATAGGGAGAGGGGATAGAGATAGCTGGGGGTTTGTAGCCAAAACAAAATACTGACTCCTGGGAACCAAGGACATTCCCACAGGTGGCTGGAGAGAGGAGGAGTGAAGTTACCAGGTGACCGGACAGCATCTTGATTGGACCATGTGACTGGTTGTTTGGGGAAGAGAAAAAAACATTTACTTTTAATTAGGTGAAAACCGTGGGAACATTCAGAGTCAGTTTTCACCAGCCTTTGCCAATATGATATATCTAATAAAACTATAAATTGAAGAATCTACCTGCCTCAGAGTTCTGTTTGCTATGAGTGTATTACTTGGAACCCTACAGTACCATTAAGGACTCTCCATTGAGTACAGTTTGTCAGCCAGTTACAAATCCATCTGGTGGTGATGTTGTCTATCCCACATTTTTCTAGTTTACCAAGAAGTAGATTGTGGTCTACTTTGTCAGATGCCTTGATGAAGTCCGAGTATACTATGTTCACAGCATTTCGCTGGTGTGATTTAAACAGCATTTACCCTGCTAAAGCTCCTCAATTGCACAATCAAGCAAATACATGCAGAACTGTAGTTGGTTTTAAATTCCGTTGCTACCGGTTTGCTCATGGACATGTGTGTGCTTGCGCATGAGCATAATGCTTCTGCACATGCGCAGAGACGTCCAGGCAGTGGGCGGAGCGTACCAGTGCCACCACTACTGGTTTGCCCGATCTGGGGTGAACTGGTAGCAACCCACTACTGATGCAGAAGTCTCCATGGTCCATACAAGGGTGGGGGCATATGTAAGCTCCAGATGCTGAAATGAAAAAGAAATATCCTTTGAATAAAGAAAAGGATGGGAAGGAGTACCTATCTGGTATTATAGCAGGGGTGAAATGCTCCAAATTTGGACTGGTAGCAAAAATCCCTGCCCAACCCCCCCCCCCCCACCATGCCCAGCTGAACTGCACGATCATCAGAGGCTTTTTTTGTTTTTTTACTTTTAAAAGCATTTTTTCTACAACTTCTTCTGCCGAAAAAATGCTTTTAAAAGTTAAAAAAAAGCCTCTGATGATTGCATGGCTCAGCTGGGATTTCAGAGCTTTTTCAAAGCATTTTTTAACCACCTCTTCTCCGGAAAAGGTTGCAGAAAAAAATGCTTTAAAAGTCTCTCTGACGATCCCAGCTGAGTTGCCTGATCGTTAGAGAGACTTTTCAAAGCACTTTTTAAAACGATCAGGCAACTCAGCTGGGATCATCAGAGAGACTTTTAAAGCATTTTTTTCTGCAACCTCTTCAGCGGAAGAGGTGGTTAAAAAATGCTTTGAAAAGGCTGGGATTGTCAAATGCTTTGATGATCCCAGCTGTGTTCCTGATCGGCAGAGGCTTTTCAAAGCATTTTTTGCATTTGCAGAAAAATGCTTTGAAAAGTTAAAATAAAAAAAAAAGTTGGCCACGCCCACCCAGTCACATTACCCCCTCCCCACTAAGCCACGCCCATAGAACCGGTAGTAACAAATTTTACATTTTACCCCTGTATTATTGTCAATATAAACATCATTGGAATAGTTTATATATGTTCCTAAATTTAAGTAGAATAAGGGTAGAATAGGATCTTCAGTTTCCCATTAAGAACAGCACACACCACTTTCCAACTGAATGAACCCATAATATTGGAGTGTCTGAATATTTGGTTCAGTCCAATCCTAAATTTATCATGACTATACATCATCCTGAATAGCATTACAATAATAGATTATAAGTTATCTTGAAATAAAAGGTATATTCTTACTTTTTCCCATTTATTGATGCATATTTATTTAGTTAAAATGTTTATATGCATAAAGACATAAACTAAAGGTCTATGGCAGATACCTAGTATGAAAAATTAATTCATTATTTAATATGCAGGAATCTCTATTTGGAAAAATGTCCTCAATTAAAAAAATGATTTTTGTTATAAGTAAGCAGCAGGTGTCACCACAGGTTTGGGACAAGCAAATACCTAGGATTCCTGACTAAATTGGACATGCATATAGACATGAAGCTGTTATCTATAGCTGCTTTCCTTCTGACATCTGCTCACCCAGAAAAAAGAAAGATGTCTTCATTGCTGCTAGATGAAACTTGGTGCCCTTCTTTTTCTAATCTCAGTTTGTCAGGAAGGAGTTGGCAAGAAATCAAGAAAGTTTAAATTACAAATTGTAAAATTTAATTTGAATCAAATTGGATATCACATGTAGTTAAATAACTAAAAAGAGGGTCAGTTGCATGCTTTAATAAAGGTAACATATCACGTTACTGAATGAATCTTCTGTTAATATTGAATGTTTAGATGGTATTCAGTGTTTCCCAACCTTAGCAGCTTTAAAATGGTTAGACTGCAACTCCCAGAATTCTGGGAGTTGAAGTCCATAAATCAGAAATACTGAATACCATCTAAAGTAGAACATTTCTACTGTTCTATTTATCAGTGGGTACTTTTTAGTTTTATAAATACATACCTATAAAGATTTATTGACTCAGCTTACATAAAATCTCTAAAATGGTGAGAAATGCTTTCTCTGTGGGAGCACCTGCCCTCTGGAACGAGCTTTCCCGGGAGATACGGAGGATTCCGGATTTACACACTTTCCGCTGGTATTATTTCAACAAGCTGGGCTGGCCTAACTTCTCCAATTACCTATTTTTAATCCGAATTTTAAAAGGGGTATTTTAATTGTTGAGCCAAAATTGTTTAATATGTTTTTTAAACTGTTCTTAAATTTTGTATTTTGTGTGTTTTACCTCTGGCTGTTCACTGCCCTGAGTCCTTTGGGAGAAGGGTGGTATATAAATTCAAATTAAATAAATAAACAAACAAACAAACAAACAAATAAATAAATAAATAAATAAATGTATGTAACTGGAAATTTAGGCATAGTTTTCATAGTACCAAGAACGGTAGACGCATCCCTTTCTGTCATATTCCAGATGTGTTCATTCCAGAACAACAACCCATTCCACTGAATATCCTGACAGTGGAAAATGAAAAGTAACCATTGACCTATTTGGGTGGGGCAAGATTGGGAAGGCTAGAGAAATGAATTAGTAGAGGCTGGAGGAAAACTGTACGGCTACTATACTATAAGAAATATTTTGGGTACATGGATGCATTGTAGTTATATGTCACACTATAATAACTAAACTGTCACAATCATTGTGCCATAGGGAGTAGCGATCAAGACAGAGTGAAAGAACATAATCCTCTCCTATTTTTTTTTAATCAATGTGGAAAAGATTGCCAGAGTTTCCATCTCTTTGTAATAAACCTCCTACAGAATCCTTCCAGTCTTCAATTTTCATGATTCCGAGTTTTCAGAGATCTTCCATGCCTTCATTTAATTATAGATATCGTCAGTCAAAAATAGAAGTATCATTTGGGATGGAGGGAGTTAATGAAAATCTCTAAGAATAGGTAATTAATATTTTTTATACTCAACTACCTAGCCACTTTTCTCTATATCTCAATTTTTTAAAAGACAATAGGCTCATCTAATCCAGAATCTTTTTCCTTTACTGACTATACATATATTGCATACAGATTCCACATTTTTGAGGTTGCAGTAATAAGAATTCTTTGATCTGCTAATCAGTAATACCATGAGGCTATTTTGGGAATTCACAGCCCATAAGAGCACTTTGTACTCTGATGCCATCATTGGTTTTGTTCCCATTAATCTGGAAAAATAACTTGGTAATTTTAAACAATTTATATATAACAGTAATTTCAATCAAATGGCTCGTGCAGTATCTTTTGTATTTCAGCTGAAGAAAGTAGATTGTTGGGGAGGAGGGGGGGAGAAGATGAGGATGAGGAGAATGTTTTCCAGATGGTAGCAAAAGATTATTTGTGGATGAGCACAAAGGAGGAGTCTTTGCTCATAACCAGTACATTCTAGGGTAAAATAAAAGCAAGGGACCCTTAGGTATTAGATTGCTGGGGCCATTTCATTGCTATTGATAGGGATAGCAATTTATAGACATATTATCTGCCAGATGGGAGTGGTATAGAGTAATAAAGGATATGAGCCACGGTGGCGCAGTGGCTAGAGTGCAGTACTGCAGGCTAATTCTGCTGATCACTGGCTGCCAGCAGTTTGGCAGATCGAATCTCACCAGGCTCAAGGTTGACTCAGCCTTCCAACCTTCCGAGGTCAGTAAAATGAGGACCCAGATTGTTGGGGCAATATGCTGACTCCGTAAAAACCGCTTAGAGAGAGCTGTAAAGCACTGTGAAGCAGTATCTAAGTCTAAGTGCTATTGCTATTGCTATTGCTATTTAGGGACACTGTTGCCTTGTAGTGGACAGGGTATTTTAAATTTGCTCAATGTTTGACTTGTAATGGCTGTTCAGAGTTTCAGCTGGTGGTCTTTTCCAGCTCTACTGAAAAATATCAAGAAGTGAACAAAGGACCTATTGCATTACATATATATGACCTAATTTCAAATTTAAGGAAAGCCAAACAAATGTGTAAAATAGGGATCAGCATTATTTCAGGTGTTGAATACCACTATGGGATGTTGCCAATGAAGTGAGCAGCCCACTCTACAAAAACCTTGAGAAACCACAAAATCATACACGACTTTGGCATCTCACCCATGAGATATCATGTGATTTTGTTAAAGATGTTGAAACCACATATGTTCTAATCAGACGTTATTGAGATCTTACAAGGACAACATGAACAAGAACATCTTAGAAGATTTCAGGCATTGTTTCAATATTTTGAATAATGAATAATATTTGAATTAATTGAAGTTTACATCTTTCCTGTATGTAATGTTTCATTGATTGATTGATCATTTGCCATCAAGTCATTTTCAACTCCTTGTGACCACTGTAGATAAATGTTCTCCATCGATCCATAAGGTATCAAAAGAGGTATAATGGCTTGCACAATTCTGATATTTCTAGGTATTGACCATTTTCCAAGGCATTCATGGCTGCTCTAGCAAGTGCTAGATTGGCATATTTCTTGACTGTTTTTTCCTTTATGGTTGATGGTTGATCCCAACATGTAGTATAGTGAAAGTAAAATATCCAATGTAGAACTTGGAATAAAAAGGAGAAATATCTTTTCCACAAGTTCTAGGCCTCTGACTTCATTAGTTCTTTGGGTTAGCGTCTACTTTGTGTCAGATTCATCTCTGGATCACAATCATTCCCTGGATTCAAAGTGCTGGATTCTGCACCAAAGGTTTATGCTTGCTAATTGAATTTGGAAACTGTCTAAGGAAGAAACTTGCAATCCAATATTTGAAAGTTTTAAAGCAGAATGTAGAATCTGTATTTTGCGACATACAAAAGATTGGACATGCCTATAACACAAGGGTTTACTTTCTAAATCTTCATTCTCTGCACTTCCTATCTTTGAGAAATTTGACAATTCTATGCTTTGCCTTTTTTCGCATAAATTTGTTGCATTTTAAAAACATTTCTGAAAATAATAATATCAGGGTTTTTCACAATTTAGTTGAATGGCTAATATATGCATACCTATGAGTAATTCTGGCTATAATAATATAGTCAACAGAAATGCATTTTTATGTCTTAAATGTATGTATTATTATTTTGCAAATTAAAATGTAGGTCATGATATAAAACTAAATTGATTGATTTGATTTGCCATCAAATTGGTGTCAAACTTTAATAACCGTACAGTTAAACATTTTGTTAAAAATATATTAAAGTAAATATAGCCCAAAGCATCTTGCAAATCAACTTCCTCAATGAGTGTAACAATATATATATATATATATTTCCTGGTGGAGGTTATTTGCCATGATTACCAACAAATCTTGAGTTCAACCCTCTTTCTTTTTATAAGCAAAGGTATTATTTCCTTCTAGAAATTACCTTGTTTATAATAATATTTCCAAACCACAGATTAGGAATTCTTAAAATCCTCAAAAATAGCATAGCATAGCATAGCACAGCACAGCACAGCACAGCACAGCACAGCACAGCACAGCACAGCACAGCACAGCACAGCACAGCACAGCACAGCACAGAATAGAAAAAATAGAATAGAATAGAATAGAATAGAATAGAATAGAATAGAATAGAATAATAGAGTTGGAAAGGACCTTAGAAGTCTTCTAATCCAACCCCCTGCTTAGGCAGGAAACCCTACACCACTTCAGACAAATGGTTTGAAAAGGTTAAGACAAATTGAAAATTTGAACCATCTAAAGTTCAAATCTGAGTCATAAATAGCTCCAAGGAGGTCTGTTGTAATCTGTAATGGTCACTAAACAACCAGTTACAAGTCAAGGACTACCTGTAATTTTTGTCAGAAAAAAATGATTGACTGTGTAGTTGTCAAGCACAAATAACCAGCAGCATTCATTTAATTTAAAGCACAGAAGGGTTTATTATTATTGATACCTATACACAAGAAAGGGATGCAGTGGCTCAGTGGCTAAGACACTGAGCTTGTCGATCGAAAGGTCAGCAGTTCAGCGTTTCGAATCCATAGTGCTGCATAATGGGGTGAGCTCCCGTTACTTGTCCTAGCTTCTGACAACCTAACAGTTCGAAAGAACATAAAAAATGCAAGTAGAAAAATAGGGGCCACCTTTGGTGGGACAGTAACAGCGTTCCATGTGCCTTTGGCGTTTAGTCATGCCGGTCACATAACCATGGGGTCATCTTCGGACATTGCTGGTTCTTTGGCTTTGAAACAGAGATGAGCACCGCCCCATAGAGTCAGGAACAACTGGAACATATGTTCAAGGGGAAGCTTTACCTTATAGACAAGAATCTAGTCAACTAAAGGCCAAATTGGTATTAGATAAGGGTTAGAGAATTCATGGGGGGGGGGGACTGAACTTGTTGCAACACAATGATTCTAAACTGGTGACAGGTTTAACTCCATCTTCCAGCTCAGTCTCCTCTTCTTCTACAATAATAAAATAATAAAAAATTAACATGCAGTTTCCTAAAACATTAAATAGAGTAGAAATATATAGCAGCATAAAAAGAAAAGGACGTACAAAATGTAAAGATAGGTTGAAACTATTGCAGCTGACCAATTTGCATGAGTCAAAAATTATTTCCACTTATAGTAAACAAAGAGATTTAAGTATTTTAAGAATTTAGCAATATATGAAGAACCATGCTTCAATAGATCAAAGGCATAACTAGTTCAATATTCTGTTCCTAAAATGGCTAACCAGATCATCTGATTATGATAATCCTTTAAACAGGATATGAATGCAATTTTTTTCCCTGAGTTCCTAAGTAAGAAGTGCTAGAGAAAATATTGCTTCTGATGCTGGTGTTTTGTACTGCAAAGGTGATATGATACTTTTTCTTGAGGTAAAGAGCCAACACAATGTTTCTGTCAAAGTGCTTCATATAATGTTAGAATCTTGAAGTTCTGACTGGTAAAGAAACTGTTTCTCACAAGTGGAACTGTTGAAAGATGCCTCAGAAGCCAGGGGAAGTAAAGCTTTGCTACCTGAATTAGTTACTCTGAGTTACTCTGAGTTACTCTGCAAAGCAGCTTTAATAGGTGTTTCATTCAGAGGATTATCGGTTCTAGTTCAAAGCTGTGCATACAGCTCTAAATTGCCCTTGATTAGTAGTTAGTCATTGGTAGTCTAATCCCTTTTAACAATGTCCAGCTTGAGAGTCATCACTATATATTGTACTAGTACATTCCCCAGGTTTACTATGAATTCTGTGACAAAGAACTTCATTTTGTCTGTCCTGAATCTTCTACTATCCAATCACTGTCAACAGTTTCCACACTATTATAGGCAACTGTTGAATGATCATTCTTCTAAATGTCTGAAGCATTTAAGAAGCCATATAGTGACAGGTGTGTGAAGGATTTTTTGTTTGTTTGTTTTGGGGGGTGTTAAAGGGTGGTAGGAGAAGACTTCCAAGAGGCAAACAGTTTTAATTTCTCCTGTAAAAACTATCCCCAAACCTGGAAAATAGTTCCAAATCTCACAACCAGTACTCCATACTGTCACAATCTTAGCATGCCAAGTGGGAAAATAAGATTCTGGGACACTGTATTGTCTAACTTTATTCTACACAACCCATAATTTTGTGTGTTCTGCATGTTCCTTTTTACCCCTGCAGTCTTACCTACAAATTTCCAGTCTTACCTACAAATTTATAAATTCCAAATCTACGTAGACTATTTTAAATACAAATCCCATAACCTTCAACCAACACAGGTAGCAGGAGTTCTAAAAAGGCTAATTCAAGATATGTGGAATTGCCAGTCTCTAGACTGAGTAAATAATTCTTATTCTTCGTTTTAGAATAGGCCTTCCTCCCCAGTGGAAATCAAGCTAGACTTGTGGTGCAATTTTGCTTTTGCAATATACCGATTCTATATCAACACAACCACATTGCTGTTTTCCGAGCCCAGCACAGAATAAACTTTTCATTTTGCAAATGGAAGGGAATTGTGACTTGAGCACTGAAGAGCTTACAAATCAAAATGTGTAGTCATAAAACAAAAAATAAATGGAGGCAAGGAGCCATCTTGCGTAGTCCACGCCTAAGTGCAGAAATATCTTATTCTGTCAATGTGATTTCATAGCAGGATGAAAAATGTCAAAAATGAGGATGACAAATCAGTCTAGTGAGGAAACATGACTCTGAGATGAGAGATGTCATTTGTCATGATTGTCATGTGCACTTTCCCATCTTTTCTTTTCTGATGAATATTGTTGGTTTCTTGTCTTCTGTTAATTTCAAAATAATTTTAAATGAGCTAATAAGAGTCAGAGAAATAGAACACCAGTGTATTACAGCTCTCAACCATACCCAAAGTGTTCTGAAAGTGTTGAAAGTTTTTAAAGGTGTGACTTGGGAAACCTTTACATTATGAAGCAAGTTGGCATTCTTCGGAAAGTTATCAAATATTCCACAGCTTCGGTCTGAAATATATATTTCCTAAACATAGGTAAATGTGTGTGGCTTTTGTTTAGAATGGACACAGCTGAGCCCAGCTCTTGGAGCCACTGCATAATACGGGTGGTAATTAAGCCACAGCTTCAAGGTTGCATGGGCACAAGACAATTCAGCCTAATGAAGTATCGATCGGCTCCAGTCGAGGTAAAACAAGTTGACATTCATTTAGAGGTAGCATTGTGAATATACCACATTGCAACTCTAGAAAGAAGGTGTTGATTTGGCAGTGTGTGGGGGGAGAGAAGCAACAAGCCTGAATTTTAATCTTGCAAACCCAATTAAGAATCTTATTTACAGCATATTGCTATCATTTAAACAAATGCTAATTGCATACTTCGAGCCCCAATTTATGATTCTTAAATCAGCTGAAATTACAAATTGTTAGAAAGCACAAGTTAGCCAATGTCCCAATTAGAAGTTATGCTAATTTTATTTGCTTTTTCCCCCTTTCTTTTTTTTAAAAAAACCTTAGAATTGCAGTTCCTAATTAGGGTTTTGTTTTGAGATGGAATGGTAAATCTCTATATGGTTCACAAGTAGATAATTACTTCTTATGACCATTCTTTCGAAGTGTGCCATTTCATTAAGAAACTTTAAAAAGTTGTCGAGTGCACCAGAAGTTGTCATTTTTCTTTGTTGCTTTCACTGCCAGTAATTTGTAAATAAAAAAGATGGTATCACTAAGATGATTATGTAAAATTTAAATTTAAACACATAAACCAATCCAGTTTCTTTTGTTATGAGAGGATTGGTTTCATTTGTTTGATATTACCTAAAAGATAGTGCAGAAGACTTTGATAGACTTCATTGTTGGGGCAACATAAACATTGTGAAAGGACTCACTGGTCTTTAATTAACGAAAATGTTCTGTCTCGGGGAAAATCAGAGCTTAGTGGAAGCATAGGATCCAATTCTGAATTTGAGACACAGAGAAATAAAGTGCACACTTTCACTGACATTGCTGAATAGAGAATTACACTGATTAAAAACACTGGCAAAGTTGTATACTGGTTGGTTTGAGAATCTTGCAGATAATCTACAACTCTGCTACCTTTATTAAGGATCTTCCTGGCCCACAATATTCCCTGCTTTTTTATTTTTATGTTTATTACATGAATGTCATAGCTTGAATACTAAATTGTGTTCAAAATTTAGGTTCCAAGTCCATATAAAGTACTTTCCCTTTGAAACAAACGAAACCCAGATTCTTGTGAAAATTGTCTCAGACCGACTTGATAAGATGAATAAGAATCAGGGATATGTCCAGATTGGAGACTCCCATTGTAGTAAAGAAACTTTATGAAATATATAGTAATAGCAATAGTACATAGACTTATATACCACTTCACAGTGCTTTAAAGTCCTCTCTAAGCTGTTTACAGAATCAGTATATTGGCCTCAAGAATCCGAGGCCTCATTTTACTGATCTTGGAAGGGTGGAAGGGTGAATCAACCTTGAATTGATGAGAATCAAACTGCTGAGCTGCTGGCAACTGGCAATCAGCAGAATTAGCTTTCAATATTGTGTTTTAACCAGTGTGCCACCATGACTATTTAATGCATACAGTTGTGCATAAGGGATTTTATTTTATTTGTAGCTACTGTATACTTTAAGGATACCTACAAACCCAGAGTATAGATTTATATAAATTGTATAATTGCCCATCTCAAATTTATATAAATAAATTTGTTGAATGACTGATAATAAACATTGAGATAGTTCCAACTATGTCATTTCAGTCAGAAAAAGAAATGTATGGAATTTCTTGCTAAGGGGCCAATAAGATTGTTTCTCTTCTGTGGCTTCTATATCTTATTCCATATTGTTTCAGAAGAATTTGAACCTCTTGAGCTGATATTTGGGAAGAAAATAATGAAAGTCATCTCATTCCTTGAATCAGTTGGAAAGCTGAAATTCTGTCTTTCTCTCTCTCTCTCCCTTCTTTCTTTCTTTCTTTCTTTCTTTCTTTCTTTCTTTCTTTCTTTCTTTCTTTCTTTCTTTCTTTCTCCAATTATGGAATCTAAAGATTTAATCAATGGATAGTAAAATGATTTAGTTATCAATTAATCAGTCACAGAGTTGAGAATTTGATTAAGAAACAGATAACCTAGATAGCTAGATCTTTCATTTATGCAAAGAAATAGACGTTCTAGCATTCATCTATGCCAATTCTTGTCTTTGATAAAAAAAATAAAATAATGCTAATTTCATATGCTTCTCTTTTTCTAAAGGTATGACCTATTTTTCTAAAAATGCATCCAAACAATCCAGAAGAGTTTTAATGCACCTAAGTGGATTTAAAATCCCTCTGGCAGATACGCAATTCTTTAAAAAGTTACTCATTAGAACATTCTTATTGCCAGATGTTAAATTTCATATAAAATATCAAACTTTGTATATAGTGTTGACAGTATTGCACTGAGATAAGTCTTACAGTATTTTACTAATTAATATGTAGTCACACAACATATTTCTGGAAATACAAATGTGCTCTCTTGGGTTTTTAAAAGCTGCAGTGATTTTAAATATTTTGAGAATGCTTAAGGCCAACAGTCCCTCTTTGTTAGGTAGCACTTTTATCCAAATATATTAACCCAAGACATATCAAAACATGTTTTTATAACAGAAATGGAAAAAGTAGTTTCCAATGAAAAAGGAATCTCAGGTTCCCAGAATCACATTCATAGAATTGTTGCATTTATCACTAAAACAAATGCATTAATCCAATTCATCCAATTATACAATTAAATTGCAGTCTTTATTCCATTTTCTCCATTTCCCTCTTTTCATCTCCCAGTTGTTCTGCTTCTTTCTGACATTCCTTGTATGTCTTCCCTTCATTGCCAAGGATTGCTATCATACCAAACTTCTCCAGCATTCAGAAAAATGAGCTTTTGCAACCATCATGAATAGAACAAGAATGAGAAAAAGAGATAGTCCATAGATATATTTTGACTGAATGAGACAGGCATGGTTTGTGTTGGGTGCTTTATATTACAGAAGCCCAAGGCACCCATTATCTGGTAGGTCATCTACCATACCTGATACACCAGATAGTGCATTTCCCTTTGATGGGGCATTTTGCATGATGTAAAGCCTTTCTTCCAGAATTTTCCTTACAAAAAATGAAATGTACAAAGGTCCACTGAAGTAAAGCAGTTTGTCTTCCCAATGGAGAAGAGAAACTGCTTTTTAGATTAACTTTTTTGTAAAGCTAATCTAAAAAGTTCCTTTGAATGACATGACAACAAAGTAGTCATTTTAGATTGTAGGCTTTTTTAGAAGGTTTTAAGTTTCTGCTTAAATTTTAATGAGGAAAGAGTACCTACCTCAACTTCAGTAGCAGTTTATTGCATAGAAAGTCCCCACCACCAGAAATTTATTGTCTATCTTAGACATGTCCAAGCAGAAAACATGGCAGATACTCAAGTGAAGACCACAGAGCAGGGGCAATAGAATTAGTTAATTTTGCAGATAACATAGACTTAAACATCTAATCCTTTGCACCCTAAAATGAACATATTGAATTGGATTTGGAAAGCAATTGGATGGTTATAGAATCATTGAATTATACAACTGGAAGGGACTTTCAAAGTTTTCCAGTCCAACCCACTTCCCATGACAGGACATGTTATATCATCCTGGACACATGGTTGTTCAATCATCTCTTGAAAATCTCCAGGAATGGTGTACCCAAAACTCCAGTCTGTACTATTGGTTCTCACTGTTCTTAGTTCCAGGTTGGATCCTTCTTTAGTAAGCTTCCAACCATTGCTTTTTATCTTACCCTCAGGAACATTGGAGAATAAGTAGACCCCCCTCCTCCCTACTTCTCTGTGAGTGGCTTTAAGTACTGGAATATAGCTATAGTGACCCCCTAATTCTTCTTTTAATTAGGCTAGGCATACCTGGTTCCTTTAACCATTCCTTGTACAATTTATTCTGCAGACCCCTTAGTTGCTCTCCTTTGCACGCTTTTGTTGCAACATTGTGCAACGTGGTACTTCCAACACTTACATTATGATACTTCTGCAAAATGGATAGTACTTTGATATAGTTTGCATAAAAATCTTTTGGTTGCTACACATTATGCAAAAACGAATAATGTATTGAAAGTTTAAGACAAATAAAGAAATGTAGAATATCCAAAAATTGTGCAGTGGAAAATTAATAACATTCCAGACTTCAAGATTTAATTATCAATATGAAGAAGACTCTTATTTCAAACGGTCCAATCTATCTGGAAAGCTTCAGTACTTTAAAATAAGTGTCATGGATCTATAAGAATAACAGAAATAGGGAAAATTCTCAGAGACTTGACTGAATTGGAAAATCTTATAATGTGTCATTTAGACCATCTACTTAGTCTTATTTATTAACTGGTGAGGTATTATTAAGCAGGTGAAGTATAAGTCAGAACCTCAACAAGTAAAAGATCATGTAATTAAATGGATGCAGAATTTGAATTCAGTAAAAGAGATGCAACAGTTTTCAATGGAAGACAAATATTAAATTACTCTTAATATAATATCTAGAGAAATTTGGTGTAAGATATTTTATCATTAGTATATTACTACAATTTTGAATGAGCACTATATTAAAAATTACATTACAAATGTAATGAGTGGGTCACATCTTTTTTCATATTTTATAGCAATGTTGTAAAGGTCAACAATTCTGAAGAATGATCTATACTGGAATGAAACAAAATTTAAAAAAGGAGCCTGGTGGCGCAGTGGACTAATTCACTGTTATTAAGATCAGCTGCAAGTTCAAATCCTACCAGGCTCAAGGTTGACTCAGCCTTCCATCCTTTCTAAGGTAGGTGAAATGAGAACCCAGATTGTGGGGGCAATAAGCTGACTTTGTATGAAATATACAAAAGTAGGAAGGCTATTGCTTAACGCACTGTAAGCCGCCCTGAGTCTCCGGAGTAGGGCGGCATATAAATCAATTTTTTTAAAAAAAATTACCATTTCAAACTATGGTATTTTAATTAAATTTTACTAAACCATATGCCCCTTCAAATAATACTGAATTAGCTTTTTATGTGTTAACTGCTGAAAATTTCTTACTGAAAAGGTTGCTTCATTTTCTCCTTAGAAAAATACTTAACAAATTGTATGATTGTACTTTGTTATCCAAAATAACATCATACCATAAAAAGAAATTTGATATAGAATTCAGTTTAAACTGGAAACTATTCCTAAACTAGAATGTAATACATGGATTTGTATTACGTATTTGGGTTTTATATGTATGGAACCTATATTCTAATCATGGGATGATTACATTAGAATAGATTCTCAGTATCAGTTCCATTTATTGTAGCTTACAATTTCAGTGTGTGATTTATATTCTGCTTACTATGGTTCCCAACAGGTATTCTCAGTTCAAATTCTAATAATTCTTAATCTTTTAAAATGATATATCTAATTATTCCTAAGTAATTAATGATATATTAGAAAATTGTAACCTCCGGGACATTTTTGGATCTCTTGTTTACTCATCTGTATTTTACACGTTTTATTTATATTTGATTAATGTTTGTTTAGGTTTACTTTCTGGGCCAGCTGCCAATTGTGGGCAGTTTTCAGAAGTACTAGGCTGCAATAATCAACCTTGATGTAACACATATGAATTACTGTAAGCCACCTACACCCTGGTTGGTTTCAAGTAGTCAGATACATTTCATAAATAAATAAATCTGGCAACATGTTTCTCCCTACTCCAGGTACAAACACTCCTTTGCTAGAGATGTTATTTGGTTGTTCATTATCAGTGTTGGATGCAGGAAGACTTTCAGAATATACTCTTTAAGTAAAGGGAAGTGTAACCTAATGTTCAAGAATCCAGTTCTTGAAGTCCTATCCTAGGAATTAGCAACACTTCTAACTTGTTAGATTTCAATTCTATCTATTTTCCTGCAACCAGTCCCTTGCAGTCTGGAGATCTGAGGAATATTTCAAGATCCAATTGTGAAACTGATATTAGCATGCTCTATTTCATTGTACTACAGGCTAATGAATTTACATTATGATGGCTCCAATGGTGAAGCTCTTGGTTCTCATTTAATATTGATTGCTTTTGACCCAAAAGTCAGACTTTTCCTCATTTATACTATACATTTATACTATGGCCCAAAGCAGCATTAATGTGAGGCCTGCCTCAATTCAAAACCCAAGAAAAAATATCCCGACTCCATTGAAGTAGAGAAGGTACTTTTACTAATAGCAGCGAAAGAAAAGCAAGATCTGAGCCAAAAGATATGAAAGTTACATGTTGAACATTTCCTCAAATCCCACCCCCCAGGAACCCAGGCTGAATGTCCAATCCACGTCCCACATAGTGTCATGTGGAGCATATCTTCGGGTGATTTCATCCATCTGGAGTTCTAGGACATTGGCCTTGACTGGGTGTAAACAACTCCATTCAGCAGCACAGTAATTCTGGAGAACAAAACTCCCTTTTAGTTCACATGGGCCTTCATCACACAAGCTCACTTCCCAAACCCCAATGCCATGCCCCCCTCTCTGTGTTACTATGGCAGCCGATAGAAAGGAAGCATCAAAAGGAAAACCCATGCTGGAGATCCGGCTGACATCAGAACTTATTATAAATGGTTTTGTTGAAAGGGACCACAAAGGATATTTACAGTTTGAAATAATAGTAAGGTGAGCACCACTGACTTCCTGTTGCCATCCTCCAATTTAACCAGAAGAATTATTGGTTTCGAAGTTGGCTTTTCAGATGGACAATGACCATGCCTCTCCTTAATTGTGACATAAATTTTTAATGCTCTGATGTACTAAATGGAATATAAAGATTTCCATGTACCGGGATTATTATATCAAATAGTTCAGTGAACTTGAGAAAGCCTTTCAGTTTTTCCATTTCTATTCAGGTTATATGATTATAACACCAGGAAAGATTAGCCTAATTGAATGTTGTACAGCAATTAAGAATATGAAAATTAATTTCAAGTTTAATTTTTTGAATGATGGATAGTGTATAGAAGCCAAAGATTAAGCTAGTTGAAAGGTCTGTAGAAAGATCAATGGTCAACATCAGTAGGGTATTATATTAGATATGAAAAATCATAAAAAACCTAAAAGGAAAAGGTTGAACTAGAAAGCTTGAAAAAATCCATTCTGCATTTTGCAGCTTACCCAAAGGCCTAACTTTGGATAATAAACCAATTCTATTTAAATCAAGGTTAATTTTTTGCTTGATTTACTGTTGGGGATGCACAATGTTGCATCCCATATTGGCCCTCTGAAATCGCTAAATTTGCCTTGCAATTAAAAATAGTAATACAACTATACATATGTGGGGAGAGGGGTATTGAATTCCATGTGAGTTATTAAAGATATTAAATTTTTATTGGTTGGATCAAGTATTGGCTTTCTTATTCACTCAGACTGAATTGATCATTCCATCAAGATGACAAAGATGCCAATCACAGTGCCTATTTATAAGAAAGATGATAAATCTTACCCATCAAATCTTCACTATCCTTTTAAGACTATTTAGCAAATCATATGATAGGCATCTTTATTGGAAATTAGACATTGGCCGATACAAGAAAATATATTGGCAGAGGAGTAAGTTAGATCCAGTCAGGTTGATCAACGCTCAATTTGTGCATAGTGTTACCTCATCTAATGGAACATACTCTTGCTGCTTTTGTGGTTTATGAAGTCTTTATTGATGTAATCCCTAGGGTTAGTCTTTGAGCAAAATTGACAGGCATTTCGATTGACCACCATCTCTTTTTTCTGATCATAATGCTGCGTGAGAACACCTCAATGCAGGTCAGATGTGCACTTTCAGAGGATTTTCTGCTCCAATTCCCATTCAGATAGGGATTAAACAGGAGTATTTTATCTGGCCTCCTTTTCAGGTCTTTATATGAACCACATAACTCAGGCTCTGAAAAAGCATCAATTTCAATTCCCAAGCTGGATAGATCTATTATGGTTTTCCTCTATGCTGATGATATGATTATCCTCTCTACAATGTTGGCTTATATTGTTCAGAGCAACTACTGGATATCAGCTGCACCAAAACAAAAATAGGGTAGTCTTTATCAAAAAGTTACATAATCAGATCTCTAGCTGGATGTTAAATGACTCCTGCATTGAGCAAGTTAACACCTTGAAATATCAAGAGTTACGTTTCAATCATCTGCAGTGTACAACGACAAATTAAAGCCATTCCTAGTAGTCTCACAAGACAGCAGATACAATTGTATCTTTTTTTTCTACCAGAAGAGGTAATAGTGATGCTGCTATTGATATCTTTAAAACTAAAGTGATCAATTTTTTGAGTTATAGTTTGCAAACTTTATTGCCTATTTCTTCTCACTCAGATTTGTTGGCCTGGATGAGTCAGACAAGATATTCAATTCAATTTGGGCACTCAGTTTTTTTTTTACTTTTATGATGTTAATAGCTTTCTGTGATGCCACCAAGTAGATTTCTCAGCTTCTGTCATATATTAGAAATAAAAACCTGATGAGGCACAATGTGCTGAAATAAATACTTACTTCAAGATAACTGCATCATCAGCTATTTATATCTGCATGTCATCAGCGTTTTGACTGATAACCTTTCAAAATTCTCTCATACTATAATAGGCTACATGCTACAGACTCAGTTAAGTTCAGAATGACAGGAAATTCATTTTCACTTTTGTTAGAATTACTTAGACACAAAACACTTGTCAATCTTCAGTGTTATTCTCTCTTCTTAATGTTATGCTACTACATTACACAAATCTTTTAATTTTAAATCTTTTTGTTTCTCTTTTTCTGATTGTGTCTGCATATTTTGGTTTTCTAATTGAATAATCATTTTTCAATTGCCAGCATTTACAAAAATGTAATCAAATAACACTCTTGAATGTCAAGGACCAATCCTTAATATGTATATTCTTTTGAAGAAATTATAATAAAAATTACCTTTATGAGTAAGGTATAACCCCCCCCCCCAAACCAAGCATTTTTTTCTCCTTGGTGCCTATAGAGAATATTCAAGGTCTCTTCAAAAGAATATTGAAAAACTCAACAGGGATTTGCTCTGATGACTTCTGGACCTACTAGCTACCTTACCTCTCCCCTCCAGTGACATCATTCTCCTGACTGTGTCCAAAATAAGGCAAGTTAGGACAAATAGCTAAATGTTTATAAAAGAAATAAGCATTACGAATAAAGGCAAATATATGTGTCCCAGGATAATGTTGCAGGATCCCATCTGGGTTGGTCACCAGGACCAGAGGTTCTACTTGACACATTTTGGTGAAAGAGAAGTTCCAGCATGAATCTGAAAACTCAGAAGATTAAATCTCTGGTCCCAGTAACCAAACCATGTTGGATCCTGAAATAAGCATTTACTAAAATACTGATTTTATAAAATGCTTATTCACTAAACATATTAAGTGAAACTCTTTCTTGTAGATGAAGTCTAAATGAGCATAGGTGTGTCATCCATCCAATGAGATGTCTGTCAAGCCTGGTAGTCAGACAGAATTTGGGAAGAAGGACAGGCAGGAACATTAAGACTATAGCAGACAGAGGGTGATATGGTGGGAACCTGAGGACAGGGGGCACTTGGGGACATCAAAAATGCCGAGTAATCCCAATATCCAGTCCTCAGGGTTCATCTCCCATTCTAGGTAATCATAACCTTGGTGGCCCTGGACTCTAGCCCTGGGCAACTGACTCATAACACCAGTTGTTGGTAATAAATCTGTTCTCATCCATGATTTTATTGTGGCAGGACAGAAAATATGATTTCTATGGACCCAGAAAAACCCAGACAGAAGACTTTCCCTGTCTAAAATAGGTCCACCTGGGTTTTGGTTTGTCACCAGCCAAGAATCCAATGGAGAGGAAGGGGAATAGCAATTATCATCTGCTAATTGTAATGGGTCCTCAGAATTCTGCTCTGTGGATACGCAAGAGTGAACCTCTCTAGGGGACAATTGCTGACATAGTTAGAATGCAGTATTGCAGACTAATTCTGCTGACTGCCGGCTGCCAGCAGTTCGGCAGTTCGATTCTCACCGGCTCAAAGTTGACTCAGTCTTCCATCTTTCCAAGGCGGGTAAAATGAGGACCCAGATTGTTGGGGGCAATATGCTGGCTCTGTAAACTGCTTAGAGAGGGCTGTAAAGCACTATGAAGCAGTATATGTCTATATAAGTACATATGTCCCTTATATATACTTATATAACTCATGACCTAGTCACCTCTTGAATGGATTACTGTAATATACTGTACACAGGACTGGCCTTGAAGACCACTTAGAAGCTACAGCTAATCCTGAATGTGACAGCATAGAGTGTTGGACATATGTTATTATGCTAGTGATATCCCTGTTGGGGTAAAACATTGATCTTTATAAGCTGTAATGGATTTTGAATTGGACAGCAGAAGCAGCAGGCAAACTGAAATTGCTTAGTAACTGTATTGAAAGGAGGTTCTTGTGTTTTCCATACTTTGAAAGGAGTTTCAATCCTGCCATCTTTCATGTTTTGGAGGGGAAAGCCGGTTGTTTTCCCATAAGCACGCACTGTTTTGTGGGAAAGGAAATGAAGTTGGAAGAATGTACCAATCACTTTTCTTCATTTGTCTCATATGAAATCAAGAAAGATGGCATCAGCTGCTGATTTTGTTCCTGCAAGCAGAATAGAAAGTGGCAATAAAGACAGGGCCATTATGCTGACATATTCTGCTGACTCAGGGATTGGAAGGTAATGTTGTTATCTGTCCCCCATCAGTCAGAATGTAAAAGGAGAAAGTTAAATTGCTTCTTACTCATAGAGTATCAAGAAATGTATGAAGGCTAGGGACTGTTTACATATTGCATCTTTGTTCTGAGTCTAGAACTGAACTGCAAATGTCTTCTTTGTTCTTCTTTGCTATTCTAGATTCTTCTTAGATATAAAACTGATCCCCCCCCCAATGGAGTGTCCATTTTGATATTGTTGCAGTTGTGCCAGAAATAAACTGCCAGACTATCTGTTCTGAAGATATTTAAAATTTCCAGGGTATTTCTAAAAAGAAGGCATTTGTAATACATAAACAGAGCTTATCATTAATCCTTTAGTTACTGTGCAAACCTAGCTTTGCAGCTGAAATAACAACCCCGCCTAAAATGAATTGACTGTTGGCTCAGCTTTTGGCCTTGTTCATCTCCAGGAAAATGCTTCTCCAAAATTTCTAGTAGAAGTTTTGCACGTGGCTTGCCTGTTGCTACCAAAACAGCTGGGTCAGATACATATTTAATTAACTGTATCCATTCTTTTCTTGATTTCTAGTGTGTAATTAAACTCTAAGCGCTTTGGGACATCCATTTATATGAAAACTCCCTAGAGGTGCCTGCTGTTGCTGTTAATGACAAATTGGGGGTGGGGGAGGGGGTCGGATACTTGAACAATAATTTTTCTGTGGAATATTTCTTTCCTCAAGATATACTTCCTGTTGTTTTTAATAACACCACAATAATTAATACTACTGAACATTTCAAAACTAATATTAACATTACTACAAATGTTTATAATAAAATACCATGAATATTAAGGAAAGATCATATTGGTGTTCAAAGGATTTCGGAAATCTGCCAGTGTTTTTTTTAAAACAGCCATAATGGTCTGAATGAAGCTCCAGCTGCTTTTTTGTATGTTGTATTGTGTCTCACATAAAAAACAACAACAACAGCAGCAGAGCTAAAATCAAACCTATATTTTTAATACATATTTCTAAAGATTCTTGAAAATTTCCTGGCCCTTCATTTGAGTATGCCTACTGAGTACAATAAAACTGTAAGTAAACGAAGCTTACGCACCATAAACAAATGTAGAACGGACAACATAAATCAAGTAAATATGCGGTTAACTTCTGTAATTGTACATATGTACAGTGTTCAACTATCGATATAAACTTTTCGGAATTCATGAATGCTAAAAATTCTCATTTTCTCTTTCTTTCAGGGGTTTGTTTAAAAAAAAACTTTTCTCTGTGGGTTCAAGTGAATAAAAATGGCTATAACTATACATTACAGAAAGACATTTCCACAAGACCTTTTTCCTCTTCTCTTTAGTCACTGAGTCACTCAGCAGGCAATGAAACATTTTACTTCATGATATAATTTGTGGCTTCTATCACCTCTTATTAGATTATTTTTATTAGATAATTTTGTGAATTTTGTATTATTTTCCTGTTTTTGTTAAATGCTTTTAATTTTGTAAGCTTTAACTCATGTTCACTGCACTCAGCACATACACTAGGGACGTGAAATATAATGTTTTAAGTAAATAGGTACTTGCACTAAGTAAAGGAATATAAATGCAACAAGACTATAGTTCTTAAACTTTTTCTTACAGTAAGGGAAAGCAACAGGGAAGGCCACAGTGACGATGATTTGCAATCTTCTCTTTTGGCTTCTCCAAATGTCAACAGGTTCCAAGAAGAGGAGTTGCAAGGGGAGAAAAGAGAGGAGAACAGAGTCATTCTGCAACTGCAGGAACAGAGCTGAAAATCTTCAGGATTTCAACTCTATTCCTGCAACTAGCAGAAGGATTCCCCCTCTGTGCAAATAGATTGCTGCAATTTATTTAATATTAGTTAAATAAATTATTTATTCAACTAATTATAATTATAAAGGATGCAGTGGCTCAATGGCTAAGATGCTGAGCTTGTCGATTGAAAGGACGGCAGTTCAGAAGTTCGAATCCCTAGTGCCTAGTGAGCTCCCGTTACTTGTCCCAGTTTCTGCCAACCTAGCAGTTCAAAAGGACGTAAAAAATGCAAGTAGAAAATTAGGGACCAAATTGGTGGAAGGTAACAGCGTTCCACGCACCTTTGGCATTTAGTCATGCCGGCCACATGACCACAAAGACATCTTCGGACAGCGCTGGCTCTTCGGCTTTGAAACGGAAATGAGCACTGCCCCCTAGAGTTGGGAATGACTAGCACATATGTGCAAGGGGAGCCTTTACCTTTAGTTAAATAATGTTTGAGCAAGAAAAATAGGTTTTGAGCCTTTAGAATAATTTTTAAATATTTGAATTTTACTATTGATAATTAGTGATTTATAAGATAGTTTATCTGGCTTGACAGAAAATTAATTAATGCACTTCAATTAAATGAACACCTTTGTAAATATTTAGCATGTTTTGCAGCCTGTGCCTTTGCCTTCAGTCTGTTCTAGATAATATACACAGATTAAATCTAGGAACTGAAGTCACAGGGTCAAACCGAGCTCCTTTTTTATTTTCCTAAATTTGTCTTGCCAGTACTTTTTCACTCTTTTTCAAATGTATCGTGTCTCCTTCTTGTGACATTCTTTCTAACTATAAGTTTTTCTTAATTGGCAGGTTTGCATTTGAATTTCCTAAGTTGCATGACCCAGTGTTCCTCATTCGGCAGTGTCAGGAAACAGAAATGTCACTGTTGATTAGGAGGTCTGATCCTTGGGCTCCTCTTTTTCATATAGTCGGCTGTCTTGTTCTGTACATACTTCAGCTGCAGGGTCAGCCTTAGGGGAACTCTAAACAAGTGTCCACCTGGGACACCAAATGGAAGGGGCACCGGAAGGGGCAAGTGTTCTTTCAGCTCATTTGTCTCCCACCAAAAGTCACTTCTGTCCCTTTAAATGTAAATATCTGCCAGTGCTGCCCACACAGTTTTGTGCCTCTGGCTTATAACACATGGCACATTAGTGATGTTAACATCACTCCCAAGCATTGTGACATGGAGAGGTTTGCCTGTTAATGCTTTTCCTCTGAACTGAAGTGCTAAAGCTTCATTTTTGATTCCAAAAATCTGTTATACCTACACTAACCCTGTTTGGTTTGCTGTTATCTCTTCTTGCTTCAGGCACAATGAAACTATAAAGATGGCCTGGAAAAACTGTGTAGATCACTTATACACAGAATGTGTATGGTACAGTGGGAAAGAGAAACACACAGAGAAATGAGTATACAGGGATAGTGTTCAACCTTATTTGGAATCTTGGATTTTTCTGTCTTTAATGTACATATTGACCTAGAGTACAACAATATGGACAGAAATCAGGTGTGTGAGAGGGAGGGAAGGAGAGGAAGGGACAGAGGGAGAGAGGGAGAGAAAGAGGTACAAATGTTTTGGTATTATTTTACACTAATGGGACTAAAGTTATATTTCTAGGTAAGTTTCAGATAGCCACATTACATGTTTCAGGACTTTAAATTTCATATCTTCCATGAGGCTAATAAAATAATAAACTAAATAACTACTAAGTATAATAAATAATTAAATAGTTGAAAAGGAGAAACAGTAAACAGCAATTTAAATCAATTAGAAGTAAAATAATAAGGTATCTTTTGCTTGGAATGTTGACAATATACAGTAGAAGATGTTATTAAACAAACAAGATTTTTTATTTGCCATCCATATAACAGACATCTCCAAAGAATAATCCTTAATATTTAGTAATACTGGTGGTCAAAATCTAACCTACTTATATAGTAAAAGGAAATTGGACAATTCAAGGCTTTTCTTGATAACTATATAGATTCTTCATATCTATGCCAGAGTATTTAATAGTAATCCATAAATATCTTTAGTGGCTTTAATTTGATTGATAGTTTTTAACACATTGCATTGTACTGTATTATAATTTATTATTGCACTTCTGAACATTTGTATTTTTATTGTGCCTTACATTTTTAATAAAGTGGAAAGTAATGTGTAAATTCCTTAATAAATAAAATAGTAACACGAATCTTTTTCAACCACAACAGTCATAACATTTTTGGCTTAAAAAGATTCTAAACATCACCATGTGTTAAATTCCATAAAAGATCATCAGCAAGATATTATTTGTGCTTAAACTATCATAAAGAAGTTGCTTATGAAGGAATATTTTTTGACAAGAATAATTTCTACATGCCTAAAAGAGCAAACAAATAATTTTATCCCTCTGTTACGTAAATTAGATACGAGAGTTACGTACAATCTTTATACTGGAGGATATTCCAGCTAAGAGGTACATGAATGTAAATTAATGAAAGAGATACTTAGCAAGATAAGACCAATGTTTATCAACCATGGCAATTCACCAGCCAGCATCTTAAAGTTGCCAAGATTGAGAAACACTAGATTAAAACATTTGAGACATCAGGATATGAAGGCAGAAATAGGTTCAGATTCAGAAGCAACTGGCCATGCTGGTAACAATTGAGCTTGTGTAAAACTGCCAAAGAAGCAACCTGTTTGCATGGTTATATCCTCTGTTTTAAACAACAAAAGAAGAAAACTTAATGTAGACACCAGTAATTATATTAGAAATAAGCAATGCTGGTCGGAATCAAGTTATAAAATGTTGCTTGAGGGAAAATACAGTAAATGGAAAACATTTGTGCTCTTTGGAAAGATAACAACCAGAAGAGAGTACTTATTTATGCCACATGTACTAATCAAACCTCTGAAAACCTGTGAAAAGTATGGGCAGAGATAAAGGACTAACTGCTTATTCAACGTTGATCACTGTTTGGAATGGATGTGGAAACAAAGCAACCTACTGCGTCACCTCTTGTTATCTGATGCAGAACCAATATTCCCCTTCAAGATTCAGTGTCTAATCGGAGTCTGTGATTCATTTGATTGATGTTCCATGGGATGGTGTTTAGAAAAAGAGGGAGGGGAAAGGAAGTTAAGCTGTAAAGAACAGCACACATTTGACTTCCAATATTTAATAAGTTGGACTCCAGGGGTTGTATATCATCTTTTAAAAAAAAAAAGCAAGAGGAAAGAATAAACATTCTTATTAAAGGGTTAGCCATGTAGCAATGAATACTGCTCATAAAGCAAGATACTTTATAAGGACAGATAGGAAAACCAAAAGGAAGGTAATATAGAATTATACTTTACACTTTTATTAGCAAAAATATCATATAAACTAAATTAATGTGATGCTAAGATAGTTGACCACAAACTCTCAATAAAAGTCACCATAACCTTATGTCTACTAAAAATTCAATATTATCAATCCTCTACTGGATAAAATGTAACCCTGAAAATGTATTGACGATTTGTCATTAAAGACGCAAAGCTAGCTATTAGAAAGTTATTTCTAATAATAGCTTTATTAAAAAGAGAAACGCTATTAACTGAGGCATTCTGATTAAATTCCATGACTTTTTGATTAGTACTTAATTTTGAACTAAAAAAATTAGTTCCCCACTTACTTCTCATAAGTATCTAACTGAACTTCTAAAAAAGGCTTCTTCAAAAGTAATCCTATTGCTAGCAACTAAACCTTACTTGATGCAAAGGAAACTTACAATAATTTTCTCAAAAAAAAAATTTCCTTTCACTCTTTATTAAACATGACCAAAAGTAAAACAATGAGTGGCTCTAGAATCTTCCATTTTATAATTAATTTGTAAATAGTATATTTGTAAATACTTTGTAGTTCTATATACTACAAAGTTCTACACAGATCACTGTGCTGTTTAAAATCCTGCTTTCCTTTTTTTTAATAATTAGAATTCTTATTATTTTCATCTGTACACAAATTGGAATTGGGCATTTCAAACTGAAGGAAATCTCCCAGTAAAGAAACATCCTTTGACGTACTTTTACTAGAGGATTACCTTCTGTAAATTAGAATACAGCCTTACTCTGCTCAAAAACAACCTTGGTCTTATTATGCAACTATTCTGTGAGCCACTATATTAGAAATTCTAGGCAACAGCCATCTACAGATTGAGGGCCTCTACTATAAAGTTATTCCTATAAACAGTTAATCTATTTATACAGTTTATGCATTTATTAAAGATTGATATTGAACAATTGATTGATTGTTTTTATTCCTATGCATTTTTTCCTTTTCTTTATCCCTATCAACTTTTCGACATTGTTACACACTCTTTGCAATGTTTACAAACCAACCACAAAGACTCTAAAATATATGTTATATTGAAAAAGAGTATTCTGAAACTTTACTGATGACATTTCACCATATGTATACAGAATACTAGAAGTTTGAATTTAGGGAAGCTAATGACGTTGGAAAGAAAAGAAAGGTGGGCAAAGAAAATTGCTGAATTGGAAAAACTGGATCTGAAAAATAAATTTATCCAGGGGAAAGAAGGCAGAGAATACACGGCTGAAATTGGGAATAAACAACAGGGAGGAATGTCCCCTTTCCATGCCCTCTTCAATAATATGTTTTGAATGTGCATTCAAAAGTAGAAAGATACTAAGTATAGTAGAATATTGGTTTCATGTTTTAGTAATCTTTTGAACTTTGCTATGTTGGAATGTGGAAGAAATTGGTGCTTGGTACAGACAGAAGTATAGAGCCATCTTGTTGCTTTGACACAATGAGAATAGGCTGTATGCCAAAGGTTTTTTTTTAGCATAAATGTAGTTTATTCCTATGTTATGAATGGGAGGAAAACAAATTGGCATTGCTGTGTGGATTATCCTCTGTATCATAAGGGCTTGCAAAGATTTCAGACAACTAACTGTGTTGGCTCAGTGTCTGGCAGTAGCAGTCAAATAAATGTGGAAAATCCATAAAACTGCTTACAGGGAAGTTGGTATGGAATAAGGCCTTTGCTACACATTTATTTTCAAGCAACAGCCAACCAAGCTTAGATCATTGTGACATGCTCTAAATGGGAGGATGCCCTTGAAAGTCACCAAGAAATTGAAGTGCATTCAGAATGCAACAACCAGACTTTTGTTGGATGATTCTGATTAAGAGTATGTAATGTGTGCTAAGCTGCACTGACTTCCAATAGAATTCTAAGTTAAATTCAAGGTGCTTGTTATTTTATATCAATCCATAAATGGTTTGGGTCCCATCTCCTAATCATGTATTGGTTTGTTTGCTTTAATTACAACTCTAGGCAGTTAGCAGAGTATAGATAATTAGGATGAAGACAAATCAAACACATAACAATAAAAGTGAGAGAAACAACTGTTGCATAGATTAAACATTGATCAGAAAGCAGGTCAGACACTATCCTTCTCAGTGTACTGGAAAAGGCTTTAAGGCTTCCTGAAAATAACAGGTTTGGGTTACGTGGATTTCAAGAGGAATGTGTTCCAAATGATGGGGAAAGTCACAGAGAAACTTGTATTAAAGATTTTTTCAGTAAGTTGCATTTCAGGAGCTACAGTCTTTAACTGGAAGCTGACTATATGTGCTGGCCTTGAAGGACAACCTGAAACTCAGAAGACTTAGCTAGTTATGGGAGTAGCATCCATTCTAAGGACCTTTAGTCTTCTTCTCTGCTACCCTAGAGAGAGAGAGAATGTTGCCTTTTCCCACAATAGCTTTTGGACTTAGTCTATCTTTTGGACTTTTTAAAATGCTGACTTTATTTTATTACCGTATTTTTCAGATGCACCTTTCCCCCCCCAAAAAAAGAGGGTGAAAATCTGGGTGCGTCTTATACTCTGAATGTAGCCCTGCCCAGCTTCTCAAATGGAAGTTTCAGAGGCTGAAAAAAGCATCAGAAATGAAGCATCAGAAAAGAAGCCCACAAACAGAGCTTCAGAAAAAAAGCCTCCAAACAGAGCTTCAGAGGCTTTTTTCTGAAGCTGTTTTGCAGGCTTTCAGAGGCAGAAAAAAACGTTTTTCCTGAAATGGAGTTTCAGAAGTTTCAGAGGCAGAAAAAAAGCAAAAAAAAGCAAGGCACAGAGCTCACAACCAATGAACCTGTTCAGGGGTGGGTTCTACTTACCTTTACTACCGGTTCACAGTGGGGCCACGCACATGCATTTTGGTGATGGTGGGGTCGGTGGGTGGGGCCTCCCGCCAGTTTTACTACCAGTTCTATAGAACCGGTGTGAATCGGGGGCAACCCACCACAGAACCTGTTGCTAAAATTCACTTCTGGGAACAGCTGATTGGGGGTATTCTGGAAGGCTGATCCACCTGCCAATCAGTTTTTTTCTTATTTTCTTCCGCCAAAACTAAGGTGCGTTTTATACTCCGGTGCGTCTTATACTCTGAAAAATATGGTATTTGTTTTTTACTGTTATAATTTCATTAAATTTGCTATGGTTTCTCATTCTAGGAGACTCTGGAAAGCTTACAAAATCCAACACATAGTAAAACAGTTAAAAATATAAACAAAATAAGACAGATTAAATTAAATACAACCACAATACTACAGTTATGGCAGGAGCACCCTCAAATGTGTTAACTCCAGATCTTTGAACAAAGCCAGGTTTTAAGCTTTCCGAATTTCAGAAAAGGCAGATACTGTTCCAAATCATACTGCTCAGGCAGCAACAATTGAAGATAGGTCATCACCCAAATCACTAGGCCTTATCTATCAATGTCATGAACAACTGTGTGAAGATGAGCACCTACAGTCATTGTAATCAAGCCATGTTGTATAGCAGAGGTGAAACATGGTCATAGGGACTTTTACTGATATATTTGAACCTACTGTTGCTTTCAGATAGTCTTCAAGGTCAGCCCCATGTAAATCACATTACAGCAGTCCAATTGTGAGGTAACCAGGGTGTTAAAGACCATTTGAAGGACTCCTAATCAAGGAAAGAGTACAACTGGCACACAAGATAAACATGTACAACCTTTATAATACGGAGAGGGGTTGATTATCGTTAATGCTTTTAGATTTGTTCCCTCTGCATGATGGATTGGTTTAGATCATTCATATGGAAGTAAGAGTCACCTGAAATAACTGTAAACATCCATTAGTTCCTGTCTGTTTTAATTATCCTTAATACTATATTTATGTCCACAACATAAAATGATCTTTCAAAATCAGGGCTATTCAGCTACTACTAAGAACTGGTTGTAGATAACTGTTTTAGTAATTATGTTTGGTCTATCTATTTGCATATTCTTTATAGAAAGGACATTGGAGATAATTTTGTGTGCTATGTATTTCAGATCATTTGGGTTTTAACTATATTGATTTCCATCCCACTCTGCTATTTGCTAGTCAGATTCATAGTTTTCTCAACATCTTCTCTCAGACACTTAAGACAGTCTTTCTAATCTTAACTGATGGACCCAATTATAAAGGTAAGATAACTCTATTATTAAGAAGAAGCTTAATATAATAAATCAAACTATAAATAACCTTAAAGGACTCTTCTACACAGAGCTGTACTTAACATATGCTTTATTAAGTAGAATTTATAAATTATACAACCTTTCTCTTCAATTTGCAGCATTTCTATCCCACAGTAAAAAGCCTTATTTCAAACAATAATATAATATCAAACCAATAAAAATAGCCCTTCAAACAGAAGGCACTATATCCTTCATAGATATTGCATTTACTACTGTACATTTTAATTGCCTTGAAATTGTTCAATAATGCACATATTCCACTGTCTATTTTCCAGCTTCAGATTATCTTCCCATGGAATATTTTAAATAGCTTGGAAATGCTATTTGTCTTTTCAAAGCTACAACTTCTTCTTAAAAGATTTGTCCGTTAAGCTTTGGGTATGTACAAATAAAAATATACTATTTTCAAACTGAAAACACAACTTCTGAATAGTCTAGTTCTTTGCGCACATATCCTACGTAGGTTTGATTTTACTTGGTTTAGCAAGAGTGCATTTTAATTTGCACTGATTATGTTGCTTAAAAGAGAAGCTGCCAGTTGAAGCATTTGTTACTGCTGACTATATTTCCTTTGAAATCCTACCTATGTAATAGACTAAATTAGCTGCCACTTAATGCCAGTCTGGAGGCACTCACGGCTGCTATATTGGCACAGCATGTTCGTAAACATTCTGACGCTGACAGAACAAGAGCTAATTACGGAAATGTTAATAATGCATTAACTATGGATGGCTAGATAGGTGGGTGAAATGAAAAGTTGAGTTTTCTTGTGCATAAGACTCCCTTATGTAAAGCCTAGGAAATGGCATGTTGGGTATGAAACAGGGGATAATTTTACATCAGGACTGTCTAGTTCCTCACATTCAAGGCAAGTAAAAAAAGAAAAAGCTGTAGACAGGATTCCTATGCAGGGCAACAAATCCACACACTATAAGCTGTTGAGATCAAAAGGGAAGAAAAGTGTTCATGTAAAAAAGGAGCAGAATTGCTTGTACAGAAAGCCTGCTTTCATAGATTTCACCCACTCTGTTTTTGATATTGCTTCCATACTCAGTAAGGCCAGCAGTACAAAGGTCAGCTACATAAAGGAGCTTAGCAAGCATAATGAATGTGACACTTGTTTAAAATACAGAGAACATAATACATATAAAACCACTTAGAGTCACTATATATCAATTTCTGAATTCCTTTGTTCTCATGCTGCATACAAATCACCCTGAAAAATATTTCAACTTATTTTTCTTTAAATAATGAATGAAAAGTTGCATTTACCTAAGCATACATTATGGCGTACAATTTTCTTGCTAGGGATTTCATATAGCTGCTTTTTTAAAACTTAATGACTATGCAAGTTTCATTTTTATAAAAAGCCATGTCAATTAGTGCTTAAAATTAAAAAGTGGAATGTAGTTACTTTATGCTAATGGATAACCTTTCTAATTGAAAAGGATCAAAAAGGATTGGCTTGAAGAAGCCAATCAGGTTGTTCTGGATATCTTTTAAAAAGGAAGGTAAAGGACTAATAAAAATGGAAATATCCTAATGCCAGTTTTAAAATTTCCACAGCAGTGCTGTGATTTATCTAATTCAACATATTTTTGAAAATAAACCTCTCAGACATACAAGTCACTCAAATTATATAGTTCAGCATTGGCCTGTCTAACTGATTACAGCCTACTAAAGACAACAGGTGGTAGACAGGAGGAGGAAAATCCTTAGGAACAAGTATTTTTATACCTATAGATACTGCTGAAGAATTTACATTTTTCTTTTCCTGCTATGGGCTAATTGTAAAAGTATACACTACATTATCCCTTAAGTCTGCTTCATTAAGTCGTAGCAACCAGATGAAGGCAGTTGATATCATTTCTGGAATAATTTCTTTAAAACTGGATCCAGTATTCAATTCATCTTGGCTTTAGTAAATGTACTAGCCTATTTAATTGAGCTCAACTCTGTATAAAATATCAAACCTTTTCTTTTTTAATTTGAAATTATCAGTGAACCTTGTTTTTGCTTCTTGGTTTTCTAAGTAAGAGCTAGGGTAAAAGTACAAATTTTGTTGTGTTCTGTTATTTATTAGTTTTATTTCTGGCTAACCAAAAATGTGACTGGATCACTCTATTTTCTATTGTTTAAAAGGAACTTGCCATACTGATGCCATCATTTCCAAAGAATTGAAATTTAGTCCCTTGATCTCATATTTATATTTGAAATATCTGAAAGAGAAGAGAGCCCTCAGTAACCAACCTTCTTCACTTCTGAAAATGTTAAAATTTTAGAATGGAGGACAGTGATGGTTAGGCAGAATTTTAGTGGCAGTATGATTTATAACTTCAAACAGTCCACTTTTTCTCCTCTTCCTGCATTTTCTTTCAGACTTAAAAAATTAAGCAAGCTGTTTCATATCTGGTATACTAGCAGGAAATAAAATACTAAATACATTTGTACATGTGGCATATGTGTGTGTGTGAGTGAGTGAGAGAGAGAGGGAGGGAGGAAGGGAGAAACAGAGAGAGAGGGAGGGAAGGAGGGATGGAAGGAGAGAGAGACAGAGACAGAGAAACAGAGAGAGAGAGAGAGAGAGAGAGCATGAATATGTCCCGATGAGCTCATATCAAGGTTGTCCTAAAAATCATTATGGCCCTGTCATAATCATGTGCGTGTCATTATATTTTGTCATTATTATTCCTTGAACTCTGAATGTCGGGGAGGGAGGGAGATTGACATTATGACATTTTATTATTCACAATGTAATTTACTTTCTGGGAGAGATACACTAGAAAGAACACAACCCATCATTTAAATTCTAAGAGATTCATGTTCATCCCTGTGACATTAGCCTTAAAAAGTTGAAGCCCACTAGACTGTGGAGTGAATAGGCAGAACCCAATGGACTAAAAACAAAAGAACATTAACAAAAGGCTAATTTAAAATTACAGTAATATATGGCTTCTCAATATTTATGGAAGAAAACCCTTAAACAATGCGGAGATTTAGAATCACATTCAAAATGATATTCTTAAGTATTACATTGTAATGGCACCATTCTCAAAATCTTTAAGAATGAACACACACACACACACACACACAATTACTCCTTCTTTGTAAGATAAATGCAGTTTTTAATTTTTATAAAAAATATGTATTATACTTTTCCCAATCATCACAAACTTTAGGTCATGCTATTTTTATTAATTAATGCAATGATATTGCTCTCCCCCAGTCTTTAATTATATTCATTAAATCAATGCGCATAGAAACAAATACACATATACAGTTTTCTTATAATAAATTCCCCAAGTTTTTGTAACTTCTTGATGAGCTAATTGCTTTCATGAACTTGTTTAGATATATGTATAGGAAAAGAATGATCTGAAAACTATTTTTTTAAAAATCTACACTAGAGAATATAATTTTTGAAGCAGCCAAATAAACTAGAATGCCAGGACTAATTCAGTTACTATAGAAATATACAGAATCTCCTACCTAGGAGCAAAAAATTCAATATTTGAAATTCCTCAACATATTTCTATCTACAATTTATATAATCTTCACTAATGGTGCTTTTTAAACTTTTCTAAGCAGCATTCTATTTCCTGTTCCATACTTAGAACATAGAAAATCCACCAGCTTCTCTTGCTACTGCTCTTCAAATTTAGGTTAGTTCCATGATGGCGAACCTATGGCATGCGTGCCGGAAGTGGCGCATAGAGCCATATTTCCAGGCACGTGAACCGTTGCCCATTGCTCTTCCAGGTTCTGGCGCACCAGCCAGCTGGTCTTCACATGTGTGGGAGCGCCATAAAATAGAAGAGCAGCCGCCCAGTGCACATGCGTGGGAAGATGATCTTTCAGTTTCCGGTGTGCGTATGCACACCAGCTAGCTGGTCTTTGCATCCTCATGTGCGCCAGAAACTGAAAGAGCAGCCGCCCGATGTGCATGCATGCGCAGGAAACCAGAAGATCATCTTCCCAGCGTGTGCATGCGCACCGGGTGGCTGTTCTTCTGGTTTCCAGCATGCACGCACGCACACTCCCATTTTGGCATTCGGTGCCGAAAAAAATTCGACAACACTGGGTTAGTTTAACTCATCTACTTTAGACAGAATTACAGTTGTTTGAAGAAATTTTAAATATTTTTAATATTTTAATTGGTCTGTGAGTTTTAAATTTTGTAGCCAAATTATATATATATTTTAAATGTCTTAATATTTATATTTTATGTTTTTTATGTCTGGCTGTACACCGCCCTGAGTCCTCAGGGAGAAGGGCGGTATATAAATTGGAAATAAATAAATAAATAAATAAAGCCACCATTCACCCATACATGTAAACATTAAAATAATTCATATACACAAAGGCACAGACACAAAGCAATATTCCCAGTGTCATTTCGCAAGCAGTTCATGGAGTAAACCTTCTGGAATAACATAAAGGCTCTATATTGTTGCACCAGCTTATGACCTATAAGTACAAACATGATGGTGCATAGACAGAATTAAAAAAAAACAATGTACTTGTAGGCAATCAATGAGCCACGGGGCTTTTTTAAACAGAATCTCTATTAGGAATAATGATCCTGATATTTGGAAAATGCACAGCTTTTCTAGCTTCAGAATATAAATTTTCTTGATAGTTAACATCTGTGTTTCAAGAGTATTTTCCAAGACCAAAAGGATATCACTCCTCTAAGCCACTCTAAGATAAGGAGGAATTTAAAAATAGAGTTCCGTGACCCAGGGGTCATTAATTGATTTCTAGACCAAAAATGAACACATGAATAACTGCTTTGATTTTTTTCTATCATCACAAAAATACCTTTCCCACATAACGAATATACTAATGGGAAAGTTTTAAAGATGTTTCTATCAGCCTTTCTACCTCAAACTATTTCAGCTATGGAGCTATCATGAGGTACAGTTCACTAATATACCCTGTATTAATGCGCTGACCTTGGCTGACTTTCAGCTCCAGAAAGAACTCAGAGTGACAATGAAAGTTTGAATTTGAGAGGGGTTATAATCCAGACCTCTCTTGTTGCTGTTTGGAGGTCAATTGCTTGCAGTTGGAAGACGTAAAGGACATTTCTAATCAGGGTTACAGGAATGTATCCTGTTAGAGGGCAATTATATTAAGAAGGAAAGCAGAGAAACATAAGAAATAGAATGGTCTATACCGTAAGAATCTTAAAGATTTTAACTAAACATATCCTACTTCTGAAGTGTTGAAACAGTCTAACAAGCTGTAGGCCTGATTTGTAAAAACTGTGGATTTTTTTTTTCTTCCAAGGGTCCAAGATTGACAGTTCCTGGGAACGGTAACCCTGTTAACCTAAAAAGTATCTGAATGCCGAAGTACAAAGCAGAAATTCAAGCCTCTTCATTTTCCTGGGCAGAACTAAGAAAAAAGATAGCTTTTTCCCCTTCTAACAACTTTGACCATTAAGGTGATCTATAAAATTGGAATATTATTAACATAAAAGAACTCTGTCCACCAGTAGAAGTCTTTGGTAGAGAAAAGGCATAATGGGACCTACTGAGGGGACCAGCAATAATGGAATATACATAAGATTTCTGCTTAAAGCAGCTCAATATAACTTTATGAGAGGTGTTCCCTTACTAAAATCAGTGAAATAATTAACTGATAATCACATTCAATAGACTTAGGAGATATGGCATATGTTTAGCCATAAATACTGTTAGATTTGAGTAAACACTCTTGTATTTAATTTTCAAAAGTATTAAAGAAAAGACATTTTAAAATGTAAAAGGAATGATGTGCACATGTGTGTGCATATATGTATGTCAGTAGGGGTTTCAGGAAAAAAATGATATTATATATCTGAGGTAACAATCAAAAGTTTTAACAACATACCTTAATGATTCACCTTCCAAATCTTTTTGTTATGATTGATGAAGCCTGACTATTGGTGAATGAAGAAATGGGTGCACAAAACCATTAATGCTGCATGATATTATATACTAGCATTCTAGTGAAAATGGATTCACCACCCAATAGGACACTTTATTTGTGGAACCAAGGGACATAAATATGTGTCTAATGGCTAGGAGGGCTTTGGTATATTGCTACATTTACCTTGCTATGAGAGACATACTCCAGTTATCTAATGGGTAAAGTAAAAGTACTTCTATAAGTACTACAGAAAGATTTTGAAAATAGGTGTGGAAAGAATGAGAGGAAGAGCCAGCGAGAGAGAGATCACTATAACTTATCTAAGATGTGATCTTAAAATATTAAACAGATTTAGCAATTATGTTGATGTAGTTGCTGAAGGAGTAGTCCTCTGTGGAATAAAGTTCTTTGCAAAGACTCTTTTTTTCACTGTCCCTGTCCTCTAGACTGTCGTAGAAAGACACTGCCTTGTTGTCTTAATCAGAGCCTATGGGGAAAACTACATCCTTGCTTAAATCTGAATCAATTTGGAAGATGCATCATTGGAGATCACATCTTTTCAAGATGCAGGATACATTAGTGCTGCCCCCAGGCTATATGATTACTTACTACTCTAAGGACTATTGGCTTGTTGAGTAACACTTCAGTTTAAGTTATTGTATTTCAATAAAAGTGGCAACCTTGGTCTTTAAACCAAATTATTAGTGTGTTCTGTTTTTCTTTCTGCATCATCTAGAATGGCATTTTCAAACACATTCTTCTGAGTATCTGTAGAAAGCCTTTCAATTATTTTCCAAGGCAAAAAACTCCACCAACAATAACTAATTAGATGCTCTCTCTTAAAGCATACTAAACTAAATTCAATTTGCACATACACTAGAATAACTTCCATTATCAAGGAGAACTAAATCCCAACCTTATCTATATGGGCCCATTCTGGGTCCATTAACTGGGCCTATTTCTGTGGCTCTTTATCAAGTTAGTAAAAAATGAGAGACATTGATAAATGAATAGAGAAAAAATATGGTTTGCCCAAAGGAATTTAGATGAGCAAAATGACAACCCTACAACAGACTCTGAAGCATTAGGCAGAGAATAACAACTATAGAATCCATAGATTTCTTACCTCCAACTTCTTACCTCCAAAGTGATTTCATTGTGTGAAGGATCACTGAATTTATTATGCAGATAAGGTGGTTAAGAAAACAGTATTAAATAGTTTGCTGAGGAAAATTTTGATATACACATTTACACATTATACATGACTAATATTTGAAAAAGAAACAAAATGTGGGTGGATTTGGAGATTTAATATATTTGAAGAAACATGATGCATTATCTATATAAATCAGGATTTCATTTACGCAAAATATTTATTATTTTTAGCTCCTGACTATTGAGAAATTAATATTTACATTCAGATATGATTTTAACTTCTGTGTAAATAGTTAGGCTTTCTGATAATATTCATTGAATAGCATTACTTCACAGAAAAGTACCACAGCAATATATAACTTATGGATATAATTGTCATCACCCTTCAATGTTTGGGCTGAAGTTGATACAAATAGAAGTAAACTTTCATCCATAGAATTCCCACAATCAAATTAAATTCTAAGATTGAGGGAGTTGAAGTTAAATTCCATCTTATATTTTCAGTCTCAAAATGAGTGTTGGCTATTAAAATCAGAACCCCAGGTTTAAATATATTATTCCTTCAACTCCAAGTATCTTAATTTAGTTTGTTTGTTTAATCCACAAATAGGCAAAAATGTTGGCTGAAAATTCAACCAGGCTTTGTACAGAATGTACAGAACTCCAAAAGTGGCTGAGGCAAAGTTTAGTGCATAAAAGTTTAAGGAATCAGACTTATTTTTAAACTCCATCAAACTTTGAACAACACAGGGAGAGGGAGGGGAGAAGGAGAAACAGAAGAAGAAACAAAAGGAGAAGGAGATCTACAGGTAAGGAGTGTTATTTAGCATTTGGCCCTTCTTTTTTTGGATTCCAGAGGCCATAAAAGGGATCTTAGCAGGCTACATGTATTCTCCAAGTTGCTTATTGTACTCATAGGCATCTGAGGGATCAAGAGATTTATAACACAAATGCATCAGTTTCAATACTTATGTAAGGTGTAAAGATTCAAATACTTAATAGTGGTATTTGCACACGTTAAAAGAAAAGCCATTTTTTTCAGTTTAGCCAAATTCTTTATGAATTAGCAGCTATAAGCTGAATATGAGAACGAGAAACCAGGAGGACAGGCAAGCAAGGTATTATATACAACTTTAGGTTATTTTCCTCACCAAATAAATAAAGGAGTATAATATTTTTGATTTGTTTAATTGGATTCTCTTTATCTACTCTTACAACTTATACTCGGACAAATATATCATGTTTCATATTTATGCAAAAATATTACAGATTGAAAAAAAGTTCACAAACTTTAGGCACCAGTATACATTGAAAAATTCTAATAACTGCAGAGAGAAGAGAAAACGACCAATTTCTTCAGTACTTAAATTCACTTAGCAGCAGAGAAGAAGTGAAAGACCTTGAGATGTTCAGTATTAAAAATTAAATGAAGCAAAGAAAGAAGTTGAGTTGCTTGGACAATTTTTTTTCCATTTGGGCAAACTTCTCCCATTACTCCTAGCCAGTAACTTGGCTAAGCCTACTTGACTGTGGTTCAAATGAAAGTAGATATATGAATGGTATGTAAAGCTAGCTTTGCTTAGGAAAATCAATAAAGCTTTATTATCCACTTAGGTACTATATATCTTTATTTAGAAAAACTTTAGACCATTTTCAGGATCTCTTCTCCCATTATCAGTCTGAATACATGTTTTCTCTTACAATTCATTCTCTCATTCTGCCTATATACCAAGATTGGCTGTCCTTCCTTTTCTACCCATACCCAGATCAATTGCTGGGAGAAATCCAGTGACCCCCTTGAAACTGGAAAGCAAGAGTAAGGGAGAGGCCACAGCATTTATTTCTCTACAGGGCAACAAGTTAAGTGTGTCTGACTATAATTGGGCAGATTCCATAAGAATCTGGATTTTTGTAATACATGTTGACATCATCACGTGCATGCTGTCATTTTGGTGTCATCACAGTTTGCTGCAAGCACTACAATTGCATTCTACTTTAATCTAAGGTTCTAAGGTTAAACTAAACAAAAGATGAACTTTGGGCCTATGAAACTTGCATTTAACACAAATGTCCCTTTCTTCAACGGATAAGGTTTATGTAATTGCAGATAGGATTTCAGGTGTATTTTTACCAGTCGCACCATTTATTTTAAAGCACAAAGCCAGGATTATCTCAAGCATGTTTCTAATATGTGGGCCACCCTTTTTTCAGAGCTTCATCTATAAAGCCCTTTTCATGCACTATTGCTATGTTCCAGTTTGCCTATATCCTTTTTATGGTAATGTTAACTTTGAACATAATGCTCCAAGTTTTGTCTAAACGTGAAGAAATAGAGTGATACCATTGTTTTTCATACTTCTGCTGGTGTAGTATAGAATGACATGAAACATTTTTAATTACCACATTCATGTTATTGACTTGTATTTAGCTAGTTTTAATGCATGTAAAGTAGATATCTGAATCTATTTCGTGTGTATTGTTGCCAGGCCATATATAAACCATAATGCATTCTTGCACATAATTTTCTCTCTCTAATTACAGAACTTTATCTCTCTTAAAGTTCATTTTCTAATGCAGTTCTCCATTTCTGACAATATAATTTCATTAAGCTAATCATTATTTTGCTATTATATTTCACTTTTTCCCCAACACCTACTGCACCTTTTCTTTGAAAAGAAATCAATGTAATATTCACTCTGTATGCCTTATGTGAAAGGATTCCAAATAATTCTCAATATTTGTTTAGTAAAAGTGTAAATATTGATTTTCAAATACTTTGATTTACAGATTAGCATTTTCAAATTGTGATACCCCCAAAGAAATAACCACAGTTTTTGTTTGTTTTTCTCCCTGCAATTTATTTTCACACCAATGTGTGATTCTTTCCAAGTTAATGGATAAATTCGTTCATCTCTTTCTTTATTATAAGGCAAAGATAAATAAGTCTTTTTCACTCAATCTGCTGAGATAACTTGTGCCCATGCCGAAAGGTGATCTGTTCTAATCAACTTCACGAAGTCTGATGGAATTACACCGAACATATTTCATACCTGACACAACTACAGAATGATACAGTTCAGGACAAACATTGGTGACCTGAATAATACATGACAGACAGATGACCGGGTGAGAAAAGTAATTTTTCACCTACAACACTTGAGTTTCTTTATTAAAGGCTGAGACATATTTGATGGAAAGAAGGTAGGTTTGCCAGCTAAAAGCTGGTGTGCTTTATTAATAGCTTAGTAAGTATTCCCTTGTCATTTTACTACTTGAAACATTTATTTTGCCAATAAAATACTACATGCATATAGTTTGCATGGGAAGGAAGCATTTACATAAATTCCCATAATAACACTAAGTCACAAGTCATAGACATTATAAATTCATCAGTTAATACTACATGAAGAAAACTAGACAATGCAAATACTTTTTCTAATATACTGATATACTCCTAATTGAATAATATAGATATCTATTATTAAATTTCATCCATTAATTACATTGCATTGATTAACTGACCTATAAAAATAATAATAGTCCAGAATGCGGCCGTGCGGGTAATTACGGGAGCTGCATGGTTCTCCCGTATAACACTGCTCCTGTGCGAGCTGCACTGGCTCCCAGTGGTCTTCCAGGTGCACTTCAAGGTGTTGGTTACCACCTTTAAAGCGCTCCATGGCATAGGACCTAGTTATCTTTGAGACCGCCTTCTGCCACCGACAACCTCCCATCAACCCGTGTGCTCCCACAGAGAGGGCCTCTTCGGGGTGCCATCAGCCAAGCAATGCAGGCTGGTGACCCCCAGGGGGAGGGCCTTCTCTGTGGGGGCTCCTACCCTCTAGAATCAGCTGCCCCCAGAGATAAGGAGAATCCAAGACCTCCTTGCCTTCCGCTGTGCCCTTAAAACTTTCCTTTTCCAACAAGCCGGGCTGGCCTAAGCGAATCCTTTTAAATGATTTTAAACTGGGTTGTTCTTTTTTAAATCTTAGGCCAATTGAGATATTCGTTTTAAACTGTTCTTAATGTTTATATTGTGTGCTTTTATTTGGCTGTGCACCGCCCTGAGTCCCCAGGGAGAAGGGCAGTATAAAAATTCGAAATAAAATAAAAAAAATTAAAAAATAAATTTCATCATTTGTTTGAAAAAAAGAAAGTATGTACAGAAAGAAACTGGAATTACATATCTGGTTCTCCCTAAATGGCACATGGCTTATCTAGTCTTCAAATCTGCCACATTATTGTAGAGCTTGTGTTAGAGAAAACTTCACACAAAGATTTCCCTATCTCAAGGCTAATGATAGAACATCAACTGGCGAAGAGACATCACGTGCACTATAGATCAGATCATGCAAATTACAAACATGACATAATCTATGTGATGATGTCCTGACAAATATGGTGTCAATGTGACTTGTACACTTATGGATAACACAGTTTGAGTCTTGTAGACATTCATGATTCACTCATTCAGCCAAATAATATGAGATCATATGGGTGATCCTTCACTGGAGGTTTTTAAGAAGAAATTGGACAACCATTTGACTGAAATAGTATAGGGCAGTGGTGGAGAACCTTTTACTTATTGAGTGCTGAACAAGAACGTGCTGAGCGCGTTGCGTGTGCTCACGTCCCATGCGCAGTAATGCGTGGCTCCTCCCCATGGGCCGCGTGGGCAACTGCACCATATGTGCATGCGCACAGCTTTCATGCATGCAATGCATGTGTGCAAATGCTGTCTGCGCATGCGCACACTGCGCATCAGTCATCTCAGGTACATGCACAAACACGTGCACATGTGCAGGAGAACTCCAAAGACCAGTTGGGTCCCCTGAATTGCACACATGTGCACCAGAGGCTTGAACACCAGCTGGGTGCACGCACATGCGCAGTTTCAGGTGAGCTTGGTGACAGCTCACGTGCTCAGAAAAATGGCTCTGTGTGCCACTTCCGGCACACGTGCCATAGGTTCGCCAACACGAGTATAGGGTTTTCTGCTTGGGCAGATGGTTGGACTAGGAGACCTCCGAGATCCCTTTCAACTCCATTATTCTGTATATTTTTCCACATTAAGGGTTTGTTAGGAACAAGTCTTGTCATCCTAATCTTTTCATACAAAGTAAGTAGTTTGATACAACAAAAGAATACTGTAACATATGTTGATGTTAATAAAATATCTGACAAAGTCTCTCATGATATCCTTACAGTCAACATGTAGAAGTACAGGATAGATAGTACTGCACTCTGGTAGATTTGCAATTGGTTAAACAACTGCACATAGATAAATGGTTCAGCATTATCCTGGAGGAAAATATTGCGTGGGATTCCCCCAGACATCCATCTTCAGTCCATTGCCATTCAACAACTTTATAAACAACTAGAGGAAAGAATGAAAGAGGTGTTTATCAAATGTTCAGATTACATAAGCTTTAGTATTTGGTTAATATCTTAAAGGACAAAATCACAGTTCCAAATGAAGAAACTTGAATACTAGATCCAAACAAATGGGATGATATTCAATTGTGACAAATGGAGAGCTTTGCATTTGGGTAGGAAAAATGGGCGAAAAATCTTGCTAACAGACCTCGAGCTATACCCAAGCAAGCACTGTGATAAATAAGCAAAGAAGGCAATTTCAATCTTGATTTGCACTCAACAGAAGCACCGCATTCTGGTATCAACATGAAATAAGGCAACATGTGGCAGATTCAGAAGAAAGTTACTACAATGCTAAGATATGTGTAAACAAAGTACTGTGATGAACAGTTATATAACTATAATACAGGGTTTGGTTGCAGGCAGGGAGATTCAGTTGCTTGCTGAGGCAATCGATTGCAGGGATTACAGCAAGGCATTGTGACTAACAGCTAAAGTAAGTAAGCTGAGGAGGGGAAGGGGAGGGATTTTTGCTACTGATTAGCAGGCAGAGCCATTTAAAAGGAAAAAAGTTTTTTTTTTCTTTTACATGGCTCTGGTGATCCAAGCTGAGTTGCCTGATTAGCAGGCAACTCAGCTGGGATTCAGAGCCATGTAAAAGAAAAAAAAGGCTCTGATGATCACGCGGCTCAGCTGGGCATGGGGGCAGGGGCAGGGATTTTTGCTACTGGTTCTCCGAACTGCCCGCCGCCATTGCTACCTACTCACCCGAGATGGTCTGAACTGGGAGCATTTTACCCCTGCTATAATATAATATTAAACAGTACAGTATACAGTAATAATAATGTCAATAGTAATAGGTACCGGTACTTTGGATGCAATCCCAAAACATCAGGAGCACCACTTGAACACCAGTCAATTGCAAAAGGCAGCTGTACTTGGATACAGGTACATGGATCCTGCAATGATAAATTTCACACCATAAAAAACATCTCCCAGGTCTTTTGAAAGGACTCATAGATAGATAAAAATGCCAAATCCAGTCTAAACTGTTGGCTGACTATACAACCAACCATAATAATACAGTAGTATTATAGAAGAAAGTTTAACAGAGGACATAATAGCTGGCTATAAATATCTAAAAACTATCATGTGCAGGATAGGACAGACCTTCTCCATTGAATGGATAAAGGCCAGCAGATTGAATTTTTTAAAAAAAAAAAATTAAAAGGAAAGACATTCTGTGAACATTAGGAAGAATTTTCTAATGGTGGGAACTATTAAGCCAGTGTTTCTCAACCTTGGTAGCTTGAAGATGGGTAGACTTCAACTCCTAGAATCCCCCAGCCAGCGCGTTGGCTGGGGAACTCTGGGAGTTGAAGTCCACCCATCTTCAAGCTACCAAGGTTGAGAAACACTGTATTAAGCTATCAAGCAATTATCCAAAATGTATGCTGGACCCACTTCTCTTTGGAGACTTCCAAATGAGGTATCCATGGCCATCTGTCGAGGATGATTTGGTGGATTTTTGAAGTTAATAAAACCACTTGAACCAGGTGACCTATAAATTTTTCCTCAATTCACATTTCATATTTCTTTGCCTAAATGAATCAAATATAGAAGCCTAAGAATCTTTCTTTTGCTGAAGCATATTATTACTCAACCTACAGTTATCAATACAGGTTTCACACTCACACTACTTCTAGGTTTCAAGTAGGATTTTTTCTAGTCATTTTTTTTTGAAAAAGTTTTTTATTTTTATTTCTCATAAGCATGTCTTAAATGTACAGTTTTTTTATCCATTGTTGATCATACATATTCTCTTTTGACTTTCATATTAGTTCATTCTTCATCCTAAACAATTTAAGTATGCTCGGGGTTGCTCTTCTACCATTCCATCTCCCTTATTTTACGACAATCCTTCTTCTCCTTCTCCTTCCCTTCCCTCCCTTCTTCTATCCTCTTCTACTTTCTTCTTTTTACTCCTCTCCTTCCCTTTCTCTATTTTCCCTTCCTTTCCCCCACACCTCCCTTCTTTCTCCTTTCTAACCTTCTCTCCTATTCTTATTTCCCCTCCCTTTCTACCTTTCCTTTTCCCTTTCTTCTGTTCCTCTCTCTCCTTCCTTTCTTCTCCCCTCCTATCTATCTCTCTACTCCTCTTTCCATTCTCTCTCCATTGTTGTATTCATTTTCAATTCAATATTTTCCAAAATGGTATCCAAGTAACCCCAGTTTTCTATTTATATTTACTTTCTTTTCAGTTTCTTTTCTATTTTACTGATTTCACACATATCATCATAAATGTACATTTATATAATAACATTTTTCCTTTTCCTCCCCTTTCCCCTTTTCAATTTACACAGGTGTCATCTGGATTTCTATTTCTTTTTTGTCTTTTCTCTCACGTATACCTTATCTAATTTATTAATCTATCATCTTTTATTCATATTTCTTTTCTAACCATGGATAAAATCGTCCCCATGTCTTGAAATACACTGATTCATCTTTATCTTTTATTCTTAATGTTAACCTATTCATTTCTACACATTCTAAAATCTTCTTTATTACCTCTCCTTCTGACGGGATTTTTTCTGCCTTCCACTTTTGTGCAAATACAATTCTTGCCACTGCTATTATATGAATAATCAAATAAGTATCTTCTTTGCTATATTTCTCTGGTAATATACCCAATAAAAATGCCTCTGGTTTTAATTTTATGTGCTGGTGTAACATTTCCTCTAAACATGCCTGTATTCTAACCCAATAGTTTTTTGCTTCCGTACATGTCCACCACATATGATAATATGATCCTGGCAATTGAAAACATTTCTAACATTTAGCTGATTTATCCTTAAACCTTTTGCTAATCTTTCTGGTGACATATGCCATCTATAAAACATTTTATATTTCTCTAATTCTATTATGTAACCAAAGTTTTTTGCCCATGCTATCATTGTCTCTTTTACTTCTTCATCTTTTAATCTGATTTGCAATAAATAATTATACAATTTCTTGATCATTTTTTCATCTGTCCCAGTCAATATCTCGTCCAATCCTGATTTTCCAAGGTTAAAACCATACTGTTTCAAATCTTTATCATATCTTGATTGTATTTGCAATCGTGTATACCAATCTATCTCAATCCCTTGTTTTTCTCGTTCTTGTTTCTGTTTTAGTTCTCCCTTCTCTGTTAAAATATCTTGTCTCTCACAATTTTTCCCATGTTAATCATATTTGGATGCATCAAAGCTTCTATTGTTGAAAACCAATTGGTATCCTCATATAATGTTTTTCTTTCGCTCTCTCTCATGTTTTTAGCAAACCATTCCTTATGTAATGTCTCTGAAAATACCCATGTATCCTATTTTTCCCAAACCAAAGAAAAGCGTGCCAACCTAGTTGCAAATCATGTCCTTCCAGAGTCAATATTCTCGTGTTTCTCAATAAAATCCATTCTTTAACCCAGGTTAGCATTGCTGCTTGGTAATATAGTCATATTTGAATGGAAAATGGGCTATGTGATTGCAAACTCTATGCTCTGCCTTGAATTATAGACCCTTAACACAACTATGATCTGTAAATTGTTGTTTTGTAGAATTCTCAACAACAGACATTCTTAACTTATGCAAATGGAATGTTCCAGGTCTATTACCTTCAATATATATTGAAGGTAATTTTGAATATTATTAATTGTTTGATAATAATGGAAAAAAATGTAAGAACTTATGATAAGGTCATGATCAGACTATGATTTCTTTCTAATGTGTTGGAACATTACCAGAATGTGACAGAAAGCATTACCATGCAATTAGTTTTTTCTTTTGTTTTAAGAAATTGTATACTTGCATTACACAGATGTCATTTAATTCATTTTGATAATTTTCACCTAACTTTCTTTGTGGTAGAATCCCTATCTATTTTTTTTTATATCTTTCATATGTTTTTGTTTTATAATACATTCCTTTAAAAATTAACTGGGAGAAAGCATTTAGGGAATAAGGTTGGATTTACTTTATTCAGTGGAAAAGGTAAGGAAGTGTTCTTCCATCCTTATGTTTATGAATTAAAAGACTTTGGTCAGTACTGGAGTGCAAGGTCTTCACTGCTGCTTCTGAGTTGCTGCTTCTCCTGAAGTGCTTGCTTCCGTGACTATAAAGTAATAACCACATCAAATATGTTATAAAATGTAATAAGAATCAAACTGAGGGAAATCACTGTTTCCAAGGCCTCTCTCTCTCTCTCTGGAAGGAATATATTTCTTAGGGAAATATATATGATTAGTGTGTAGATAAATAATATACTAAACTGAGACAGCAATCATATGTATTCTAGAAGGTTCAATTATCAACAGTCAAGGAACAGTAAACTGAAGCAATATGCTACAAGCAAGCTTTTAGTAGTGCAGCTTTAAAGGATTTGAAAAAGATATTCAAATGCTGTGATGCATCTATACATCAGTGATACTCTCTATGACATTTTATGGAAACAAAAATTGGATTTGAAGAACTAGGATTGAAGGAGATCAATGTTTTTGAAATTTGGTAATGGAGTAAACTCCTGAAAATAACATGGACAGCTAGAAATCAAAGAAGCGAAACATCAAACAAATCAGTTCAGAGATCTCACCCCAAAATGGGAACACCACTGGAAGATCTGAAGGATCAGATTAGGGGCAGACTTAATGGCACATATTCAATCAGATCAAACTGATAAAAAGTGTCTCAAATTTTATTTTATATAAAAGAAATAAATAATTTGTGATGTTACAAGCAAATATGCAGCAGAATATCCACAGTATAATATTTGTTTTTCATTATACTTAACACACTCTTTAAAGGGTTTTGCAATCATTTTTTATTTTTAAATAAACCTGAAAATCCACTTTTGAATGTTCACGATTGTGATTGTTTTTGTTTCTTTTTCAGTACAAAAGCTGAAAGATAGAATACAACAAATAGCCACATAGAACGAGGAAAACCCATGCAAAAACTCCTCTGTTGAAACATTTCCATTTAACTGGAGCTATAGTAATTGTCATGCTTTTGCTCACTTCAAAAACTTATCTGTAGAAACACTAAGGTGCAGCTTGAAAGGTATATGACAAATTGACAATAAATTATATTTAACTGTAATTGAAAATTGTCCTAAATCTGCAAATGGCTTTGAAATCCTTGGCTTCCTAAACCATTAATTTTTTTTTTTTTTTAAAAAGCTACAAACTCCTTTTAAAAATACTTAGGAAGATTAGCCTTTTAACTCCATAGGTCTTGGCTTTCCAGACATTTAATCAACAGTGAGTAGAACAGCCACAAAGAAATGGGTTCCTATTGCATATCAAGTGTTAATGGAACCTCTCTTAGATTTCAACAACAATAGAGATTATCTCTTATGCACGGAGCTTCCATTTCTCTGATGGAGAATTCAAAATCCCTTAATTTTGATCAGTGTGGGCATAATAGTTATTTGCACAATCAACGTAATAATCTCCACTAGACAGCATAAATTGATTTGCATACCATGAGTAGGCTGGACAGGGAGATAAATTATAATAATGGGGATTATTTAGGTAGATGCAA
>WNWU01000003.1:37325547-37381531 GCA_012654045.1 Ptyas mucosa | reverse complement strand
ATACACATACACATACACACACACACACACACACACACAAAATAAATTGAGAATCAATGACATGGATGTAGCTCAGACTCTTGATATATTGTACAGGTCTGATTGCTCCCTAGGATACACACAGTGAAATAAGTAAAACTGAGACAAAGTCAAATGTTCTGGAGCCAAATAGATATAAAATGGTGCAACCTGAATGGAAAAACCAGGTTCTGCCATGGATTAAAATTAACATGAAATACTACATACAACAAAGATGCTATTAATGTTGATATGCAATAAATAAACATGTTTTTAAGGTACTGGTTGATGACCTTCATTATGAGAGATTTATTGCAGACAGTAGGCCAGATGCAAAAGCCTCATTACCAGCTCTGTTCCTATAGTTTTAATACCAATGAATTAGTGCATAAGCCTATGGGAATTACAAAATGACCCTTTAACATCACTATTTCATTTGCAGATGGATTTTTTGGGGGGATGTTAGGGCTAACATATCTGCAAAAAATCCAGAGATCATTAGAAAGAATCATGGTTTACGTATTTTTTTAAACTATCATCCAGTGGTCATTCACATTTTTGCAGGCAACATATGATAAGGCCTGGGAGCTTTCTAGGTGGAGGATCTAAGATCGAGCAGCACTTGTTTTTAAAAATAACAATAATAATAATAAATGTCGTTATGCTGCTGCCTCATTTCAACACGCACAAGAGGGTTTATCAGCACTCTTTGAAATAACTAGAGTTTTTGAAAAGATATTGTAGTCAAAAAGTCTGCATTTAGAAAATGAAGTAAATTAAATCTGCAATCTCACAAATATATGTCAGAAAAATATCTCATCAATATGTGCCTGATGCAAAGCGGGACTAGTGAAGTCCTATAAATGTCATCACGGAAATGATGCAAAATTATATAGTTTGTATTGTCAGCCACATGGTGTTATGTTCCATGGGATGTCCTCATGTCTGGACACCAGTATATGCAAATCATTACATTTTGCTATGCTCCTTGTTCTCTCAATCAACATTTCCCATTTTCCTAGTTTACGGTTAAGGTAGTTATAAAGAACGTACATTGCTATCACTCCTGTATTTCTATAAAAAGAGCAGATATTTTCCCTGCCATAAACAGCTCATAAACATTTGTAAATTGTAAAAATTGTTTAATTTTAGAAACCATAATGGCTGTGTTAATTCAAGCCTGGTTTTGAGTTTCAAGATTACCTTATCTAGGTCAGCGTGAGCTATACTCATCTGTGCTGTAGGTCTCCTAAATAAGTAAATGTTGCCAGAGGCTACATGTTTGATGCCAGCATGCCATTTTACTTGTATGATACATGGGTTTATAAAGGTGTTTCTAGCCATAATATAAAATATCAGGTTTAGCTTAACCCTCTTTCTCTTCTTTCACCTTTTAAAATTATCTTTATAAGCCGTCCATGTTATTGATCTTAATGCAATAAAAATATTTTTAAATGATAGGAAGAATGCAGAACAGACATAACTTGGAGAAAATTTTAACTAAGAGGTGAACATTCTTCTACTCCAAGTATTTTAAAGAGAGGTCAGCCAGCAATTCTTTATGTATATTCTACTTTTTAACTATTATGCATGTATGCTACCATCAGGAAGGAAAGTCAGATTTATGACAGGCCAAATATAATAATGATAACCACAAAACCATTTAGAAACATACGGTAGAAATAGCTTGGGTGGTGTCTGAAAGTATGTGCAGGGAAGAGTTGGATCATATTCTTCCCTTTCATTTATATTAGAGAAGGAGAAATAAAAAAAAACAGATCCTTACCACTTTCACTCAGATCTTGAAACTCCTTGTGTATATTTTCTTTATTTAAACAAGGTCAAGAATATAAGCCAGTAATCTGTGGGAACAACCATCTGTGCCACTTTTTTAAATCATTCAATCTTCATTAAAGTCCAGAGAATATCAGTAAAATCAGAAGTAGGGAGAGGATAAGCCTCTCCCAGAAAGTATGGCATATCAGTAATTTCATATGATACACTGCGGTGCAGGAAAATTCTAATGGGAAGGCTGCACTCTTATGCTCACTTACTACATTTTGGAATAATTCTCTTTGAATTCAATGAGATGTTTTTCTGACCAAATATACCTATGGGTTATAAACTAGAACAGTGCAGAATTTTGAAGGCATACCTGGTTAGCATAACATCACTTACACTGGAGCAACAATTTTTTATTTTATTAAAATAAAGATTTTTCTCCAAATCATATTGACTTGATTTTTATGAAATACCGGTAATACATTAATAGTGGTGGTTTATTTAAGATTATCATTCTGAAAAATCCAGCAGCATTCTGGATAGCATTCTGGATAGCATTCTGGATAGCATTCTGGATAGCATTCTGGATAGCATTCTGGATACAGATTTCTCTGTGTCTTTGTTTGGTTATCTGGATTTTTGTAGCAGAAATATGGTGGCCTTAGTGTATTATTACACAAAGAGTTTTAATTTTGCTCCTTGTTTCTCATGAGGACTCATATTTCTCTAATAAACTAAGATTAATACACTAACAAAATTTTATATTTAAAAGTATTTTAGATTATTAAGAAAATATGTATTTAATATGATCTCCCACTTCGATTTCAATATTATGCTTAGCTTAATTTGTTTATTCTCTCATATGAATGAGCTATACACAGCAGTATGTTGTTATTTTACACTGTAGTTTAATTAGCCTGAATTCACAGCTTATTGTTATGAATGGTCATGACTGCTTAATGAAAAACTACACAAAGTACTAAATCAGTACCAGATATCAATGGAGAGATTACCCTAGTCATAAATTATACATGCATGCTAAAAAACATGTCTATTATTGAGCTGTCTCTAACCTGCCCTTTTAGAAAGTGTTTGGACAGCAGTTTCAGAAATGCTGAAGGATGCTAATTACCTGGAGGCATTTCAGTCAAATTTCAGGCTGGTATTTAGTACAGAGATGACATTAGACATGCATAGTGGTGATCTCAGGCTGGTGACCTCAGGATATTGGTGAAGTGTTCATCCTTGATTTTTCAGTAGTTTTTGATATCATCAATCTTGGTGTGATTCTTCTGGACTGGCTGCAGGGCTTGGGAGTTGTGGTAATCATGTAATCATGATTATCCTTTCTCAGTGAGCAGTTCCAGTGATTGTTGGCAAAGGAGAACAGGTTGCACCTGTTGACATTCTCTGCACTCCTATTTAACACTTACTGAATATTTTTGGGAGATATTAACTGGCATTTAAGGTCCAGTATCACTAATATGTAATAGAAATCCAGTCATATGATCTTCCGGGTGCACTTCAAGATGTTGGTGACCACCTTTAAAGTGCTCCATGGCTTAGGGCCGGGGTATCTATGAGACCGCCTTCTGCCGCCAATAGCCTCCCACCGGCCAGTACGCTCACACAGCGAGGGCCTCCTCAGGGTGCCATCTGCCAGACAATGTCGGCTGGTGACCCCCAGGGGGAGAGCCTTCTCTGTGGAGGCACCCGCCCTCTAGAACGACCTACCCCCAGAGATACGCATGATACCAGTCCTCCAGACTTTTCGTCGGGCCCTGAAAACTCACTTATTTCATCTAGCCAGGCTGGCTTGATCCCATCCTTTTGGTTTTAATTTGAATTGGTTTTAACAGAGTTGTTTTAAATTGTGGGCCAAAATTATTTAATTACCTTTTAAACTGTTTGTAAATTTTGTATGTTATGTTTTATCTCAGCTGTTCACCATCCTGGCTGGCCAAATTTGAAGATTTTCCATTATTAGGCTTTCCCACTCAAGACTGGTGTCCAATCTGGTGAACATGTTTGACTCCCAGAATCTTCCCAATAGAAAAGGTTGAAGATGTGGCCAAGAGGTCCTTTGTCGAATTATATAGCATCAACTGTCTCTGGTCCTAGTTGAGGAAGTCCTTTATATGGTTACCCATGTCCTAATCACTCAAGTTGGATTATTATCATGAATTCTGGGATGCCTTTGGAAACCAAAAGGCAGTTGGTCCAGAATCCAGAATTAGATATGTCACATATCTGATCCATGAGCTACAGTAAGTTGCCAGTGAACTTCCAGATGTAATTCAAGATATTGTTTATTACTTATAAAGCTTTTGTGGCATACAGCCAGGTTACCTGAAGGACTGCCTATCTTCCATACCAGGCAGAGTCAGTGTGGTTTCATCCCTTTAATCACACAGTGCTACCTATTGGGACCCAAGAATTATGTGTTCTCTCACAAATGAAGGCAATGTCCCAGAATAATGTTGCAGGATCCAATCTGGGTTGGTCACTGGGACTAGAGATTTAGTCTTTTAAACTTTCAGACTCATGCTGGAGCCCATTCTTAGGGAACCTCTCTCTAATGGAATATGTTCCCTGTCATGGCAATGTGCTCTGGAATGATATCCCCTCCATAGATCTTTTCACTCCCCTCCTACTGATGTACTGGATGTCACTAAAAATTGACTGCCCTTTCAAATCTAGGGTAGGGTGCTTGTGAACCCTATTGGTTATTAATGTATGAGTGTGTATGCATCAGATTTCTTTTCAATTCCTTTCCTTGTATAGATTTTTGGCATATATATATATATATATATATATATATATATATATATATATATACATGCATGCTCCTGGAAGCACGAAGCCGAAAACACCAGCCTGAAGATGATGAATGAGACTTCGTCGAAATGTCGCCAAGACACTTCCAATTTTACGCGGGAGAAAACCCGAATAACCAAAGACCTACATACAAACACCCGCGAAAACCTCAGAAAACAAATATATATATAGCCATGTGACCATGAGTGCTGCAAATAGCCATAAATGTGGACCAGTTGAACACCGAAAATATGGTCACATGATTGTGGGAAGGAGGGGAAGATGGTGGAACTTCAAATCTGGGAAAGTAGTTTTTTTCAGGATTCATGGTAAGCTTGAATGGCTGCTAAGCAGCCAGTTATAAGTAAAAGAACTGCCCGTACATTAAAATAGATAATTATAAAAGGGAAAAGAATTGAAAAGAAAATATGTGTATACAGTCAGTTCAGATATTACTTGCTTGGTGTAATGGCTGATAGACCTCCCCCAATACTCTGTTCAGCATTGTTCAACATATTCATGAATCAGCCACAAGGTGCATCTGGATGGAAATACTATGAAATATCACAATGCTTTTAGAAAGCAAACATTTCATTCCGTGATTCTAGAAACAGCAACATGAATCAATGGTAGGTCATATGGAAAAAGCTAACTTCTTCTATTCCATAGTAAAAAAACAAACAACAGGTGAGATTGCTAGTTATCGTTAGGACAACAGAACAGAGTTTGGTTTACAAAATATTCAAGGGGAATTCATTTGTTTTTCTTTGCAGGGAACTAAATAGGAATAACAGTTCATATTTTACAAAACCTTTTAAGATGTTTGAATTTTTTCCATATCAAATTCAGTGAATTTGTTTGTGTACATGAAATACATTTCTGAATTGTTTGTCAGTTCCCTTCCCGGAACAGTTAATCATTGTATTAGAATTTTCCAAGTTCCTTTTGTGAGAGTGAGCAAAGAAATTTGCAAAGAAATCCACTAAAATAAGTTTTCCCGCCCATCTCTATTTTTAGTTCAAACCAGATTTCTATTTTTATTTGTTTGTTTGTTTGTTTGTTTGTTTGTTTATTGCCATTTAAGCCTGCAGAGAATATGGGGATTAACAATAGCAATAGCCCCTAGAATTATATACCACTTCATAGTGCTTTACAATCCTCTTTAAGTGTTTTACAGAGTCAGCATATTGACCCCAATAATCTGGGTCCTCATTTCATTTTACCGACCTGGGAAGAATGGAAGGTTGAGTCAACATTGAGCTGGTGACACTTAAACAGCTGAACTGCTGGCAATCAGCAGTCAGCAGAATTAGCCTGCAGTACTGCATTCTAACCACTGCACCACCACAACTCTTACAAGTAATAGTAACCACAACAGCAACATTTGCCTATCCCAGGTCCTTGAGAAGGAACTTGATATATGGATAAAATGCCAAATCCAGTCTAAACATCTGGTTGACACTGCGACCAACCATATTAATATTTAACAAATAATTTATAAATATAAACTTCACTAGTTTTTTGGGTTCTACAGCAAGCAGTAGACTTGCTGTCACCTAGGCCAGAGTGGCATAAATTATTAACAAGAAAAATCTTTGACTATATCAGAAGCTTATCATACTTCACTAAATAAATTATACTTTTTCCATAACTGTTAAAGGAGAGATCATACTATGATTGATAATGAGTTCTGCTTGAAGGGAAGAACAGTGGTACTGGTCAGTATGAAGAGTTCTCTACTGAAAAAGCAAAGAACTGAAGTATCTAAATTAAGGAAAACACAATCAAATCTCAATTAGTACAGGAAAATCTCTGCCTAATTCTTACTTCTTTAGCCAAAACTATTGGGGTGGCCTATGAATTCTGACGGAATTTTCTAGTTTGGAAAACAAGAATACAAAAACTGTAAATGTTTACAAAGATACTTCAGTAAGGATCATGATAAGTTTAAAAAAATGCCCAAGACTTATTTTCATGTAGTGAGAAGAGCAAAGTAAGAAGGCACATCAAATTTAAAGTATCAATGAATATAAATTCTGCTTTTGGTTCTTGTCCAGTCAGATATTGGCCGGTATCTGATACTTCAATATATTGTGACAAATTCTCCTTGTCTCTGAACAGAAATGGACAAACACAAGTATTTTTTAATTAATACTTGGAACAGAAGCTGCTTAGTTAAGTTAGCTCTTCTTATTTACTCATAAGAGCTGCAAGATAACAAACTTCCCACATTCCCACAATCACAATTAAATATTTTTTCACCTTTTGACTTAATTAAGCATCTAACTGACAATTATAATGGGATGTGAGAATAACACATTGGGATACAGGAGGAACAGTTGCATATTATATAATGGTCCAACAAGAGATATTTCAGTCCATAGAAGGAATGGGGGAGCAGAAAGCATCTCAGAAGTTACCTGTAACATAAGCAAAGAAAAGTTCTTTCATACTAACAAAATTCTGTGATTGTAACCTTACAATAATGTACTGCCAGTACTCATGGCTTTGGTTTCTGGTCTAGACTATCTTGAAGGGCTGACAACAATATAGTTTATCTTGACTAATATGTGACCTTTGGTCCTGATGTGGGCCTAGACTAAACAATTCCAGTAGGGGTAGATGGGAAGAAAGGTTGAAGGGCTATATACTTTGCCCAGTGTTTTGTGAATCAATTCTTTAGAATGTCCTAATGGAAAGAATCTTTTTGATGCTGTTAGTATTAAAATTTCATAAAAATTCCACAAATTTCCTAATAAAAATTTTAATATGTTTATAAAACATAGTCGTAAAGTTACTCTATAGGTTACAAAGATACTAATCATACTTACTAATCATTGAATACGGTAATGCTATCTTATTGGATAGAGGCATTTAAGGTCAATAGATGTAACTCCATGATTAGGATTAGCATTAATATGGTACAGGGACAAGTGGCTTCTCAATTTCAGTCATCGCATCAATATCTTACTAAAGTCAAGCAAAATCAGTGGAAAGAGACAGAGACAGATAGACAGATAGACAAGCTTTATGTTGTGTATGCTATTGAATAAAATGTGGATGGAGTAGCTTCAGTGTTTTTAAGAATTGACTGGCAGGGGTGTTGATGGTAGAATTACAAATATATAGCCCTGTAATATTCTATTATCCCATTGTATTAATGACAAATACAATTTTATAGTTCCCTCCGGATACTAGTGTTATTAATAGGCCCATTTAATTAGCTCCCTTGAAATGTTAAAGAGGACTCTAACTGCTTAATTCTATGCTTGACAATTTGTACCTAATTTGACATTGCTCTCAAAATTCTGTCAGGCTTTTGTAGTTTCCAATCTTAAAGAAATAACTCATTTTAAAAAATAAATTGTCTCGTAGCTAAATGTTGAGCTTCTTTACAAGACTAAAGAAAAAGTAAAGTAAAGAAAGTTATTTGACAGTGGAACCAATTTTCCAAAAAAAGTGGTGGAATTTCTGGTTAGAGTTAAGAAGAGACTAAGCAACTCTAACTCAGAAATATTTAATATGCGTTCCTGTAGTGAGTAGATGATTGTTCCTGACGGCTACTTTGGCATGCCAAACCCCTGTATTCTATGAAAGGTGGAGAACAATCACATTAATCTACAAAGCAAGAGATGATGGTGGTGGTGGTGGTGGTGGTGGTGATGATGATGAAGATGAGAATGAGGATGAACAGAAGAATGTATATATGTGTGGGTATATTTTTGCATGTATAGTATGTGAATGATTAATTGACTGATTATATATCAAGTCATTTTCGAATATAGTGACCAAATAGATAGTTTGTATCCATGACAATCTGTCCCTAACCTGGTCTTTCAACATTGAATTATTTATTTGTTTATTTATTTATTTATTTATTTATTTATTTATTCATATTTATATGCCGTCCTTCTCCCGAAGGATCCAGGGCGGCTCACAACAATAAAACAACAAAACAATAAATTAATGCTAAAATAATCCAATTAAAATCCTCAACAGTTAAAACTAAAAACTCCCAGCAGATCAGGAGTTTTGCTGAAAAAGCCATGTCTTCAGGCCACCATGGAAAGAGCGGAGGTCGGGGGCCATCTGGAGCTCAGTGGGTAATTCATTCCAGAGAGTCGGTGCAGCCACAGAGAACGCCCTCATCCTGGGTGCCACCAGATGACATTGTCTGGCCAATGGCACCTGGAGGAGGGCAGTCCTATGTGAACGCATTGGACGGTGGGAGGCTGGTAGGAGGTGATCCTACAAGTACCCTGGGCCCATGCCATGTAGGGCTTTATAGGTAAGTACCAGCACCTTGAAGCGGATCCAAAGGACCACCGGCAACCAGTGCAGCTCGCGCAGGAGATGTGTAACACGGGAGTAATTGGAAGCTCCTGTAACAACCTGCACGGCCGCATTCTGGACCAGTTGGAGCCTCCGGGTGCACCACAAGGGCAGCCCATGTAGAGAGCATTGCAGTAGTCCAGGCAGGAGATTACAAGAGCATGAGTGACTGTACGGAGGGCATCCCCATCTAGGAAAGTTCGCAACTGGTGCACCAGGCGAACCTGTGCAAAAGCCACCCTGGTCACAGCCATCAGATGGTCAACTAAGGATAGTCGCAAATCCAGGAGGACGCCAAGATTGCAACCCCTTTCCAAGGGAGTAAGCAGCTCCCCTCCCATCAAAAGTGATGGGGGTGCTAGATCAAGGGATGCCGGCATCCACAGCCACTCCGTCTTGGAGGGATGTACCCATTGCCATTATAACTGAGTCCATCCACCTTAGCGTTGGTCATCCTCTTCTTCTCTTTCCTACTATCTTCTCCAGCATTAGAGCTTTTTCTAATGTATGCATGTACATATATACACACATACATACAATGCTGGATGTTGAAATAAGTATTATCTTACAGGTATTATTAAATTACAATTTCCAGCAATTTCCAGCAAGACCAATGGTAAAGAATGGTAGAAGTTATATGTCAGTGAATATCTGTCTCACTACATGTCCTCCATATTGTTATAGATAATATTGTCATGTTGTTGAAAGCCTGGATCATTAGTATTGCAAAAATATTATTACTAGCATTTCGTTTACACAATGTTTTCTACATGAGAAATAAAAAAATTATAATCCATATATGATAGTATTCATTTTGTACACACAAATAAGAGCCGCAGTGGCACAGTGGTTAGAATGCAGTACTGCAGACTACTTCTGCTGACCGTTAGAAGTTTGGGTCTCACCAGGCTCAAGCTTGAAATTGACTCAGCCTTCCATCCTTCCAAGGTTGGTAAAATGAGGAGCCAGATTGTTGGGGGCAATATGCTGACTCTGTAAACTGCTTAGAAAGGGCTGTAAAGCACTATGAAGCGGTATATAAGTCTCAGTGCTATTGCTATTGCTAATATATAATCATTTTTAAACTTTAATGATTTAAAAATTAGGGTACTCCGTAAAGCCTGCAAAGACAAAATAAATCAGGAATTAGAGGAAACCTTAATCAAAACTATAAAATAAATTTTAAACCCTATTAATCTAAAGTGAAGGAAGATGGGATAAAACAGACTTTGGGAAAGATGGCATCAGTTTCCAGCCTAAATAAAATACTGAAGCCCAAACGGACAGTCTTTTTCACATGCAGTTTTCAGATATTAAGTACAGGGGGTGTTTTGAAGACAGAAACCTATCATACTGAGGCCAAAGGAGTGGCGAGAATTTTCACCATCAACCATGTCTTACCTGACATGAATTTTATTAGCACTGCTATTTAACATTTATTAAGAGTACAAACATCCCATTGCTTGTTGGTATGTTGGTACCAACATAAAAAAGCAATTGTCCCAGCTGTAATATGATCCCAAATGAGCAAGTCAAGACTCAGTCATGCTGCTGCATTTTGAATAAGGGAAAAGCTCTGGAGAAGTCAAAGTTTAATGTAATTTGAAAACAAATTTCAAGATTAGGTTGTAAAGTTTTACTGTGACAAAGCTAGATATAAAAAGATTTATATAATATGAGCATATTGACAAAGTTGATTTATCATCTAGGTTCGGGAAAACCATTATACTATGGAAAATACTCTGCAGGATAGACTCATAATTAGCTGAGGCTCTGGACACAATTTAATGATCAGGAGTATCTTTCTGTATCCAACATTGCCTATTTTCTATTACCAGAACAAAATAGCCTTTTGAGGAACTGTTTCCTTTGCAGGAGAGGTCATTCGCATCTATAGCTTAATCTACTGTATGATAGATGGCACAAAAAATTGAAAGGTAGGCACACAGAGATGGCATGTATCCAAGGACACACACACACACAGGTGGTGGCATTGTCTGTACTTTTTTAAAAAAAGTCCAATATTATTTAGAATGTCTAAAAGTTCAAAGTCATATGAAGATGACCTTCAGGCCTAGGAGATATTTTAGAACATTTGGCCCATTTAGAATTTTAAATGTGGATCCAATATTGTGACTGTTAGGCCTTCATAAATAGCTGTTATGATAGGCACAGCTACTTGAAAAACAATCACTTACCAGAAAGCAGTTCTCCCCTATCTCCTACCTCCAGGAAGGCAGACATATTTCCAAACAAAACACTTGGTTACAATCATATATTGGGGTTTTTTTTCTAAGAAAGATTGGGTAGCCTATTTGGAGGAAGAGGTATTGGGAAAAAATGTGAGACAGCATATACCCCTAGTGCAAAGACCATAGAATCTCTATATCCAACCCTATGCAGAAATTACTCGCCATGTGTTCCAGGAATGTGAGGTGCATCATAGGGCAAAGGAAAAGCAGGTTAATGTTTAATCCTGAACAAGGTTGTACTTTCCCTTTTGGAATTTGTATGCAATTTGGGAATCTTCTTGAATTTGAGTTTCAACTCAAGGAGCAGCTAGCAGCTATGGCAAAAAGGGCTTTCTTCTAGTGTACCAACTATATATATACTTGGATTGGAAGGCCAAGAGAAAATCTTTATTTGAAAGTATGAGATTATTACAATGCAAGGAATGGCCCTCAAAAATCACTCAGAAGTTGCAGCTTGTTCAAAATGCAATGGCATGGACAATGATGGACATGCCAACGTATGCTCATATGACATCTCTGCTTGTTAGGTTTTGGGTGCCATTTAAGGTGCTGATTATCATCCATGGTACCTTCATGGTACATTGACGAGTTATCTGGGACTGTCTATCTTCTATCATTTCTTCCCATCAGCATGCTTCAAGTCCCATCAATTAAGCAATTACTCGGCCAGAGCCAGGGAGCCAGCCTTCTCTGCTGTAATGCCTCCCTCTGGAACAATATTCCACCAAATTTAGTCGCCCAGAGATTCTTGCTACCCTGGCATTGTTTAAACTATGGTCTAACATGTGAGAGGGGCCTTTGTGTGATGAATGGTTTGTCAGAATCTGTTTATTAACTTTTCTCAAAGTACTCAAAAAAATGGGTCTGGAAATTTCAATCTAAGCTATTCCATTGATTTCACAATGGACATGGCAGAAAGAATAAATATGCCGCCCCTCCCCCCCAAAAAAGGGTGGGAAAATGTTAATTCCAGCATATCAAAATCCATTTTACTTATTTTTTCATCAGTTTCATAGTTCTTCAAGTTTTGCAATGCATTTCTCCATTGTCTTATTAGGAAAAGTACATACAAAAATGTGTAGTCATGAAAATAACTTAAAACATGCATTGTACTAAGGGGAAAATGCTTGTAAAAATGCAAAAAGTGAAGAAAATTACAGAAATATGTAATTTTGTGTATTAGGTGAAATATGTTGAAAAAAGGTGGTTTATATTGAAATAATTTTCATATTAAAATCAGGAAGATATATGCCTCCTAGTTTTTAATTATTTACTTTTTAAAAAATTGGGGAGTTTCCCCTAATAAAATTATTTTTAAAAACAATCAAAGCAAGTATGTATATACACATAGTATTATTGTCAATGACAATAACAACATTGTATTAAGATCTAAAAATGATTGAAGTCAAAATAGCTGAAATGATTCTGAATGCCTTTCAGGCACATCTGAATCAAATAAGGTAATTATTCTTTAAAATGCTTACACAAAGTCTGATTTGCATGCTGGTAATTGCTCTGCCTTGTGGCATCTAGCAATTGACACAGCAATGATTTTAATTATTGTAATTTCATCAGTATAAATACTTCAAAGTTATGCAAATAGTCCTTCATAATTCACACAGACAGTTTGCAGTATTTGATTTACTAGTCTTGTAAGTCTCTTTGTCTCTCCAGTTTACTCTCAGATGTGACTGTGCATTGCAATTGAAGCCTCTCACTCACATCAAAGTCTCCAAATCAGAACAAGATGAGCTAATTTTACAAAGACTGACAGTTCAAACATTAACTTGCAAACACAATTATAAGATGAAATATATTAAAAAAGACTTCAGTCTGATATTATCTGACACTGATACCTGCAGCTAATCATGTCTAATTCTTCTGTGACACTGGCAAGTAATAATAATTCTTAGGCATTTGACTGTTTCATCACAAGTCCAATATTCTACCCACTAAACGTATCAATTTATACAATATATTGCTTTATTTTTGACAATAATAAATAAAACTATGTCTTAATATTTATAATGCATAGTAATCTGTTAGGTGTTAAATTATTGTTTGAAATCTCTATTTGGTCCATCAATCTTACGTTTGGTACAATGGACTCAAGACTTGCCTTAGCAAAATCAGGATCTTCCTACACTTTATGGCAGATAGTAATTGAAACTTAATCCTGTTAATTGCAAGGTGCTATATGAGCAGATGGCTCATCAAACCATGGTCTAGACAGAACTAAATTCCTTTTCAGAGCCAGTTTAACAATTTCTGGATGTTTCTATGACCTATAACATCCTGGGGGTTAACATTACTCCTGTGAGAATTTTCATTAGTCTGAAGTTATATTTCCTAGCCGTTGCATTTCCTTAACTGAATATTGCTGGCTATAATTGCCTATGTTGTGGCAACAGTCTGGAGCAGTCATTCTAATATAGGGGTGGAAAGCAAGTGGTTGATATGGATAATAAACTTGAGAGAGGCAAAATTCCCTCAGCTCTAGAGACCCAGACCCAACCACTGTACATGTTTTCTACAAAAGACATCTCACAATATTTAGTAATGGGGCTAAAAATATTTAGTTATGATCCTCAGAATCAAAGTACTGAACTTGTTATTTTTAATTAGCATCATGATCCATTTCTACATTATATTCTGAGAAGACTGCTCTAGAATGTTTTTCTTATAGGGTGTACAGACAGGCAGAGAGAAGAGCAATATTGATGTTGGAAAGAATGATGTGGTTTCTTTCTTCATGAAGTGAACCTTAAAGGAGTCTTGATGGGCAGCAATACTTTCAAGCTATATACCAGGTGCTTAGAATGATTGTGACCTTCATTCAACAAATATCTTTTTAATTCAGATGAGAAATATTTATGTATTTATTTTCCCAACAAGGTCAGTGAGCAATAAAAAAATTCCAGGTTTTGCTGCATTATGGCTCCTTTTTTCAGAAAATAATTCAAAGTCAAATGATTGCATAAAAATAATTTTACTATCCTTTCCAAGTGGTATCAATGTAAATTACTACTGAATCTTTGCACACTGACCACAAATCTAAAGACCCACAATTGAGTTATTGTCCTTAAAAAAATAAGATTATCTTGGTAGTAGACCAAAAAGTTGGCAGTAGGCAGGAAAATGGAGAACAAACAGAAGATACACAGCTCACTTTAAAAATTAGCATGCACTCTAATTTGTACTTTATGTGTCATTTATGTTTGTTTTCATTTCTCAAACATTGCTTAGTTAGTTAGTTAGTTAGTTAGTTAGTTAGTTAGTTAGTTAGTTAGTTAGTTAGCTAGACTTAATTTGTCTAGATACATTTGAGAAAAAGTTGCCAAGATAGGGTCTGGTGGAGACATCAAACATTTCAAACAAGAAAGAGGGATGACCTGCAAAGCCATCTAATATAAGCAGACAAAAATAGTCTTTTGAAAGAAAAAAAATAGGAAATAGCTAAATTCATTATGTACTAAGAATGAAATTCAGGAGATAACATCATACAGATATATAATGTAGATGTATATTAATTTTTAAAAGTATTAATAGAGGAATCAGATGGAAGAATTTGAAAAGAAAGACATAGAAAGGTGTACTTCATTTCATATAGCATGTAACTAAGATGTTTATCCTTATAATATTTATTATTCTGTGTAAATGTTTAAATTGATTGGTTTTATATTTTCACTGTTTGTACTATCCTTGTTTATTGGAGAAACAAAAATAAGATATTAATTAATTAATATTTTGCCAAATTAATATTTTATCATCTTGAGTGACTGTAAATTATTTGGACTGTATAAATCCAAATGGTTCACAAGTGGGAATATATATGAAGTATCTCTTTGAATCATTAAAACAGCCATCTCTTTTTCCAGGTTTTATGACCATTTCATAGCCCATTTAATATCTAAACAGGTGTGTTTGGTTTATAATTCCACATACTGCAAAATAATTTTTGAAAGATTGGTAGTCCTCTAAAATATGCTTATAATTGGCCCATTCCAGTGGTGAAATTCATTTTTTTTTTACTACCGGTTCTGTGGGTGTGGCTTGGTGGGCATGGCTTGGTGGGTGTGGCAGGGGAAGGATACTGCAAAATTCCTATTCCCTCCCCACTCCTGGGGGAAGGATATTGCAAAATCTCCATTCCCACCCCACTCTGGGGCCAGCCAGAGGTGGTATTTGCTGGTTCTCTGAACTACTCAAAATTTCCGCTACCGGTTCTCCAGAACCTGTCAGAACTTGCTGAATTTCACCCCTGGCCATTCCATATATATTGTTTATATATAGGTTATGTAAGCAATTTCAATTTTCTACAGATTTTTGTCTATGGAAGGACAAAGAATGTTCTAAGTATTAATTTTTGTACAAGCAAAGATTCAATAAGCAAGATGAGGTCCTTGTGCTTGAAGAGACAGGTTTAAAAAGCTTATCTATGAACCATTTTATTTTTTTAAAAAAGCTTAACATCATGTTATATTAATAGTTACTATTGAACTGCAATGTAAAAAACTGTATATTTTCATGATCTCAAGTATGGATGTTATATGTCAGAATAGCAATCTAAAAAGTAATTGTATGATTTTATATACGTGCATTATTAGCGCAAAATTCTGATTGTTCATCACATTTATTTATCTACAATTGTATTTAATATCCCAGATTCAAGGGACTTACAGTATCATGTAATGCTTACAGCAGATGTATACAGAATTGGCTAATAGTAAAATAGTTTACAAACTAAAACCATTCACCACCCTAGCTCCACTTCTACATAAGTTGTTTATATTTGAAAATCCAGCATCTTATTCATTTCAGAAAAAATAATGATTTTTTGTTCCTCCTGGAATAACATTCACAATATTCTTTTATCACATTTAATCTTGCTTTCTAAATTTCACCTCAATCAGGTTGTATATTTGGTAGCCAGACAGCCTTGTCCTACTGATAGGCTTCTGACACCCATAACAACTGCCATCTTTTCCAGTGTTATAGCAGAATGAAAATGCCACACAATGCATCACGTTCTCCATTTTTCCACAGCATCAACTTTAATGCTAGAATTGTGAAACTTTCTTCACTCTTCACTATACCAACTCCCACCCTTTGCTAAAGTTCTTTTACAGTGTAGACAATAGGAGATGTTAAGTGCACCAATGAAAATGCCAAGACATGCAGAAGAACATGAACAGTTAAGGAAGAATACTGAAAAGTTAGAATATCAGGATCTTCTGGCATTGTGTATGATAGGGAATTTGAAGAAACCTTATTTGAATCTCAAGTACCAGCCTCATTACTCAAGTAATTTTAAGCCTGGGATTGACCACTGGTGTTTCTGTGTGGTTATTATTCTAACAGAGGTTTTCATGAGCATCACACAGATATTGCCAGTTTTAGGAATAAGGTATCAAGAGAAAATCAAGATTTTGGTAGCAGATGAGTAAGCAGGAAAGAGTTGGATAGGCTACAGATGACCAATAAGCAGACCAAAAGAAGCAGTGAATTTAATGATATGATGGCAAACAAATCCTATGTTCATAAATAAAAGCACACTGCTTCTAAATCTAATAATCCTATATCTTTTTAAAAAAAATTAAATTCAAAAGGAAATAATGTTGAACTACTCCATGTGGGGCACTAATCCTCTGAGCCCTCATCATGTCTCAAACTAGACCATCAATCTATATCTGTAATTTTCATTGCCGAATATGTCATGAAGATGAAAATCTAGGTATGATGAGGGACTTGTGGCTGATAGCCAATTATTTTCTGGGAAAGACTTCTCATTTGCAATGGAACAAGACAAAGTGCTAAAACTTGGCTCTTTTCAAGCTAGAAACAGCTATACCAATTATGTATGGCTGGCGTAAGAAGTGAAAATTTCACTTCTTTAGTTTGTTTTGTTACAAACATATAGAAGTTCTACATTTCTTCCTAAACAGCGTGCAAAGAACTTTGCAATTAAAATAAAAAAGAAATACAGTTGAGGTAAAAAGCATGACTGAAATTCACCCAGCTTTACTGCAGTTCCCTATTAGCCTTTATGCAATATGTAGTCATCAAGTGCCCATTTGGGCTGCTGAGCAAAGCTAAAAAGGGGTGTGCAGCAGAATTCAGTGTTATCATTATAGTGTATGTGCATTTCATGTCACAAACATATAAAACATTTAATATCTACTATTAAATATGTAGCACCATTTCCTGCTAAAGAAAGAACAAAGGTTTGGCTGAGCCTTAAAAAGGTTTTAAATAATGCTGTTAAGAAATAGCCCAACCTTATTAAAAAAAAATCTGTCTCAAAGCAGTTTTCTTTCAAAGCGTTCTCTTTGTCATAGATATGGGCACATGACTCAATCAGGAAATGCATGCTGCTTTTTCTGGGAGGACTAAAAAATATATTTAGGAAATGTCATTTATCTGCAGAAATTAAGAGTCATAAGGAATCAGAGAACAAGCAATAAACAAGCTTATTTTAAAAAGCAGCACAATAAATTAAAGTGTATTTTATAAACATAGTCATGTATAAATTCATTTTTGAAAAACTCCACACTCCACTCTTTTTGGCAATCACCTTTCATTTTTATACAGTACTCTACTTTCATGCCACACCACTCTGATTTTTTTTTTAAAAAAAGAAGCTATTTATGTGGCTACTTTCTATTTCCCATTAATCAAAACCTAAAACTAATTCCAAGCAGATATATTCGTCACTGTGTGTGCTTCAAAATAATAATAATAATAATAAATCATTCATTCACAACAGAATATTAGAGAAATTAATATGATTCCTGGAAAGTAAGCATGACAATTATCTGTCTCATGATGAAGATAATGATGCATTATAATCATGATTCTTTACATCAATTAATGGGAAAATCTGATGGACAAGAAAGAATAAGGATTAGCAGCTTGCTATGTGGAATCATCTTCTTTCTGATGTGACCCAGAAGTTTAAATTAAAATTACCACCAGACCACTGTGGTATTAGCAGACTGAGAAGCCTGTAATATGGAATGCAGGGAGACTAAAAACTACAATAAATATGAATGAAGTTGCAGTTCTGGGGTAGAACGGGGTGGGGGGAGATGAAATACAATGGATGCTTACATTGATATTACTGTAAATTGTTGATACCCCATTAATATCTATATTATCACAATATTACTGCACTTAAGTATTATATTAAATACAAAATAATTATTTTAAGATAAGATTTTGTTCTTTCAAATACTTTTGAATTGAGTCAATTCATATATCCTTCAAATGCTACACTGAGGTTTAAATATCGAACACTGTCTGGACAACATCAAATTAGTTCTGCATGTAAAGGTACAGATATTTGTCAAATATTAAATTTATCTCTGAATGTAGTTGTTATGAATGCCACTTGACCTGAAGTGCATCAATACAACAATTTTTTTCCTTCTTTGATTTTGGAAATGGGACCGGGCGGGGGTGGGGGTGGGGGTGCCATATGGGTGTGTAGCTTATTTTTACTAAACTTTCCCCAGTAGCAATTTTAATTAAGCTACCCATTAAAATATCAACCCTTTTTTTTTACTGAGAATGCAATGTGCATTATGAGCTCATTAACAATGTTTGCAAATATTCATTTTGCCTGATGTTTCAGGCAAAGTATGACTCTCTAGTCCTCCTCTAATCTTCCAGCAATACATTTTATTGAGAACAAAGTGTTCTTACTCCACTTCATAAATTAATAAAGCATTTCATTAAAAAAAGAAAAAAGAACCAGGCAAACAAAAAGACTAGGCATCTTCAAGTATAGTAGACAATATATGAAGCACAGTGTGCAAAAAACTTGTTCTTTCTTAAAGTTGTTAGAATTAGAATGTTGCCTTGTGAAAAATGGGTATACACATTCCAAAAGCATGCCAAGAATGTACAAAAAAGTTTGTACTAACCAAACTGATATAAATCCAGGACAAGATATTAGAAAATTGGCAAAGATAATGGCACGTAGTAACTGAAATAACTGAATCATACCATTAGGAATTTTTGACACTTCTGCATTATATCCATAAATAATTCAAAATTATTGGCAACTGATCATAGGAATCACAGAGTTCAAAAAAATCTTCTAAAAATATGTTCTTCAGCCCCACGCCATTGCAGACAAGTGGCTGCTATAGGATCCCTAAGGGATGGTCTTCATCTTAAATATCTTTAATGAAAAACAGACCTCCAAATTCTGAGGTACCCTGGTCTAGAATCAAACAGCTTGTGCCATAAATATATTCTTTGTCAATTAATCTCTACCATTTTCCCCCCAATTTGAGTCCACTAGTTAAGACTACTGGAACAACAAACAATTAATTAGTTCCATTTTACATATCATCTCTGTTTAAGAATTTCATAACATGGATTACATGGCTTCATTATTTCTGCCCCATACTGAACTCTTTCAGTCTATTGTTAAATGCTACTGAATTTTGGCATGTTGGAATTAGCAGTATCTAAGACCCAGATTTTATGCAATTTAATATAACAACTTTGCAGACGAATGTGAAAACATTCATACATCTAGTCTATATTTTAGACCAATGGCAGTATACCTAGTAGGAATAAGACTTATTTTCTTTGCCGATGTTTTGTTCATAACTGAATGGATTTTGATGGACAATCTGGTCCCAGCCAAAAACTGAAGGGCATAACATTGGGAAAGCCGATGAAGTAATATGTCTTGTATATCAGAGTCAAACTCAACTACAAGTCTTCCTCTACTATCACTAAGCCCTTCAGTACATTTTTAATATCATAAAAGTTAGGAAAAGGCTCTGTACCCCCCCTTCCCTTCAGTCTCCCCTTCAGAGAGGAGGCTTTGAACAAACTCCCCCTCTATTATATACCTTAGCTGCCTGACAGCCAAGTTACTGGAAATGACAATTGTTGGATTTCAATAGTAACAGGCTACCACATTGATAATACCAGCTTTTCAGCTTTTACTAGGGAACTTTAACCTTACATTTCAGTTTTAACTCTAAAAGGTAAGCTTTTCTTCTTCTCATGGTATAATAACAAGAGTTAGCAGTGACTCTTGGGAATGATACTACAACTCTAGTCCTAGAGAACAACAATGTCAAGTCCCACTAGAGACTGTGGAACTAGGCAAAGGCAAGACAATATGTCCCATATGGGGTTATCAGGCCCCAAAGCAAGCTGGTTTTGTTGGGTTTTTTTCCTTTTTCTTTTTCTTCTTTGAGCTTTAGCCTTTGAACAGAAAGCTTTCCAAACCCAGGCTCCAGGCAGTATTTGTGAGCCTTGTGGTAGTGATAAGAACTCAAAGCAAGAGGTAGGGGGATAAAAATAACCGCAATGTTCTGATGTTTCACAAAACAAATGGAGAATTTATTCTGAGACCAATGAAGGATTGTAAACTAGTTGTTCTATGATTCTACAGATCATGGAAAATTACCTGCTGGTACATTTGATGCAAGTTAGCTCCTCAGAAAAAAAATAAAAATAAAAAGAGAAATTGTTTTAAGTTTTCTTTTGAATGTTTTAAAAAGGTTTGCCACAAGAGATGTGTGGGTGGGTGGTGTCTAAACAGTGAAATCAATCCCCATTAGCATCAATTGATAAGACATTTTTATTGTTGCTGCTCTTAACAGGGCAATCCTTTGTATGAAATCAAGCTTTAAGAGTATTATTTTCCTCACACTTTTCCCAGGATACAGGGCAATTTGCTGAATATTCCAAAAACACTATGGCAGTGTTTAAAAGCTTACAATCTAAGTGATGTCTCACATGACTCTTCTTTTCATCCCAGCCCCACCATTAAGGGATAGAACAAATTGTATTTTCACAGTAAAGGTGGCTCCCCCCCCCCCCAATTCAGCACATGGACATCAATGTCTTATTATAATGCTGACCTGGGTGCATTGAGCAACTGCTTCACTTATCTGATTTTAGGTGGATATGAAGAAACAGCCAAATGATTAGTGCTTGTGTTCATTATCATCACATTTTGGGTAACTTGAGTATTGCAGAGTGAGAGGGAGAGAAAGAGAGGGAGAGACCCCATTTGCTCTTTTAGTTTAGGCATCAAAATATGTGACCTGAGTATTAGGCACAAGAGCAGCAGCAGGCACTCAATGGAAACAAGGCCTTTTCTTCCTATGACAATCTTTTAATATCACTGAGTAGGAGAAGAGAATGACCCATGGAGCTGGAGCTGACTTTTCAAAATTATCCTGTCCTTCTGTCTTCTGGACAGCATTAAATAGGACCATACCATCTTTTTCAGGGTGATGGCTACATTTGGCCTCTGAGTATACAAATCAAATTTATTTTGATTTGATTTCAGTTTCATTTAAAAATAATTAATTAATTATGTTTCCTGTACAATTTAATAATTTATTCCTGTTACATTGCAATGATAAATCAAAAGCAATTTTGGGAAAAGCTCTGGGAGCTTCACATCCAAGGCTTTCAGAGACCATATCACAGGGCTTTGTTTTTGCTCTAGAAGGAAGCCTGAGTATAAAATATATTATTTTATTTTATTTTTTAAAAAAGAATAATGTATTAATAAATAAATATTTTCCCTATCACCCTATTAGCTGGAAAGAAAACAGGCTCCCATGCATTGGATGGAGGGAAGGTACAAATCTAATGAGAATAATAGTTGATTATATTTCTGCCATTGTTAGAAGCACATAATACTTGAAGTGAACATTACATTACATAGGCTATTTTCTTGCAGTAATAAAAGGGAGGGGGGAAAAGAGGGTGGAAAAACAACTCTTGTTTTTAATGCACGCTCGGTTCCTTCCATTTTAATCTTGCATGTGGGCAGTGGGGATTAAAACATATACATATTCCTTAACGTGTGCTTTCACTCAGAACATAATAAGACAATAAATAAGGAGTAGGCAGAAATAGCACCTTTCAAGGCATTTGAAAACCTTTCAGAGAGTAATTGGACAGGAAGGTCCGGGCAACTGGAAAATATGTGATCTCGTTCCTGACTAAAGACATGAATGTCCATATAGCCCATCTGCCAAGGTTATAAACAAAAGGCATCTGCTTTCTTAGCTCACAAGCAGTTGTGGTGGTATGTGCTTTTGCTCTCTTTATCCTTCACTAAACATGCTCTCTTAATGCACTCTTTCAGTCCCCAAGAAATTGTTCCCTTGAAAGCTGTCATTCCTTTTCTTCGGCTCCCTCAAACAAAACAAAGAACCAGTCCGACTTTCTGCTATTCAGGGGTCACTGGAGATCAATTCTAACAACTCTCATTAAGTGCAGATTAGGTGGCATTGTCTCTCTAAAATTAGCAAACCTAGGGTGAAGAATGAGTAAAGTCAATTTCTGATTTAAATTACAATAAGGAAATCACCTCAGGAAGCTAGTTAATTCACTAGGAACTGCTGAAATATTTTTTTTTGTTTTGCTTTGTTTTATTGGAATCAGTGGTATAGTTTTCCTTAATGTAGATAAAAACACATTTGTCATTTCTTCCTTTATCTCAACAAATGATGATTCTACATATTTGTGACCTTTTTTACAGCTTATAGTACAAAGGTAACTAAACTGCAATAGTATTATAAATAGGCTCTTTAAAAAATAAAAACTAAAGTAAGCACGAATTACAGCTGAACGTATCCATCACAGTGTTACAGAGGTGGTGCACAGCCCTATATTTCTGTCATTAAGATGCATATTTGAGAAAATTTCAGGCTCTAAAGAGTTTTCGGTCTTTAATAAAAGTAATCCAGCAAGTCAGTTGGTAATTTCTGCAAACCTAGCTATTTTGACAATCTGTTCTTCCATTATTGGTGCTTCAAAAGTCTTCCATCTTTGTCCTTTCTCCTGGCTGCTGTGATCATATATAAAGCCTATCATCCATGTGCCTTTTTTCATTGAGTGTCCATATAGTCTAGTAAGAAAACTGAATGTTAATTTTCAAAACTCTGGATCAAAATAAACTGCATTTGTATCTAGTAAACCCTTTATAGACTTTTTGCTGAAAATGGGTAAAAATGAAATGATGATTTTTGCATTTGCTAATTAAAAAGGTTTGCTTATGGGAATGAGGGAGTTATGATATACAATATGTGAGGGCTAAGATAGTGGTTGCTTTGCATGTAACTACTACAAAGGTGATTGGAAGTCACTTATTTAGATGTCTTCATTTTTCTTGCTTTTTTATTGTTCTTCACCATTGCTCTTTTATAATCTTTTTCTATTTCTTCTATGTTTCTTCAGTTTTCTCAAAATCTTTGTTATGCCTTCTTTTAATAAAAATTATAAAAAAGAAAATATTTAAGATTAAAATCTTAATCCAGGAACAAGCAAAAAATATGGAAGTTGATTTGAATAAAAGCTCTTTTCTTCAATGAGCATGATGAACTTGAGCATTCCTAACAATGGTATACTGTCCAATGAATTTTAACTGTTCTTTCCCACAAATATGCCTATGTTTTTCAGTCATGGTCAATTCTTCATTTGTTTGTTCTCCAAAATGTGTGTGCATTCAGACAACATAATCTCTTTTTGATGAGTAAACCATAAATATGTGAGGCAATTCACTGTTGATACTTGTAGCATATAAAACCTGTTTGCATACATGATAACCAGTTTTTAATATATGAAGACATGAAAACATGCATTGATAAAGATTTTCACAACCGAAACTATATTAATAGATTTTCCAAGCACATGATAGCTATATTCATACATCACACTTTTATATAATTTAGGGGACCTGTGTATATTCTCTTCTTCCCTTTTATCTTCTAAAATGGCAACAAAGAGATCAAAAATATTTATTCTCATTTTTAGCTGTGCTTTCTTCTGATGACCAAACCTGGTCAAACTGTAATTATTATTAGTTGTAGCTTATTGAACCAAGTCAGACTGGAATCATGGCCAACATCTTAACTTTAGTATGCCATAGTTAATGCTAATAAGAATTTATGATTTAGATATAAAGGGGTAAGATGAAAACATAAATGAAAGTGTTAGTCTGGTCAATTAGAAGTACTGGGTATTCTATGAGATATACCAGATCTCAAATGTAAAAATCCAAGTAATCACTAGGTGGCAGAAAAAATGAACATTTTCTAAATCTCTTTGAAGTCTTCTAACAGTATCTGAGTTTTTGAAGCCCAGATTTCAGAGCCAATCCCCAATGACTATGATAGAAGAACAGAAGAAAATGGAATTATTATAGAAGTTTTCCACTCATGCATGTATTCTTCAATTATGCATTCCATTAGGTGCAAATCAAGTCTGTATATGCACAAGGAGTAGATTTATTGACTGCATGCAAATATCTCCTTCCTTCGTTTGCTTGACTGAATTTGCCCTTACTTATGAGTCTTAATGTTTTTGAGACTTAAACATTAAAACTGTATCTCATATTTCCTTAATCAAAAATCATCTGATAGTATTGATGGATTGAGACAATAAGAAAATAAGGGGGGGAAATGTTCTCCTACTTACACTGTTTTCCCTTCCCAAGCAGATTAAAGAACGCAGCATCTCTTCATCATCATCCTGTACAAGTGTTGCAAGAGGAGAATACTTATTTTTAAAAGGGCATTTTGAGGGTTCAGAGTGCAGAGATGTAAGCATAGATATATTTTATTAAAGCTCTCTTGGCTGCCAAGTGCTCTCAGGAGCAGCCAATAATTTGCCAGATGAAAGTGAGTGGGACCAAGGAAAGCATGGAGGCACTCAGAGACCTATGTTCGTACTGGCTCCTGTAACCCTGGGTTACCCATCCTCTATATCAAGGAGATCTATATCTCAACCTCAAACAATGGCAGTACTCTCTATATTATTCACCAAATTGTCTAGGGAAGAAAAGTAGCAGAATAATAGCAACAATCATAATTGCAGGGAATAAAATTTTATCTATATAGATAATTTTAGTATAACCTCATATAGACTCAGAATAACGTATTTGTTATCTATATTGGGTAATCGGTGTATAAACTTCAGTATTTGCATCATTATTACTGCAACGGGGTTAGACAAGTGAACTTCTATAGCTGTTTGAGAATGTCCTAAGAGAAGCAGGTCACTTCAAACAGGGATTTAAGAATGGAAAAAAAGTGATGCTGAAACACCACTAGTCCATCCTCTGATTCCATTGTGTCCAATCCAATGCCTGGGGAAAGTCACAAACAGGGCATTGGCAAATTAACATCCACCTATTCACATTTGTTATCAGCTCCTTATGATGCAGGATAGGTCCTGAGTTACTGGAAGGAGCCCTGGCTGGCGCAGCAGACTAAAACACTGTTATTAATATCAGCTGCCTGCAATTACTGCAAGTTCAAGTCTCACCAGGCTCAAGCTTGGCTCAGTCTTCCATCCTTTCTAAGGTAGGTAAAATGAGGACCCAGATTGTGGGGGAATAAGCTGACTTTGTATAAATATATAAAAGTATGAAGGCTATTGCTTAACACACTGTAAGCCGCCCTGAGTCTCTGGAGAAGGGCGGCATATAAATCAAATTTTTTAAAAAAAAGTATATTTAGCCATTGTAGAAGTAATAATACCGGTAGGTATGACTGTTTCTAAAGTTAGACAAATTAGCATATATCACTATATTATGTAATAATATTATAATTTAATTTTGTGATAAGTGAAAAAGATCTTTCATTTGTCCAAAACGTCTACCATTCAGCTATATGGTATGATCACAGCTACTATATCCTTAGATACTCAAAGTACTAGAGATGCTAATATTACAGTTACCAATACATACTACAGATCACTAGGATCTATTACTAATATTCTGCAGATATTAGAGATTTATTGTGCTCTTTTTGGTCTGATGTGGTGATGGCAAACCTGTGACACACATGTCACAGGTAATACACATGTCATTGTTGATGACACGCTAGAACTCCAGACCCTCTTGAAGCTGAGAGAGAAAGAGAGAGAGAGCCCTGATATTGAATGGCCTCTGGAGCTTCCAAAATGTAGGTGAGAATAAAGCATGCTTTCCTGCTCTTTTTGGAAGCTGCAAGATGATACAAGAGCATTCTCTGAAGTTTCCACACTTCATGCAACACAAAGCTGCCTCAGATAAGCATTTCAAAAGATATTTACAATTATTAAATCTTTTAATTGTTTATTTAATAAACATATAAATAATTTAGTTTCATTCAATTTAAATTTTTTGTGATGAATTGTTTCGCTTTTGTTAGGATGGGGGAATTACACACCAGCAGAATCAAGTTAGGCATTTTCTAAATTTTTGACGCACCAAAACCAAAAGGTTCATTATCACTGGTCTTGTGACTTTGGCTCAATCACTCTTTCTCAGTCCATGATGTCAGGTTCAGGTGACAAGCCAGTTGAGCAATTCCTGTTGCAGCCAATGGATCAACACTTAGTTGATAAAAAAAAAAAAAGTGGACTCTTCACTTGTGGGAAAACACTAGGAAGAAAAACATGTCCTTTGGATACATCACAAATGATTTTTGGCACTTTATCATGTCCCTTTTTGCTTGAATATTTTCCCTCTAAACTAAACAATTCCAAATATCACAACCTTTCTTCTAACTGGTTGGTCAATTCAGTTATCTCTGAAGAAAAAAAAGAAGTAAAACTTGAAATAAAACTGGACCAGGAAACAGAGAAGAAAAAGGAAAGTTAAAGGAAAAAATAAAGAGCAAATGTAGTTTCACATACTTAACAAAGTTTTATTATTGGAGAGCACAAAGTAGTTAGGAATGGTACTTAGGATGAATTAGTTTTGAAAAGAGTCTCTAGAAAGATGAGAGAATAATGATATAGATGTTCAGAGATTGAGCTATTTATAAATGAATGCTGAGTGGAAATTCAGCAAACTTTTGAGTTCAAAAGAGACAGGATAACGGAATGAGAAATGAAGAAAATGCCTCACTTTTTCTCTTGTGTTAGAGGTTACCACAGCAGTTTTATACAAACAATGTTGGGGGAAGGGAGGAAACCAAGAAAGTCATTGTGGTGATGGCCACGTAATCAAAGCCCTGTTTCATGTACATGTACACATCTTACAAAATGGGTGTGTGTTCAGGGTTGATTGACTGATAACTTAACCTATTGACTGATAACTTAACCTCCCCCGGGGCACACTCTGCTTCTGGCAGTAAGAAAATATTTTCCTGAAAACTCACAGCTCACAGCCCACCAGCAATACTGCCAGAATTCCTTGCAGAATAGCATCAGTTGTCCCATTCAATAAGTTCTGTATTTTTGATCTTCTGTTTCTACACTCCAAAATTGCTAAAATCTGCTGATGAAATTGATAGGAAGTTTTAGTTTGGAACTTGGGAAAGGATAGCCTAGAACAATGACTTCACAAAAATTTCACATTTATACAAAGAAAATGAAACCCCAAGATATCGAAATGGTAGCGTAACTAAGCAGATTCTTCTATTAACTTAAATAATAATTCATTTCCTAAATTGTTTTTTCATATATTTTTAATTATTTTTTAATGTTAGGAGCATAAAATATGATAGTATTGAATGCAAAGCATCCATACCTGCAAAGATAGACCAATATTGTTTTTGTGTCCTTCAGAATGAGATCAACTAGTCCAGAAAGATTCCTGGCATGCCTCAAGATAAGGACAAGAAAGCTGCAAGAAAGAAAGGAACCCTAGATATCATACAAACAGACAGTGCAATGACTAAATGAAAAGTTTAACTGTGCATTTGCATATGTCTTGAGCAGTAGAAAAGAGACAATATATGTATAATTATTGGTTACACTTGGAGGTAAAGGCTATAAAGTTACATTTCAGTAACTTCCGCTTTAAATCTAGTATGACTGTGAGCCTATGCTCTCATTACGGCATGAAAAGATATTAAAGACATCATCACATAAAAAATTCAAACTACGCTATTTGCCACTGTTATTTTATAGATTAAATTTAAAAAAATTAAAAAGTATTTAAGCATTTATTAAAGAGGTCTTATTGTTTTTTTTCCCACAAAACAATAAAAGGTTACAGTAAAAGGTTCCATCTCTTGTGGCCTTGGTAAAAAGTAGATATCTTGATATCTATTGTGGTGCATTGTCCTTCAGCAGTTATAATTCAGGAATCTATCAGTCTACCCAAGTGAATGGAAGATACTGAATGAAATACAGAATAGCTTAATAATCTAGTATAAATAGCCAGCCAAGGGCCCTCTGGCCAGCTGTGACTCCATCCAAACAACAAATTATCCTCATAAACTTTCCTTCATCGTACTATCCAGGATTTACTGAATAAGCTGGACAGTAGATGAACTGTGTCAAACATTAGCCATTAGCAAATGTATTAGCATCAAGAGGCTTGCTTCCTGCCCTAGTGTGAATAATCAAGCCAAAAGCCAGTTGACACTTCGCCACATAAGGCTGGAAAGGCCACTGACAACTTTCTTTCTAGGTTAATTCTGCATGTGGCTGGATGGTAAACGGATTTATTCATATAAGCAGTAGTGAGATAAATAAAGAACGAAAGAATGAAAGGTAGCCTAGAATTAAAAGTAAGCATTGTAAAAATAAAAACCCTTTATCTGTCAAAAATGCATGCAGTTCGGAACAGGTTCTGCAAAAACTAATTGCAGGTGGGCAGTAATCTCTTGCAAAATTTTGAAAAATTGCCAAAGATTATGTGTTGGTGTAAGGATTAGAGAAAGCTATAGTAGGTATCCTTATTTTAAAGCTGTCTTTCTATTGCTTACAATAACTTATATGTATTTTTACAAAACAAAAAATATTCAGAAGACGATTCATCAAAATTACTTGCAGATAATAATACCCAAATCAGTAAATCTTCTTACAAATGTACCGTCTGAAATCTCATTCTACTGCATTTCAATTGAATAATATCTGAATGCTTATTGTAAACAATTATGTTAAAATTTCTTATTGTCTATTTAACAGAAACAGTGATCATTTTGAAGAAATACAGGTATCAGTATAATATAAGCACTCCTATAGTCCTTGAAGAAGCAAGTGAATAGTGTAATAAAGCGATGTCCCAATTTCATAAATGTTCCACCATTTAAATAGGAAGGAAAGGACTTGATAATTGTGCCATGAATATCAAACAAATTTAAATAAATCAGCCAATGTCAATAAATCCTTTCCAAAAGCTTCAGTAGGCAACTAATTTGGGATGCATACTTCTGGCTAAGATATCATAGGTCTTTAAGTCTTCCATTAGAGTATAAATACTGGAGGTAAGTCCTTTATTAGAGACTAAGCTGTTCATGTACAACCATACTATTTGCATAATAGTATACAGGCAGCAGAAAGAACTTAAAAAGCTAAAGTCAAATTTAGCTTCCCTCTTGCTGATGGTCATGGACACAGAACCATGTAGGTTAGGGCCAATGATATGGTTTGGTATTTTGGGGGGTGTTTCCTAGGCTATTCTTCAAACATTGTATTCACTGGTAGTCTTACTTTTAAATACAGGCTATCCCTGTTTATTGACTACTTGCTCAGTGACTATTCACATTTGCAATGGTGCTGAATGAGAGGTGCTTATGACCAGGGGTGGGTTCTACTTACCTTTACTACCGGTTTGCAATGGGATCGCGTGCACGCACTCACTTCATGCACGCATGTACAGATCGCTTCTGATGACGTCAGGGTCAGTGGGTGGAGCCTCCTGCCAGTTTTACTATCGGTTCTATAGAACCGGTCCAAACTGGGGGCAACCCCACTGCTTATGACCCTGAATTTCTAGCTATCATAGTGCCCCCACAATCATGTGTTCATGATTTGCGGCTTCTGACAAAGTCAATGGGGAAGCTAGAAGATGTTGCAAGTCACAATTTGGTGAGGTCCTCACTTAACAACCCATGCAGTTTTCACTGAACAGCAGCAACCAGGACTACCAAAACGGTTGTTGTTTAGTATAGTCATGTGGGGTATTTTATGTATGACTGAGATAGCTAATGACATTCCTGGTTCCAATTAGCATAATTAAGTGGAAATAACTTGTGTTAACCAAGCTAAATTCTGCTTAACTTTCCCAGCCAGTCAAGCTCAGCCACGTGCCACCATTACTAAAAAGCTCTTTGTCTATATTTCCACTTGGGAAAAGATCCTAAGAAAGATAATATTGGTGGCATTAAGTCACCATCTTTGCAATTACAATTTAGTTTTACTGCTCCTAGCTCAACTCATGTTCATGTTATATATGCATACTTATCAGCTTATTTATAAGGGATCTGAATTAATGCTCCAATTGCAAAGAAGCTGTTTCCATTGATCTTTACACAGCCCTTTCCTCTATTGAATTTAGCAAACCCCTTAGGATGAATTGTTGAACTCCTATGCAAATATCCTTATTCTCCTGATAGTGAAAGATAATGAGGTGGACACCTTTATATTAATAATTTGAACCATGATGTGCAGTCTAATCAACCTCTCCAATTTATTGTAAGTTCCTCCATACAGCTTCCACACTTTAAAGCTCCTATGATATAGTCTACATTTTCTGAACAACAAGACACTCAAGACAGAAAAGAGCAGAGTAGTAATGCCCAGTGAAAAATGCATGATTTAAGAAACAATTATGAAACAAGGAAATTAATTTTCCATCACCCTAATAGTTGGAATAATATTGCATAAAGTTTAAAATTTTTGGTATTCATCAAACATTTATTATAATTGGTAGTTCTTATAGCTGAAATGATATTTAATCTGAGTAACTCTTATTACCTCAGCAAAGTTAACTTCTCTGATATATTTCTAGAGAGCAATTCCTGTAGGAATGCAGGTAAAATGGAAATCCATTATATCTTTGAAACCCAACGTTTTAATAAATTTAAGACGATTTCAATGTGGTAGCTTCCAAGATTTAGTATCCCTCAAGAAATGAATCTCTGTTTCTCCTTTATCAGAACCTCATGAGAGTCATAAATCTTTTACCATTCTGCATCTCTATATAGTACAGTCATATAAACTGAAACCAAGAGAAAAAAAATCAGTGCAAATCTGTAGAGATCAAAAGTCCTGCATGCCAATTATTTCTTTTGTTTTTAGTTAACAAAAAATTTAGATATACTGTATACTTTCCCTAAAATTGTAGGTATTCAGAGACAATGGAGCTTGTATATATATAAAAGTAACATTCTTTTAAGACAATGGCTTAATACCTATTGCAACTAAGAATTGTTCATATTTTAGTGCCGTTACATCATCCCATGTACTTTATACTGCATCTTCTTGCTTTTTTATCCTATTTAAAAAGAACTAAATTGAAATGTACTATATTCCATTCAGATGTTCTAGTTTAAAATGAATGGATCCTCTATTCATTCTAGTACTAGAAGGTAGTAGAGGATCAGCAAAGGAAGTAGCCACACTTGGAATATTGCATGCAGTTTTGGCTGCCACAATATTAAAAAAATGTTGAGACTCAAGAACAGTGATGGCAAACCTTTTCGGCACCGAGTGCTGAAAAGGGAATGTGTGGGCACGCGCCTGGGCCTGGGCAACCCGGAAGAGGAGCTGCCCACGGCACATGCACGCAACCAAAAATGAACTTCTGGTTTCAGCCACTGAACTTCCAGTTTCAGCCAGCTACTCTTCCAGGTTTCTGGCATGCATGTATGTGCAATGGTCAGCTGGTCGGCGTGCAAGCTCACGCAGGAAAAAGGAAGACCAATTCTTCCAGTTTCTGGTACTGCTGCATGCCAGCTGATTGTTGCGTTCACATGCATACCAGAAACCCAGAAGAGGAACGGGCAATGCCGTGCATGCCAGGCAACATGGCTCCGCATGCCACTTTGGGCACGTGTGCCACAGGTACACCAGCACGGCTCTATAAAGAGTGCAGAGAAAAGCAACAAAGAGCAACAAAAGCAACAAAAGCAACAAAGAGGACTGGAGTCTAAAACATACAAAGAACAATTACAGGAATTGGGTATGTCTGATTTAATGAAAAGAAGGACTAAGTGTGACATGATAGCAGTGTTCCAATACCTAAGGGGCTGCCACAAAGAAGAGGGGGTCAACCTATTCTCCAAAGCACCTGAAGGCAAGACAAGAAGCAATGGATGGAAACTAATCAAGGAGAGAAGCAACCTAGAACTAAGGAGAAATTTCATGACAGTTAGAAAAATTAATCAGTGAAACAACTTGCCTCCACAACTCCAACACTTCAGGTTTTTAAGAAGAGATCTCTGAAATGGTATAGGATTGGATGAGAAGACCTCGCAGGTCCCTTCCAATTCTGTTATTCTGTTACTAAATCATCTTTTTCTTTGCTCCAGCAATTTGGAAATCAGAGTGAACCCAACTGTGGAAATATAACTACTCAGACTCTAAAAGTCTTACCAATTCACATAGCATTATAACTTCTGTCTGAAAACACTAACATTAAGCTTTCACTTTGGACAAGGACAATCTAAATCTTGTGACATATATTTTTGGTTCTACAATTTTGGTTCTACTGTTTATGGGTTTGTTTATTTTTTGAGAATGGTGATTTTATTTATGTCCATACATTTATTCAAACATCCCATTGATTTCAATAGAATGTATTCCCAGGTAAATTTATTTAAGATTGCAATCAAATCTTTAATGGATCTTTCATATTTCTAACAATATATAGGACTTCTCTTTGAATGCATCACTGCGATTGCAGGATATTTTAGATACCATTATAGAAGGCAATAGAAAGGCTTCTGTCTTGCCAAGAAAATGTATTCGTTTAATTTCTAGAAGTTCTACTTCATTAAAACAGATTTTACCTTTTGTAAAATTACATTGTTACACTCAGTATGTCAAAATTCCCACTTGGAAATAATGTTCCCACCACTAAATAATTGGTGGAATTTAATCAAATTGTGCCAAACTATAATGACTGCATAGTATTACCTTATTTCTAGCATTTTTAACCTTGTGCAAAAATTTTTCTAGTTAAAGGGTCGAATAAACATATTTAAATTCAACAATAATGTAAACTATAAATATATTATGAATTAGAGCATATTTACTAAACGGAGCCTAATTTGGACAAATTAAATTACACAAAAACCATTCTTGTGTCTCACAATATAAAATAAAATGTTAGAACAAAAGCAGCAGAGAATGAGGTGAGGGAATACAGATTAGAACGTAATAATCGAGTTTAGTAAAACAGAGAAGGCAACATGAGGTGAATTAAATGTTTAAATGCACACAACAGAATTCATGTGTAGCTCAAGTGGTTTCCTTCCAAGTCATAAATTTGGCATACAGAAACAATATGTTGCAGACAGATGCCTTTTATAGGATTTTTCCTTCTTAAAATAAGAGACTATTATGATGCTCTCATGCAGATAATAAATTTAGTTCAGAAATCTACCCACTGTGAATTCTACCAAAATATAGGTCTGAGAATGAAAAACAGTATTTCCACAGAGAGAGGACTGTCTGAATATAAGAGGTAAAACTGAGGAGTAGGCAAAGCAGAAAAAATACTTGAAAAATATAGTATAACCAGATCTTTCTTAAGCACAGCAACAACAAAAATAGAAATACTTTACAATTAAAATATCTATGGAATTAATTGAAATTCTGTTTCTTTTCGAAGTTTTTTTTAATCATGTTAGCAAATAAGGATAACGGCAATAAAATATGTAAGCAAACAATTTAAGGAATGTACATTTTGCCATTTTCCTTCAACAAAACCAGAATTAAATCCTATTCCATTACATAGAGAGATGGGTGAGAGTTTATTTGGTTTGGGAAAATAAGGTTTAGAAGAGCTCTGTATGTATCTTCATAAACAAGACAGAGGGAACTTGGGACTTTAAATACCTGAAAGTGGGAAAAACAGATTTTTGTATCTCAGGGTATGAATTGTTATAAATAATCCATCTATAGTTTTAAAATGCTATAAAGGAACAGAAAGATAGAAACTAAAATAGGGGAGAAAATTGGCAAGAAATACCTTAGTAATCAGGAATGTTTCTAGGTATCATTCACAAATCATTTCAGAGAGCTACCCAAAATATAAGTAAGCAAATATTTGCTAGGAGTTTCCAAAATGAGTTTTTAAAAGCTATATTTTTATTATATGCATATATGTGCATTGGTGAGCCTGGTTGTGTGTTTATAACATTTCTCTTGCAGGCAATCAGGTCAAAGCCATCTGTGGCTTAACCCAACTTATGTTATACTCATAAATAATTGTGTAAGGAAGTATGGTTTAAGACTGGACAATGAACTATTTTATAATCAGAAAGTAGAAGCAAAATAATTTGGACTGTGAAGTAGGGCAAATTAAAGGAAGATACTTAGATTCATTAACATAGCTGGTAAATATTTAGATATTTTTCCTTTCTTTGGTACATTTTGGATTTTAAAAGAAAATGATCATAAAAATATGGGGGCATACTAGGCACCCATGTCATGAAGGTAGTTTATAAGAGTATTTTGGAGGAGAGAATAAAGTATTTTTTCCCTACAAACATTAAGCACTTGAACTACTCCAGTCATTTTCAATAGCTCTCTGATGTGCCAGCAAAAAACCTTAATTAACAGCACTCAGGAACTCTGTAGCTTCTTTTGGTGATAACTTTACGCTCCTGACATGCCACATATATCTAGAACCGTCATTTTCAAATTGGAGTGGCTTTGGAAATGTGAAGTGCTCTACTAATTTCAAATTATTCGAGCCATGCAAGCCCAGGATTCTGATCACCTCTACAGTTAAAAGACATTATGAACATTTGAAGTAGTTTAATGTTGTGTTTCTGTTTGAGAGGTCATAGACTTAACTCTCTTATCTCTATGAAGTGATTGAGCTGGTCATGCAATAATATAATAGGACATCGGAATGGCACGTATTTTCATCCCTAAGAAAACCTTATAACTGTGTAATACAATGAAACAAAAGTAAATGCAGGGATGGACAATCTTTTAAAAGCCATTTTTCTAGCCAACAACAGCTATAATGATGGGGCAGGAGAAGAAGACCTTTTTGGCAAGCTCTTTTCTAATTTTGAAGTTGTTCTGAGAGGAGTATATATGCGTTAACTCTTTCATTAATTCCTGCTGAAAATCATTGTGAAATATTACCAGTTTTTATTTGGGAGGTAGATGTTGAATTGGACAGAAGGGTAAATGCCTTCTTGTCCTTTTAGAGCCATCTCCAATCAAAAGTTGGTGACCAGGAGTGCTATATATATATATATATATATAACTGCAATGTACTGTTTTCATACAATAGTACTGTTGTATGAAAACAGTACATTGCATTTTGGCCAAATCATGGATGTTGTTTTTGTGGAAAGAATATGTCCACGTCACCTTCCAGTAATGTACAAGACTTCCTCATATAATTAATTATAGTAGTTGATATTTTTTTATTCTACATCCTGTGTTCTAAATATTTCAATTTCCTTTACTTGATCATAGTCACAGTTTCTATATCTTTATCTAATTTTTAGACAATAGGCTCATTTCATATATGATCAACCTATAAACATTATATAAATTACTTAAATCCACAATGCGTCTACTTTCTTGATTATTACTTGAAACATTGCCTACAGTATGCTTCTACTCAATAAAAATATACCTTCATGACACAACAATCTGACCACACAACTCCAATCCAAAAGTCTCAACAGCAAACCAATTTGCTTATTTTTAAAAAGCTACTGCTCCTTATTTCCATGTGTTTTCATCTTTAATTCAAAATACAATTTGTATATTTAAACTGTCCTACTTGAGTCACATAACATTAAAATAATATTTTTACTGACATTCTCCAGCACGTAATCAATAAATTAATTAATTAAAAAGTTTTAATTGCACTATCACAACTACTATATTAGTTTTTGAACCAAACTTTGCAGACATTCATGGGTAGTATGATAGAAAAATACTACCACTTTTTATTACTGGTTTCATGTTTGATACTGGTTTATTGGAATTATTTAAACAATAATCCAATGACTCTAACCTTAAAGCAAGATTTAGGAATCTGTTTATAAATTTATATTCCATGAAAAATTATTAAACTGGTGCAGTTTTTATGTTCTTTCCTTTTGTTTTTATATCCAGTAGGTTCAAAATGGTATACTAATATTTGCCATAAATAGTTTAGTGTATAAGTTCCAGTAGCCTAGAAGGCTATGGTTAAAAGAAGTAATACTCATAGTAGAAAATCAGTATGCTGAATAAAAGCAAAGTTCAACTGATAAGCAAGGGGAAGCCATCAATTCCCACCTTTCAGCTAATGCCAAGACCTATTGTCCTCTCCCCTGAGTTTAAGTTTGATTCAATAAAGCTATGGCCTTTAGGTCAGTTTATATATAAATTTGTGCCTATGTCCTCATTGGTCACTGTTGACAGGAACATTCCATCTAACTCCTTGCCTTGCAAATTACCAGTGTTCCAATTTAATGTTGTCAGATTTGAAGACAGAAGGACTGCTCTTAGTCACAGATATATACTTGTGTTTCTGATCCACAGCAACAAAAAAATACCATGTTTTCTGGGAATTCCTGGAATTTGCAATCCCAACATAACTGAAAGTCATCAGATTAAAGGAGGGTGAAATGACATGAACATGAGTTGTTTCGTGTTTGTTTACCTGAAATGTATCAATATTCATTAATGTCCTAGATGGTTTGCTAAGTAAAATATTTAATATACTCCTAATAGCAACAGAATATAATAACTTGCATTAATAAGTATGAAATCAATATTTTTGTAACACTGTTGGATCATATTTGATCTATATAATTTTCCCCCAAATTTTGTGCTCTCTGGTTGCAATGTACTATAGCTTCCCTTATTCTGATAGGCCTAAACAGTTGACAGCACTTCACCAATGTGAATGATATCAGAAAAGTTAGATAGCATCAACTTTGATTAAGTTTGATTAGCAGTTGGACCGGAAATTCTAGAACTGCAGAAAAAAGATAATCCAAGAATAAGGCAATGAGAGACAACTTCAGTTATGTGCCAAAAAAACACTCCGGGGCCATATGGTCATTGAAAGTTAAGTTCACTTCAAGTGAATCTTATTACCTTATTTTGGCTAGAGTTACTTATAGACATATTACTGGTGATATTGAAGAGTGAATCCAGCACATAAAACACTAATAGCTTATCTGCACATCCTATATAATGGGAAGTTATTGTGTTGGGATAAATAATATTGTGCCTACATGTTTCAATAACAGGACTGTTCTTTCTTACTATCTGTACAGCTTGATCACACAACTCTGTAACAGTGGTGATGGATGGTTGCCTGAACTAGAATTAAAGAAAAAAGGGAGTTTGGTGTAAGTGAAAGATATTCTTGTTTCAAGATAGCATTCACTTTATAGGTTGGTAAACTGATATTACCTTTACAATGCAAAGAGATATAGTGGCTATATTATAAGAATCTTCATAGTCCAAACAACATGGCATAAGAGATTGGAAAGTTGGAACTAATTGGAAGAATAAAAAACACATCAATGTTAAAGGCAGAGCACAACATATGGAATTCAGTGGTGGGTTGCCTCAGTTCAGACTGGTTTGCAAGAACCGATAGTAAAACTGGCAGGGGGCTCCGTCCCCTGCCCTGGATGTTGTCATCAGTGATCTGCAAATGCACAAAAGCTTCTGCGCACATGCAGAAGCAAGGCGTACACGTGAGTGAAGTGATCGCGCACGTGCAATCCCATTGCAAACCGGTAGTAAAGGTAAGTAGAACCCACCCCTGACGAAATTGCTTAGCAACAATGCCCTTTCCTATAAAATTCATATAAAATCATATTAAAAATCATTGTGGTTCTGGAGCTTCAGTTAACTAAAGTAGGTCATTTCTCAAGAAGGTTACATTTCTGCACAGGACATTCATCCTACAAAGTTCAGTAAAATTGAACTTATTGTTCTGCAGATGCAAATACATACTGATTTTAGATCAATTGACCTTAATTTCCCATTAAAATTAAATTACAAAAAATTCCTAATTTGGATCAGAAAAATATTGTGTGGGTTCTTGCAAAGAGACATGCATGCTAATAAATAACTGATACTATTTTTTTAATCGTTGTAACAGTTAATACGATTTTGAACAACTGATTATTTATTCAGTGATTTTATTTTCACTGTCATGCCTTTATACTTTAAATGAATGACTTTTCTGTCTTGTGTGTATGAAGAGGAAAAGAAGAAACCTAGAAAACAAAGAATAATATTAGAAAGAGTCACATTAGGGGAGAATGTACTGAAAAATGAAAAAAAAATCCAATAAATCTTAATAAGTAGAACAAAGTGATAAAGATTATCTTTGGAAAACACCACCCTCACTACAGGAACTCTCTCTGCAGTCTAATTAGTGTTTACAGAAAACAAGGGTGTACATTTCCTATTCACAAGAAAAGTGTTAATTTTCTTATTTATCTTGATTAGTCCTTTGTTGCAGATGCTCCTTGTTCTGAGGAGCTATCATACTGCTATCATTCCTAGTCCTTGTTACTGCTTTGTTTAGCTTAAGTTAAATCACATACAGCTGTATCCAACTTGCAACTGGAAAATGAAATAAAGTGAAGCAACAACATTGCACATGAAATGTAAACTGCATTTTTTCAGACATATGTCAAACTGCACAAAAACATTCCAAGTCGAGAGGATCTACTTTGGAAGTGGGATTGAGGGATTGGAGACTTTTTAAGACACTGGAATATAAAGTTTGAATATGCCAGTTTTGACATACCATCAGATTTGCTCAGATAGAGCCCCACATCATGATTCATTAATGTTGCATAATGTGATGTGTTGACATTACCAATGTATTATCAAAATGAGATGTCAAACCTGGGAACTCAAAGGAAGCAAAATTTATAAGAAAACTGTCCTTATTATGACACTTAGGACACCTGCTTGTGTCATACTATAAACACTTGCAAATGTATACATGAGCTTTGGGGTTTTTTTACACATAGGTTCAACGATATATGCACTTTTATTTCTTATCATGAATAATTATTTTTCTGCATCTGGAAATCATTGATTTATAATGAGAGGTTCATTATAATTATAAGGTTTGCACACAAGTTCAGAATACAAATGCCACTGTTCGTGACAGCTGCCAACCTAACTACTATTACTGCTAAAAATCAAACCTAGAAGGTGGATAAAATGAGCTCTCATTTGCTAAAGAACTGGTATTTGAGCTGCATAAGTATGCATTACATTTTGTAGAATATGCTTCAAAAACTGATTTTAGTATAGTTTCAATATGTGGGTTTTTTTGTGTAAGAAGTATATTTATAAGTAATAAATGCCTTTTTTATTACGTGTTGTCACAGCTTATTAAAGTTTATCCCAATCTTATGAAAAAACTTGCTCGGAAATTAACTCCACTGATTTCAAGGAGGTTTATATTTAAAGGTACTAAGAATGCAATCTAAATTACAGATCTATATATCTGAAGACTTTAGAAAAATGCAATTATAATCAATTGTATTGAACTGAAAAATATAGCTAGAATCAAAATAAACTATTGTTCATGAAACATTCAAAACAACACTTTCTGAGCTCACTGACACGTCACCATGCCGTATTTACCTGCTTTAAAAACATTAGCTCAATTCCATGAAAGAAAATCCTTTATTAATATGTGACTGGTTAATTCAAATCCTACCTGAATGTCACCATATGATAATAATGATGACAACATCTAGGCCAATAATACAAAATCAATACCAAGCACTAAAGTGCTATCTCAGGCAAATCTGGAATGTCATTAGTTTATTAATTAAATTGACACCTGCCAAACTAAAGCTAACCCATCTTTGCTACACATGGAATATTAAAGCCATTTTTTCTCTACTAAAATACTTTATAAAAGTAAATCTGTGCTGGTAATGAAAGAGAAACCTCAAACAACTTAGAGCTAGAAGCTGGACAAATTTAAAGAATAGAATAAAACTGTAAGGTGCATAACTACAGTTTTTGCAAATGGTCTTTTAACTCTTATTGATCAGAAGCTAGACATTCAAAGACTAATTATACTAAAACTATTCTATTTCTCTAGAGTACTGGCAAATCATTCACCTGAAACTAATCAGTACTCAAGCCACATCACTCTTAATTACATTTATGTTTGATTGGGGAAGTGTAGTTACTTGCATTTTTAGGAGTCACTATAATAAAGAGCTTTAAAACTATTTTTTAAAATCATTGCTTATTGCTCACATAGCTAACTATAATCTGAGCTAACTTCTTGCACTGAGCCATTTCTTACTCACATGAGGTACATTTGTCATTCTTAGTTGAAAATAAGCCCATTGAACAACTAGAGCAAAAGTCCATCAACCTTTCCCAAGATGATGCTTATCAAATGAACTGGAGTTTTCTACTTTCCATGAATTCTGGAAGTTGGAGTCCCAACAAATCTGGAGGATATCAAATGGGCAAAGCTGATTTCAAAATTTTGGAGTAAGGTTATTCAAATGAAAATGCTCTTGTGAAGATCCAGGAGTTTCAGTCAAAAAACTCATATCATAGAATGTCCATTCAAGAATGTTAATCATAGATGGACAATTGTACTAATCAGTTTTTGCTTGCATCTATATTTGTTAAATCTAGATAAAGAATACATAGGCAGTGAGCTTAGACAGATAGCTGCATTTGATAAGATTTAAAGTGACAGGCTTAAAACATCACAAAAAAGGTATCTTATGCATTGGAGTCAATCAAAAATGTTAGTTGACAACTCTGTAATATCTTTGGAACTAGAGTTTAGCTCTTTATAATTTGAAAAATTGTAGTGGATCCAGCATAAGCAACTGTCATGTATTTTTAACCAGAGATACTTTTGACTCTTATTTTTATTTTGTTTCCAAAACAAAATATTATGCGGCAGAATAATGCACCAAAGTACCAACTTTTGACTCTTTATCCTCTGCAAAGGTCTGGGACGTCATACCTCAATACTTCTTAATCAACTAGCCCAGGGATGTCAAACTTGCAACGACACGTTGTCATCACATGATGTACCGCAACTTTTTCCCCCTCACTAAAATGGGGTTGGACGTGGCCAGCATCTCACACATTTGGCCAGTCTAGCCAGTCTAAAATTAAAATCAGTAATATTAAAAAGGTGCTACTACATATACTACCATTTCTTAGCAACAAAAGTCTGGATGAGTATAACATAACAGCAAGAAAATTCTTGTCTCTCTTGACTGCTATTTTGTAGCTGTTTGAATTTTTTTCATCAGATATGGTAGCCTTGAATGTATTGTCGTCAGCAGGATTATGCATCCCATGTTTATTTCTCATTGCAGAGAAATGTTATCTTAATTGGTGATCAAAAGAAGGATCCAACATTTTATACAAGGAAACTCATCCAGGGAGTGAAGTTTTCTATTGGACCAAGCCAGTGTTTCTCAACCTTGACAACTTTAAGATGTGTGGACCAGCATGCTGACTGGGGAATTCTAAGAATTGGTCCAAACATTTTAAAGTTGTCAAGGCTGGCAAACATTGGACTAAGCACTTTAAACAATGCATTAACTTATTACAATGTGAGTAAAGTAAATCATTATTGTTCAATTGAAAAATCTTAGGACAATTTACAAAGAACAAATAAAATTTAAAGTCTACAGCAATTTAAACTTTCTGTGGATAAGCAGAAACTCCATATGAAGAAAATTCTGCAACATAAAAAGCTGCCATCGCAAAACATTTACCCACTTTTAATTTTAGCAGGTAGGAGAGGTCCTTACACCATGAAAACGCTATCAGACTGGAAGCAGAAAAAAAATCCAGATATCATTCCTCATTCATGCCAAGTATAATGACTATCTCTATTTGGGAAATATGTAAAATGAACATCTTAAGGAAAATTCTGATTCACGGGTATCAAACTTGATCATGTCCTGTGATAGTGTAGGAACAATAGTATAGGAACAATAGTGTAGGAACAATGTCAGATAACTCAATTTTACTTTGTCAAAACTACGGGGCACAATCAGAATGAACAGAAGATATGTGCCATCTCAGAAAAGCTGCAGTCCTTTCATTCACAGAAACTTCTAGAAACAGAGTCTACTGACATAAACCAGCACCAAAACTCTTGTTAATATCAACAATGACAGAATCTATAGACTCATCAAATTCATATATTTCTCATCTTCGAGCACAGTGACCATTACAAATATTAGTTGTGTCCATGCAAATAATACTTATACATTAGCTGTATACATTTAAGCATCTCCAGATTCTTATATTGTACTTGTTACTTCAGAGTTAGGAAAATGAAAACTTCAATGTTCTTTTTAATTTGTTGTTACATTATATAGTATATTACTTAAAGAGAATATGACCCTAAATATTGAATAGATGTAGGAACCAATGCAAAAAAGAAATAGGAAAATTTAACTGTAGAATGAAGTCTGTTATTGGAACATGGACGAAAGTATGTAAGCAATTAATTTAAGTAGAATATAAAAATATATAAAGATATTGTTTTCTAATTAAAAGTTTCAGGCTATTTTATAAAGATACTACTGAGAACACTACTTACAAAGAAGCAAATTAGTAATCCATTATGGGAAACTAGTCAAAAAAGTTCCTGCTAGTACATGCTGAACTATTTGAAGCACTCAAATAAACATGAAAAGTTATCAGCAATTTAGTCATAGTGGGGTAAATTATAAAAAGACTTGCACTACTCAGAAGAAGAAAAAACTTTACTGTGTCTTCTTCACTGTGCTCAGTGAAGAAAATAATGATTCCACAGACTTCATTGGAAAATCAGCATGCTACATAGTAGTTTTCTAACAGGCCAAGAAAAACTTGAAAAGCAAAAGGCTTAAAGTAGAAATGTGGTGTTATATGTCATTGGTCAAGGAGGATACATGTCTTTCAATACAATCATGCACATACATATCTACTAAGAAGTACAGCTTTAAGAGAATTCTGCCATGGATCCTCCTGGGACCCAATTTGAGTATTTTGCTGCCAGGAGATATTCATAGTGACAAACACTAGTCAGAATGAAGTATAGATAGTATTTGTCCACCTCTGAAAAAAATCCGCAATGCAGCAGATAGAAATTGTGCTTAATTTCTAACATTTCATAAGGTAGCTGAAGGATCACTTGCTCCTTTTCCTGATTTTCAGGAAAAAAAGCATGCTTGTGTCAGTGTCTGATTTCTTGAATTAGCGACCTCAGAGAGTTTAAAAAGAGAACCCCTATCTAGCTCTTATTTTTCCTTTAATTTTTAAATAATCTAAAAAAAACATGCAAATTTTCTGGATCAGAGATTATAGACGCTTTTGGAAGCACATGAAAGGTTCTTGTCCTAACTGTTTAATCCTTACTCAAAAATCTATTCTACTATGTTCAGTGTGTATTCTTCACTGATCAGTGGCTATAAGACAGTGATGACTAGCCTTTTTTGGACCAAGTGTCCAAAGCGTGCATGCGCCCAAACCTCCAAAATGCAATGCGTGCATGCCCCCCATACCCCCACGTATGTGCACGCTCCACAATCACAGCCCCTTTGCACGTATGGCCCCCAGCACATGCCCCCATGCCCCATGCATGCACACGTGCCCCCCTGCATGCGCCCGTCCTCCATGCATGCACGACAAAGACCCAAAGACCAGCTGGCCAGCAGGAGGCATGTGCACATGCCTGGCGGAGCTGAACTGGACTGACAGCTTGCGTGCCATCAGAGAGGGTGCTGTGTGCTCCTCTGGCATGCGTGCCATAGGTTCGCCATCACGGCTATAGGCAGTGGTGGGATTCAATTTTTTTAACAACCGGTTCTGTGGGCGTGGCTTAGTTGGGGGTGTGGCTTGGTGGTCATGTGACTGGGTGGGCATGGCTAGCTGGTCATGTGACCGGGTGGGCATGGCTATGTGCATAGGGACTACTCAGAGGGCTGAAAAAAGTGATTTCTGACCGGTCCTCGCACTTATGACCATCCTCACATTTATGCCCGTTGCGGCATTTTTAACAACTGTGTCAGTTATTTCACCACTACTTCTCTTCACCATGGTGACAAGATAGGGCAAAAACGTAAAATGTGAGGACAGTCGTAAGTTCGAGGACGTCACAAGTGTGAGGACCAGTCAAAAATTACTTTTTCAGCCCTCTGAGTATTCCTTATGCACATAGGGACTACCTAGAGGGTTGAAAAAAGTGATTTCTGACTGGTCCTCACACTTTTGACTGGTCTTCGCACTTATGACTGGTCATCATTTATGCCCATCGTAGCATTCTTAACAACCGTGTCACTCATTTCACAACTACTTCTCTTTGAGGACTGGTCACAAGTGCGAGGACCAGTCAAAAATTACTTTTTCAGCCCTCTGAGTAGTCCATATGCACAAAAGGATACAGCAAGAGAGGGATGAAGGAATAGGAGTAGGAGTAGGAGTGAGGTTAAGAGAGGGAGGAAGAGAGGAGGAGAAGAAGAAAGGAAGAGGAAGTAGGGAGGAGAAGAAGGGGGGGAAGAGAAAGTAAGAAGGAAAGAAAAGAGTGAGGTGGTAGGTTGGAGGAGAAAGATTGCTGTACAATAAAAAAGATGAAAGGGAAGAAAGCCAAACCCAAACAAATATAAAAATATTAAGATAAAGAATGAATTGTTAAACTTTAAAGAATAAAGGAGAACAAATATGAATAAATAGCAATAATTAGAAACACACATACAAACATACAATGTATTTTCTTTGAACAGAGTATTTGGCCGGTTCACAAATTTAAACAGTGTTTAGTCATTTCAATTAAATTTACAATTTCTATATTTCCTTTTTGCCATATTTATTCCTCATCTATTTTTTAAAAAAACCAATATTACCCTTCATCCTCATCTCTAATCTTAATCAAATTCAATTTTTCCCTTCTATTCTATATTATACCCCTTTCCATTGTCATTTATTTTTATATCCATCCTCATATTGGTTAATTATGTAATATTGCAGTTGTTTAATACAAATTCAACATTTTAATATAAATCAATTAGTTATATAACTATCTTTTTTGTATATTAATCAATATGAACATGAATATTCCAATTATTTCCATGCAATCCAATTTCTTACAAATCCATTAATTATATTTACCAATAATAATAAACCAAATAGTTTCCCCAATATATTCCTCCAAACCACAACTTAACCATTTCTGCTTTCAATACAATATACAATTAATAGTATCTCAATTATTACAATTCCCTAGTTAAATAGATAAATTTTTTCTTTTGTGTTTTAAAATCTTGAACTCTCCTCTTTTGAACTAAATTTCCCATTGTTTACACCTACCTTTTTTGGTGAGCAAAGAGAAAAAGAAATCTCTCTCCCTGCGTGCAGCAGAGCCTGCTTTACTTTCGGTTTCCTTTTAGCTAGGGGAAAAAAATCACTCTTTGCAGCAAGAGCTTGCAAAAGAGCCTGCACAAAACAGCTGAGAGTGAATCAGAGTCGGGAGAGTCGGGAAGCAGATCTATTCAAGCCTAAACTAAAGCTGAAAGGAGTTTTTTCCTGCTGTTTGCTGGCAAGGAGGTAACTGCTGCGTAGCACAGGGCAAAGGGTGGGGGCCACCCTCCTTGCCACTTAGCCCCCCCCGTCGCCCCCCTTTTGCCTCTAGCGCCTCCCTGCCGCCCCGCCCCCCTAAGGCATCCCACGGCCCGCGGTACCGCCCCTTTGGCAACCACTGGCTTAACTATTTAACCCCTTAACAACCGGTTCTACCGAAGTAGAATCCCACCACTGGGTCTACTCATTTGTTTTCTTTTGACACTGATCAGCTGTAGGGCGGTGCTTTGAAGCCCCACGGCAGCTGCAAGGTCAATAAAATTACCAAAAAACACCGAACCGTGTGTTAAATTGCTGGCTCGCCCAGTGGTGCGGAGGGGCGGGGCAAGGGGCGGGGCTAGCCAGCAATTTAACAAACGGTTCAGCCGAACCGCCTAGAACCAGCAGAATCCCACCACTGGCTATAGGAGCTTTCAACTAAAGTGACAGTGAACAAGTTGACCAATGTAACTTTGATCAACTTCAAAGCTTTCACTTTTCAGATTCCATGCAGTTTGGTCTGAAGTACAGAGAATAGAGACAATTGTGGCACAGAGTTTAACAATGGAAAGGGCAAATTCAATCTCATTTCCAGATCTGGCAATGCATCATCTTCAATATATCATGTCTGCCAAGATTCTCCCTCTTTCTTTGATTATATTTTGTTCCTGGAAATCATGAACAAAGTATTACAAAATCTAGTATGTGCTTTAGAAGTAGGAAAAACAAAATCTTTATCTCATGCTTGATCTAAAAAGTGATCCTCTGTTTATTTTCGCATGGAATCATTTTTCAGGCTTGAAATAGTAAATTGAACAGCAGGAGTATCACCTTCAGAAATCCTCCTTTAACAAGCATTATATATTCCATCTTAATTTACAACTGATTGAAAAGAAATTAAAAAAATAGATTGACTTTTCTATGACTCTTAAAATATCTTAATAAAACAAATTGTTAATGCCTTTTAGGTATGATTTCTAAACATGCACCATTTTGTATATGGTAGCTAGGGACAGTGCAGAATTCCCAGTATAATACTTGTATGTCAGAGATCTGGTGGGAAGTTTTATTCTTGAATATAATCTGTTTGAGGGTAAAAATGTTCCTTGCACATAATATAAAGCACAGCAGGCAGATTTGACACAGTCCTTTTCAAGGTGGTTTATATCCTGCAGGATGCATTTGGAAAAAGACTTGGATTCTGGATAAATAATACAAACACACACAGAGAGAAACAAAATGTAAAGGTTGTTTTATTTCTATTAGATATGGACAAAGTCAGCCTCACATTTATTCATTTTTTGGAACATTTTTTAATTCCATTTGTTCCTCAATAAATTTGCAATTAACAGAAACACTTAAGAGGGTTTTTTTCCCTGAATTTACCTTTCCTCTGTACGCATTTATATATTGTTTTTTTAATACAGTAAATGGATTTTATATAAGCAATTAATTCAGATTTTGTCACTGAATGCATTGTATGCACCTAATATATGTCACTGTCATCATCATCCCAATTAAATTTTCACCTGACCTTATTTGTTATTCTAATAATAATTTTATTAAAAATATCAAAATACAGAGATGGAGAAGACAAATATTGGGCTAAAGTAAAAACAGGGAACAGAAAGATAATGTAAAAGTGACTATTATGTTTAAGTTAAACAGAAAAGTATGGTAAAAGTAGAAAAGAAAGAAAAAGAAAATTGCCCCTTCCCTTCCCTTCATATTTCCAAATACAGAGCATAGTTTTTGCAACTGTTGCTAATCTCTAAGGCAGCCCTAAAAGCCATATTCCAACTATCTAAATCTGACTCTTGTTTGATATATTGTGTTTAAGGAAGTTATTTTTACTTAAAGTTAATTTGACTTCTTTTGTAAATATGTATTGTTAATTTTGCTACTACAGCATATTCTCTGACCTTAATTGTTCCAACATAATATTGTAGCCAAGGCATCGCTTTTCCAAAGTTGTGTTAGATTTCTTCTTGCGGGTGTCAACATATATTTTAATAAATACTTATGATTTTTCATCTATGTTTTCTGGGATTGTTCATAACAAAAATATCTGAAGTTCCAGTTCAAATTTTATTATTTAATGTATTACTTTCCAACAGATTTTATTTATTTTTATTATAATTTTGCATGATCTTTCCATGTGTTAAAGTGTTTTGTCTTTGCTGTGGCATTTCCAATATTTGTTGTATATGCTTCATCCATCTGTGGTGGAATGTAGTCTGGATTCCCACGAGGAAGGGTTGCTTTCAGGAGGGCAAATAGGCAGTGATACTTGGAAAGCTTGGCCAGCAGGAAGAGGGTTAAAACAGTTCTTGCCTAGTCCTTCCCAGAGTAAATCTATAGTCATGCAAATAGTTGCTTTAGTGTGGCAAAATTCTGCCTATAAATGAAGCACCATAAAGAAAACTATTCTGAAGTAACAACTTATATTGTTCTTGGAGCTGGATACAATCCTAGCAATCATAGATAGTTATATACCAGCTGTAGAACAGGTGTACCACTTTTCTCTTAAATTGTAGTTTACAATATTTTTATTGATTTTTGTCCATAGCTCTTCCCATTGGGGTATCAATAATTAGCTATTCTACATGAGGTTCCTTTTTTCTTTCTCTTTAAAATGCCAGGAAAAGTACAGCTACTGTACTTTTAAATTAAATTCCTCAAATGTGTGTACAATTTGTCACATCTGCATTAAAAGAAAACCACATGATTTTTATTTCTTAGCCTTGTCATTAACTAAGAAAGTTTTCACATTAATGGGCTTGTTTGCCAGTCAGTTTTATAGGACAGTAGCCTGAGCTATGTAAGCTAATACCTTCTGGTTCCAGGAACTTCCTACAGTATCCATAATTGCCTGTGCTGCTTAGCACCACCCCATCAATTGCATTCTAGTACCTTCCAGGTATAGATAACAATACATCACATAATTCACATATTACATGAGCTTGAGATGTTAAAAAGAATTTTTTTAAAGTGCACTACAAGCTCTCAAAAATTAATTAGATCAATTTGAAAAGATTCTGTGAAGCCTTTTTTTTCCATCTCAGAACTAGAAACCTTGACCAGCAATTATTTTGATAGAAAGTTATGACAGTGTTGTTTCAGACAGCTGATCTTTAAAATCTGGTTTTCAGGGACTGTTTGATTATTTCTGTATGCTTAATCTCATTGTGCTTCAACTTTCTCATTTAAATATCCCTTTCCATCAATCATTAGTGCTTTCCTTCCTGGGTCATTGAGAGCATAATACTTCATTGTGTCAGCTGAAGGTGTGCTGACCTACTTTTCCTGGTTAATTTCAAGGGTAGCATCAGATGTTCCATTGCTTTTAGTAATTGATCTGACGATACATCTTGTCCTGGAGCAGCCCTGACGTGGTCTGGGGGCAAGTTAGGCATCACTGGCTTCAAGGTCATTATTGAAATGAAAAATTCTCAAATCAATTAGATAACATGACTTCAGAGACTGTTCTTGGGGAGGCTGGTCTTTCCATGTAATCAAAGAACACAAACAAGATGCTTTTGAACGAGAACAAGAAGAAGAGCAAACCTTATAACAGTTTACATTTTACTTCTTGAAGTAAAGAAGCTGCTTCTTAAAGCTATCTGGGGCTAAGATTGAGAATGGCTTGCATATCTGTTCTCCAGATTTCTTTTCCTTTTTGTAAAAACAGCTGTTATTAGAAGTATTGCACTTAAAGATTCGACCAAAAATTTATCTCTGTCCTCTGTGATGTAAAATTAAGGGACTTAAGATAATAGCATTATAGTAGACTGGTCAGTTCACCTCAAACAATAATCAATTGGGGGAAAAAGAGACTTTATGGAATTTTTGTTGAGAGTGGAAAAAAAGTGAAATGTTAATTTTTGGAGTTCACAATTGAAAAAGGATTGAATAAGGGATAGAAGGGATTTTTGTAATATTGAAGAGGAGGAAAGAACAATTAGTTTATTTATAAACGTTGAAAAGAAGATAGGAAGTTGTTTATTTTACCTGATTCTTGTTTCTTTGTTTTACTGTCTTTCATTTTCTTTATATATTTTTATATTTAACTTTTATTTATCTAAAATCTCTTAATAAAAATTGTATTTAAAAAAAGAAAAGGGAGAAGAAAATCCTTGAAAACAAATAAAATGCTGTGTTGGAGAAAGAGACAAGTGTAATGGGTGAATATCCTACTTGAATAGGGAGAAAACACCCTATGTGATTAAATATTTGCAAATAAGGAGAGGATTCTATCATAAATATTGTTTTTGTTTGAGCTAAGCTTCTTAGATTAAAGGGGGAAATTGGGCTTCCAATCACTATTTTAAGATGCTTAGTGGTTTAATTTGATGAGAAAACAGTACCAGTTTAATGAAATTGATCTAGGTAATGATTTATTGAAATCAGGCAACCCTCTCCCATAAACATCCCTTAATTTTAACCCAGCTGTTCATCAATTTGTTTAAATCAGTCAGAAGGCATGTTTGACTTTAATCCATTAAAGTTGCTAAATAAAAAATAGATATAGCTAAAATAACCAACAGAGCTCACCAGACTAGTCGCCAAATTTTAAAACATGACTCTGTTCATTTGTGAGTGCAAGTCATTTCTAAAATGCAGCATACCAAAGTATATTTAATTTAGTTTTAGCTTAAGGATGGTTAAACCTATTGATTCTTGTCTGGTATCATAGTTTATACCTAATTCAATAAATGGTGATTTATTCTATAAACCATGTTTAAACAAATTGTTGTTTGAAAAGATGTTCGCTTCCTTGAAATGACATTTTCCACTGGAAAGAATGCCACTGGAACAGAAGCATTGTTGAATCAATAAGAAATTCATCTCATCCTACTATCAAGGCTGCACTGTCATCTGGAAAACTCTTACAATCTTTGTGCATCCACTTATGTTTATGACACCTTGTTGGAAAATTAATGGTGGGTAATTTCCCATTTTGTTTGCTGCCAGCACACTTCCAAGTCTATCCCCATATCCCTTTTTTGTGCATAAAAGTAGCAGAATAAAATAAAAAGTAGTCTTCCAGAAAAGCATCAATAGCTGGATAGTCTCCCAAGTGCTGGAGCCATGGATTTATATAGATTGGTAAACTGGAGATGAACAGCTGTGCACCTTGTTTTTCCTGGTTCTGGTTTTATTATTTATTATTATTGTGATCTGGTTATTTTATTATTATTGTGATCCATCCAGAGCTATGTTTTACAAAATGGATGATTGGATGGGTGGATAAATAAATAAATACACCAGATGATCCTTGATTGGGATATAATGTATTCAACCATACCAACTTTTTACCTACTTCTTTCTCCCTGACTTCTTATCTTTAATAGCACAACAGAGGATTACAACATGATTATTCCTGCACCAAGAATAACCACTTCTATTACATTTTGATGTTTTTTACCTGTCAATAAAACAAAATTCTACTTTGTTGAATGTCATTAAGTGTTCAGTTTATTAAAAATATTTAAATTTCTTCACAAAGTAAAACAGGAATTGTATTTTAACAAATAAAAACATATCTTTCTGACAAAGATGAAATTAACAGATTCATGGATCTTTGGGGAGAGTTGTTTTCCATTTTTGATCTATCGGCATGGTTGTAGAAGAGCTGTTCCATTGATAATCTAAACCAATTGTGATTCTGGCCCTTTTATGCATATTCCTATGTAGCATAAGGCCCCCAAACGGCAGGTAACCTCCTGGCACACAGAAGAAAATCTTCTGCTTCGTGTAAAGTAATTTTAGAAATTAGAGATTAGGAATCCAAGACAGATTACAAGAGTGAAAAATAAATTTGTATGTGGCAGGAGAATGTGAAGCAGTAAATTACTATGAGGATGATCCAAAAAATATGAAATTATGAACTGTAAACAAATGACATTAGCATAAATAGTTGAGATTGTATTACCTTAAATAGGTCATTTTATGCAATATTGTTTTATAAAAGGCATCAAGCATTGAATAAAATTGTTATAAAATATATATACAATGTGAAAAATTGGTTTGGTGATGGCTGTTTCATTGGACATAGAGAAAGGTTTCGATGTTGTACAGTTTACATCTTTAGAACATGTAAAATAGACATGCTATGATTTGGCATTGTCTAGCCTGGTAGGGCCAGGCTATCTTCGAGACTGCCTTTTACCACATAGCTCCCAGCGACCGGTAAGATCCCACAGAGTCAGTCTCCTCTGGGTCCCGTCAGCTAAACAATGTCGGCTGGCAGGCCCGTGGGGGATGGCCTTCTCTGTGGCTTCCCCGGCTCTCTGGAACCAATTACCTCCTGAGGTCCAGACCACCCCCACCCTACTGGCCTTCCACAAAGCAGTAAAGACCTGGTTCTTCCAGTAGGCCTGGGGCCATTGATCTTGTTATAATGATCTTGTGACACCCGGCCATGAATTGGAGTGCATGTGTTTTAACGTTTTTAAAGTTTTTAATGTTTTTCTTTTTAACATTTTTTATGGGATTGTTTGCATTGTTTTATTCTTTGTTGTAAGCCGCACAGAGTCCCTTGGGAGTTGGGCGGCATAGAAATGCGACAAAATAAATAAATAAATAAAAATAGTCACATGCACCCATATCCATGGAGGCTAACAAAAGGGTGCTGGAAAGCAGACTGGGCTAAACAAGCTCTCTTTTCTAACTCTGTATTTTGCTTTATTGCGAATGTGAGTGCAACAGATACTATGTTAGGTCCTCATATGAGAGGAAGATGTATGGTTGGCAAAAAGACCAATAGTCTTTAAAACATCTGAGATTCCTTGTTAAGATCAGGTAAAATTCTTGGGAAAAGGTGAGTAATGGATAATCTGGTTGGTAGCTAAAGCAATTTTTGATATGATGGCTGATAGGTATTAAGCAGTTCTTGTAGCTGTTGAAGGTAGACTATTGGTCTATTAATTTTCTATCTAGAGCAAGTTTTATTGATAATCTAAACTGGACTGAGAAGTTTATATAAATAAGGATGTATATTCTTATGTGAGACTGGGAAAAGTTTAACCAAAGCATATGGGAGTGTGATTAGGAGAAAACAGTGGGGTGATACACTCTTCTAGAAGGCCATGCACCATAAGATAGATGGAAAAACAGGAGAGCAAAAGATTTACCAACCAACTTCAAGATCATCTGTCAGCATTGCAGACTGTAAGGAATGTTAAATTGCCAATTAATTCTGTAAAGTTCATAAACCAAAATAGATATATAGTAGTAATTAGTAATTAAAGGCATACTTAAACATTGGGAAAACATATAGGAAGAAAAAAACCAAGAGACATATTTACTGGCCTTTTAAAAAATAATTTAAATTATTTTTTTTTTTTGCTTTTTAAAAATTTTTTAAATATCCTTTATAACAACTATTTATTTATATACAAGTGTATCTCCTTTCTTTTTTGCTTTAGTTTTTTAAAAATTTGGTGATAAAGAGATCTTAATAAATACCAAAAACTTCAATATATTTTAAATCACATCTTTTCCTACAAGAAATAATATTTCAGAAATAATGTAAGCTAACTGCATGTATGCAAAAAAGGTCTAAGAACACGAATACGTTATTAGAGATGCAGTGAAATTCATTTAAATATATGTCCAACTATTGTTCCATATGGGAAAGACGTTATTATATGCATTAATTCAACTTTGAGATTTAATATTTTCAGATGTTTATGTTTCTTTGAAGTTTATCCCTATCTCATAGGAGTTGACATCTGGACAAAGAAAGTAGATTTTCTGTACCTCACTTACAGCTAAAAGACAGAAAGTCAGGCTTGAAAAGACAAACATATGGCTCTAACTATTCAGTGGTCTGTGAAATTGATCAATATAAATTAGGTATGGATGACTGTAACAAATTATTGTTTCCATACATTGAAATACAACTTTATTTATCTAGTATGTCTATAAATATATGCCATACATATATGCCTTAAATATGTTTTTTTAACTTTTTTCTTTTTTATTCTTTTTATATTATTTAAATTCTTATATATTTTTGTGAATTCCTGTTTCTTATATTTAGTTAATAAGAATAAAAATGAAAAAAAAATATGATGAAGTAACACTGAAGCAGGAAAAGTTTAAAGTATTTGCTCTAATAAGGCTTTTCAGGTAATTCTATTAATTGTATTAATGAATAAATTACAATACGAAGGCTAACATGCCTTCCATAGAATGGGATATTTCACTCAAAATGTGTAAATTTTATGCAATGATTTTTGTATACATTTTCAAATATTTATCATAAGGAAAATAACCATGATTGTACAATATTTTTCATTTGTTTTATCTTGATATTGATACCGATAATAAATGTTTGTTTTTTGTAAAAAAGTTGTAATGTAGCTAAACAGTTTCTCAATATTTTATCAATCTGTTTAAAATACCTGTTAAATATTACTATGGAAATATACATATGTCATGGAGTATGTTTCCTTTTAATAAGTTTCACCTTATTAAGACTGATTGGAGTAAGCACTTGAACCACCACAACTTGTTTATGCCCTAATCTTTCAATTTTGACTTTCTGATCTTCTCCAATTCTTTGTTTGAAAATCTACTATCACTTAGTATTACCACATTAATTATTTACACCTTATGGTTGGTTTCACATCAGCCAGATTGTTGTTATTGTTGTTTGTCAGTCAGCCAAGAGTTCAGACTGGATTTGGCATTTTTATCCGCCTACTGAGTCCTTCCCAAATACCTTGGATAGACATATGTTCATGTTTGATGATTAAAGGTATCATTCTAGGATGTGAACTATTTCAAGTAAAGCTGCCTTTTGCAATTCCTGATGGTAATTTTGTTCATGCTGTTTGTTCTGTGTAATTCAAACTTAAACTTCTATATTACCATTCAAAAGCATTGGTGATGTTATCTTGGCAATTCTATGTGGAGGTCTCTCTACATCTTCCAATCTTGACTATTTTTTTGAGTTTTTCTATGTTCTGGCTAATGTCAGCATTGGTAGCATCTAGTCACTATTTTCTTTGACAGCTTGGTTTTCTTTTACCACTAACTCTTACAAACATAATTGCTTTCTCCACCGAATTCCCCCACATAACATGGCCAAAGTAAATAAGATGCAGTTTCGTGATTTTACCTTCTAGTAACGTCTTGTGTTATGCACTCCAGGACTTGCTTGTTAGTCACTGTTGCTGTCCAAAAAATCTGCAGGAGATTTCTCCAGCACCATAGCTCAAACGAGTTGATTTTCTTCCTGTCTTGCTTTTTAAAACTCCAACTTTCACAACCATAGGTAGCACTATAGGGACCACAATAGAGTGAACTAACCTACATTTGGTTGCCAGGCTGATGTCCTTGCTTTTCCATATTTGGATCATGTTCATCATTGTTGTGCAACCCAGTGCAAGCCGATGTTTTGTTTCTGTGCTGCATTCACCACTTTGAATTATCTGGGATCCTAGGAAAGTGAATTTTTACACATATTCTATCTCTTCATCATCAATTTATATTTTGATGTTTCTCTTCTTTACAGTTGTCATGAGCTTGGTCTTTTTTATGTTCAGAAAGAGACCAAAAATCTCTCTTACATCTTTATTTTTCTTGATCAGATGTTTCAAGCCTTTTGGAACATCTGATCAAGGAGAGTTGTATTGTCAGCCTATCGAAGATTGTCAATGTTTCTTCCACCAATCTTTACCCCAGTTTTTGATTCTTCAAGCTCTAGCTCCCTCATGATCATCATGGCATACAAGCGGAATAAAAAAAGGGGGAGGAAATGCAACCTTGTCTCGCTCCTTTCTCTGTCTTGAATGAATCAGTGTCTCCATATAGTGTTCGCACAATGGCTTCCTGATTTGTGTACAGTGATTGTACCAACTTAACCAGGTGTGCTGGTAGCCCAGGTCTTGAGGGCTTTCTATAGCTTCTCATGATCAACACAATTGAAGGTTTTCTTGTAGTCAGTGATCAAAAGCAATATAAAAGTAGATACTAGTAATTTCAGATACAGAGATATAACATCCCATTTAACTAATCAGCAGATTGCGATTTTAAGGGATATTAAAAATGTAACTTTTGATTTAAGATATGTTTCACTCAACAATTCTTTTTCCAAAAAATGTATAGAACATTTAGTAAGGGTTGAATGCCAATTTCACTTTCTTGGAAGCATAAACTTGAATACTATTTGGGCTTAACCCAGGGGTTCCCAAACTTGGCAGCTTTAAGACTTGTGGACTTCGACTCCCAGAATTCTCCAGCCAGCATAGCTGGCTGGAGAATTCTGGGAGTCG
>WNWU01000003.1:37283301-37316763 GCA_012654045.1 Ptyas mucosa | reverse complement strand
GTGCAGTTACTCTGCTGGTTGGTAAAACAACATCAATATCCTTAACAGACTTGTTTGGCCTAATGAAGTGGACAGATTCTTGGATACTATGTGTTTGGCCAACTGTATTTTAATTCCTGTCCATCCTGGTTGGTTATAATATCCTGGAAAATGTTGGGGGCCTTGTGGTGTTGAATACTTCTCTGTGAAGGTGGGTGATTTCACCTGCCTTGAAATATGCAATTGCTATCCTTCTTAAGAGATCATTGCTGGACCCAATTGTTCTGTACAATTTTCTTCCAGTCTACAACATTCGCTACAACTGCAGAGAGTCCCCAAAAAATGATTTTTTTATAATGTTATCCCGAATTTACAAACTTGGATTGATTGTATGTATTTGTTCCCTTTTGGGGTCTAAGATATTTCAGAATCTAAGAATCTGCCGCATATTCTAGAACTACAAAATATGAACCAAAGGAGTTCTTACAAAAATAAAAATATATATTCTCCATTTATTATTTTCAATGAATGCTAGAATTTACCCAGCTGCAATACATGATTGTGAAAGCTGTACCATCAGAAGAGCTGAATGAAGACAAAATTATGCTTTTGAACTGTGATACTGTAGAAAATGGTTAAGAATGCCTGAGATTACAAAAAGAAAAACCATTCAGTACTAGATGACTCCTCACCAAAAAGGATAATAATGAAATTGAAACTTAAATATTTTGAACAGTTTATACTAAGGCATGGGTCATTGGAGAAGATCGGATGTTTGGAAAAATCAAAGGCAATTGTAAAAGAAGACTACAGAAGGGAAACTGGCAGAAACATGACTGGATAAGAACTCAAGTAAACAGTTACTCAGTCCTGGGAAGCTGACGTCCATTGAATCACAAACAGTTGAAACTGACCAAATGATTGAAAAATAAAAATAGATTGGATCATAATTAATTTTATTCTGAATAAATTGTTTTGATTGTACAACCTCAGTCATATTTAGAATGGACTCAATGAAAGATTCAGGCTTTGAGATAGTCAGGCTTGAAAAAAAACTGTTGATCTGAGTGATAAAATTATTGTATGTTATAAATCCATGATGGTGAACCTATGGCATGTGTGTCAGAGGTGGCATGCAGTGCCCTTTCTGGGGGCACATGAGTCGTTGCCCTAGTTCAGTGTCATTGTGCATGTGCGCACTCCTCCCACCAGCCAGCTTGTCTTTGGGTCTCTGCCATGCATGTGCAGGGGGGCACATGCGGGGGCTATGCATGCATGCAAGGGGGCATGGCATGTGTACACGCATTGCATTTTGGGGGTGCGCATGCGTGTTTTGGGCACTTGGTCCAGAAAAGGTTAGCCATCACTGTTATAAATGAATAACTACTATAGAACTCAGCCAGTTGTTCTATCTTTTTATATGTGGTTCTGTCATTCATCATTGAGCTGATTGAGGAAATCTGACACAATACTCTGAAACACAACCTGCATAGACAGAACAAAAGTTAATTCTTTAGTTCTTAAGGCTACATTAAAGAATTGCATATTTAAGGCAAGGGTTGCATATCATTTTCATTCCAAGGAGTATTTGTGATACTGTTGGTGTTAAAGGGAGAAAAAAGTTAAATATTTTCTAAAAATAACAAGCATTAAAAGGTAGCTTCCTGCAGATTTCCATATCAGAATAAACACCATCTGATTCTCCAGAGGGAATTTTTATTTTTGAAGTGGTTCCATTCATATACAATCAAATGATGCCAAGAAAAACCTACAAGATCTTTAAGCAGCGATTTAGCCTCCAAGTCTGTAGAAGAAAAATAGCAGTGAACAGGAGCATTCAAAAACAGTCCTTTGAAAAAATGTGAACCCTTGCATAATATAGTAACAGGAGACTTGCAGAATTAAATTTTCCAGTTTCTGAATGGCTGTGGAACTCAAAATATGGAAACTTCCTGCTTGGAAAATAAGCTTGCTCTTATTTTCATTAGCTGTGCAGAAGCAAGATTAGTGTTTGGGGAGAACTAAATCTGTTCAGGCGCAAGAATCATTTGTCCCTGGAGGTATCGAACTTCGATTAATACAGCTTGGTTTCTTATTTTTCATCCTAATTCTTCCGTGTGAGCTACCTGGCACTAAGAGATCTACTTTATACCTTCCTTATTTTGGGCTGTTCTATATTTTTATCTTATCTTTTACTTGAGCATGGAATTTTTTTACAACCTGATCAGCCATAACTGTAACCATAAGGCAATAAGATACTGTGCCAAATATTTCTGGATGGAAGGGATATGTTAATGTCCCAATCCATTGATCCGTGTAAGATAGTTTCTTTCACATATAATCTCGGCCATGATGAATCGGCAGTTCAAATGCTGGGCTTGTTGTCTAGAAAATCAACATCCCTGGTTCAAGACACAACTACCACACAATAGAGTGAGGTCACATCATTGCCTAGCGCCTGCCAACCCAAGAGTTTGAAACCATGCAAATGCAAGTAGAGAAATAGATACCATTTTGATGGGAAGGTACTCTATGATGTCATGCTGGCCACATGATCATGGAAACATGTTTGGACACCACTGGCTCAATGACCCTTGAAATGGAAATGAGCACCATTTATATAGCACCATTTATAGTTGGCAACAACCAGCAAAATAAAATCCATCTGTTTATGTCTGTTTGTGTCTGTCATCTCTCTCTCTCTCTCTCTTGTTGTTGTTGTTGTTGTTGTTGTTGTTGTTGTTGTTGTTGTTATTATTATTATTATTATTATTATTATTATTATTATTATTATTCTTTTAATTGCCTTTAAAGTAAAAGCACCTTTGGGTTTAGTTCTTACTGTAGCACAACTTTCTTCTTTCAATAATCTATCCTGTCTAATCACCAAAATCATAAATCATAAGTTTTTTTCCTGTTTCATACAAAAAGTTCATAAGGATTTTTCAGTCAGCAATAAACTTGTCTTTTTTTTATTATCCAATAAGTCAATCTAGCCATTTCAGCATGTTCCATCATCTTCACCAATCATTCATCCATTGTAGGTAGTGCTGAATCTTTCCATCTTCCAACACACAATAACCTCTCTGCAGTTATCATGTACAAAAAGAAAGCTCTGTGACTTTTCCCCCACTCTTTTTCAGTAATCCTAAAAGGAAAAGTTCAGGCTTCAATAGAATATTAATCTTTGAAACCCTGTGTGTTAAAGTATGTAATGCCACCCAGAGTCATTGGCTGAGATGAGTGGCCATAAAAAATAAACAAACAAACAAACAAACAAACAAACAAACAAATAACTTATTTTTTTTTAGCTTTTTACGTGTCTACCAAGTATGATAAAATGTCCCTTTTTCTCTTGTTCAAGTTTCCAGTGTAAATTTGATGTGTGTTTATACGTTCTCCATTGGACGTGGAGACAGCAGCCATATGTGGGTTGTGCTCATTGGTCAGCTTATGGGACTGAGCATGTCATTCAATTAAAATTCCGCCCCTGTTGCTAGGGGCTGCCAGCTTTTTGCTCAGTCCGTCAGACTGGACAGTTGTGTGGATAGTTAGCTCTGACAGCTTTTAGCATTAGAGTAATTTATTCATTCAATTATTTCATACCTGATTATTTGGATTTGACTATTGGACTTAGTACTAGACCATTCTTCCTTTTACTGGACATTCTGTAAAATTTTTTCCCTCAGGACGCTTCAGATTCAACGCTGAGGTCTCATTACTGTTATTCTTCCATTGCATCTTTCATCAAACTGGTCAGTTGGCTGGGCGTGGGTGGAATTTCACCCCCGGTGGGTGATCCTAGGTCATTGGCTTTACCGGTGGGGTCTTCAGTTAGGACAGCGTTTTTGCCTGGAGGAGTCTTGCGCTCCCTGCTGCCCTCAGCCAGCCTATTTATAACCACCATTTATATAGCCGTTGGTGGAGCTTTGCGCTCCCTAATTTTAGCCGCTTGTCAGCTCTTTAAACAGGAGCAGCTTTTTTTCCGGCAATTTAATGAGCCGATTCTCAGCTGATTGAGATAGCCGCTGTTTACAAGTGGAGCTTTCATGCTCCATAAAGAGCACAGCTTTGCCGTTTTTACTGTTTACCGCCCCTCAGCTGATTTATATTGCCACAGCCTTTGAAATGGAGTATTTCGCTCCCAGCTGTTTGCCGCTTGTCAGCACATAGCAAGGGTCTTATAGCTGGCACAAACGATTAGCCTTATTATAGTATCGGCTCATAGACCTGAATTTACTGGCCAACATATCAGCTGTTCTGGGGATTCTGATTGGCTCAGTAAGGGAGCTGGGCGCTCTCTGAGTGAAGCTCCGGCCGCCATTTTGTTTAAGGGCAAAGCGGCACATTGAGCGTGTTTCAGGACCTCCAGCCTTTCAGGCTGTGTCTACTAGCTTGGTCTCATATTTATTACAAAGAAATTTGATATTTCAAGTGCAGACTGCAAAGCCTGACTATTGTGTTACACACATTGAAACAAAGTTGCCCCTTAACTGAAGTACATTCAGTTTGGGAATTTGACAATTTACTGATACTTAATTGCCTTCATTGGCAAGAAGTATATATTGTTTTATCCTACTTATCATGGCCAATCATGCCTAAGGCTCTGGCCAAATCGAAGCATGGATGCCGGGCCACAGTACGTGACCAGTCTATGTCTTCCAAACGGGAAGAGATCAGGCATGCACTAAGGGATGGAACATCCATTACACCGCATTCTGAAAAATTTGCTAAGCGCAAGGAAAAGCTTCTACAAAAGCCTGTAGTCAAGGCTAAAGATAAGGGTCTTGCACCAACTATAACGGCCAGAATTTCTCCAGGAGAATCTAGGCGTGACATATCGCTGACTCCAGATCAGCTGTCCCTACAAGACTTCCCAGTGTCTGTTGAGTCAGCTGAATTATGGGGATCTCCTCCACCTGAGGGGTTTAGCAATAATGTGGAGTCTAGCGCTCCCACTGTTTCGGTGGTTCATCCACCTATACCTTCTGTTCCGGTCCAAGCCTCTATGGAGGTCGGCCTGGCCCATGACCATGATTGTGTCTCTTTACGTCGAGAAGACATTCAGCGTATGATTGCAGCAACAGTACAACAAACTCTAGCTGCTCATAGTTTTCTCTCTCTCAGATTAGCTCAGAAAAATACGGTCCGTTTGAATTATTCTGCTTCTCCAGACAGAGTCGATCTGGAAGATGTCCTCTCTCTGGCAGGATCAGATTCTCCTTCTTTGTCCGGTGTCAGCAGACACTCTAGGGAAGAAGAGATGGAAATGCAGGAACCAGAGTTGTTGGAGGATGAGGGCCTTCCTCTGGATCAACCATCATTCACGGGCTTGTTTCCACAAGCTCTATTTAAGTCACTTTTATTTAAAGCAGTGAATACAGCACAGCTCAGAGATCCTTCACAGCCAGATCTTATTCCGACTCCAGGTTTCTTAGATCCATTATTTGCCGAACCACCAAAACAGGTGATGGCCATTCCTACACCACTACTTTTTCTAGATGTCATTAGAAAGCAGTGGTCCTCTCCAGCTTCAGCTCTGGTGCCTTCTTCTAATGACAGAAATAATTTCATTGTATCTTCTGAGTTAACTACCCTGCTTCAAGTGCCTTCTATCGATGCACCAGTGGCAGCCTTACTAACCTCAGCCTCTGTTCCTGGTGACCCAGAAGAAGGACTTCGACTGGAAGAGCGCAGGTCGGAACAAGTTCTGCAATGGGCTCATCTTGGGGCGGCCTGGGCGATCAAATCCTCCTCCACAACATCATTTTTCAATCGATCAACACTCCTGTGGCTTGGCCACCTACAAGATAAGCTTTCCCCCGAGGACTCAAGAATAAAGCAGGACTTGAACAAGATTGTAGCTGCAGTACAGTTTTCTGCAGATGCTACTTTAAATACGGCCCGCTTTGCAGCAAAATCTTTGGCTTCATCAATTGCAGCCCGCTGTTTAGTGTGGCTTCGCCACTGGCAGGCTGACGCTAGACATAAATGGCATCTAACATCAGTTCCCTTTTCAGGCACGAAACTTTTTGGGGAGCCTCTAGAAGCTTTCCTAGTGGAAACTAAGGATAAGAAGAAAATATTACTGGCAGTTTTTGCAGGGGGGGAATCTCGATTCACACCCTATACACCTCGTCCTCAGTTTAGACCACCAGATAGGGGTTTGGGATCTTCCTGTCACACTGGTAATTTTCTGCCTAGACAGAAGGGGTTTCAGGAGAGGCCACCAAGAGGGAGACCTTATGGGTCTAGATGGCCCTTTCGAGGGGGTAGTTTCATCCGTCATTGTTGTTAGTGGTACCAGGGAGCCTCCCACTGGCGGAAGATTGGGACTCTTCGCCAAAGTTTGGGAGGGTACCACATCGGATTGCTGGGTCCGGCCCTCCATTCGATCAGGACTGGCCATTGAATTTGTTTCCAACCCCCCCCCCCCTGTCTTTTATTTGCTGTCCGCTGAGATAACATTGAACCCTTATGGGATCGGCGATTAATCACCTTCTTGCCATTAAGGTGATTCAACGAGTGCCTAGAGAGCAAGCGGGACAGGGGTTCTGTTCTTGGATCTTCTTAGTCCCGAAGTCATCGGGTGGGTGGAGACCTATTCTGGACCTTAAACATCTGAACCAATTTGTAATCTATAGAAGGTTCAAGATGCAATCCTTACAATCAATTCTGGATGGCGTACGGATGGCGTACGGAGGGGTGATCTCCTCTGCTCAATAGATCTTATGGAGGCATATCTCCATATCCCCATTTGAATTTTGCATAGGAAATTCCTTCATTTTTACTACGCTGGGGTTCACAACCAGTATAGGGCCTTACCATTTGGCCTTTCCTCTGCTCCCCATAGCTTCACCAAGAATTTGGCAGCTTTAGCTGCTTACCTCAGACTTTGGGCCATTCGTCTCCAGTGTTACCTGGATGACATCCTTATTATGTCTAGCTCCCTTGACCGGGCCCGTGCAGACCTCCAACTTACGATTCAGATTCTAGCCTCGCACGGCTTCTCTGTTAACATAGAGAAAAGCCATCTGGAACCTTCTACTAGGATTCTCCATTTAGGAGCTATAATTGATTCAGTGGAAGGTAAGGTTTTCCAGATAGACAAACCGGGTTGAGATCTCTGGTAGCTAAGGATAAAAGATAGAAGGGCTTCCCCTTTGCTACTTTCAAAACTGCTGGGCAAGATGGTCTCAGCCATCTCCATTGTTCCCTGGGCCAGATTACACCTTAGAGACCTTCAATGGTTTCTCTTACCTTTAAAGAAGGCGGGTAGGGGATCTTCTTCAGTCAGAATTGCAATTCCAAAGGAGATGCTTGCATCCCTCCGGTGATGGATTTCCCCTGTGATTTCCAAAGGCTGCCTGTTCCTGGAGCCTCAATGGGTGATAGTAACCACTGATGCCAGCAAATTTGATTGGGGAGCTCACTGCGGGACGCAAGTTACTCAGGGCACATGGTCTGCCATGGACGCAGCTCGCAGTATCAACTGGCTAGAGCTGCGGGCCATTTACCCTGCACTTAGGGATTTTTGACAGCTAGTGACCGGCGCATATGTGTTGGTACTCACTGACAACACATCAGCCAAAGCCCATGTGAATCTCCAGGGCGGCACCAGGTCCAAGTCTCTGATGCAGGAAGCAAAACAACTAGGACTTTGGGCAGAACAACATCTGGCCTCGTTGAAGGCGGACCATATATCGGGAAAGACAAATCCTCAGCAGATTGGCTGAGCCGCCAAAAGATAGATCATGGAGAGTGGAGCATCCACCCTCTCCTATTTCAGATGGCGGATCACTTCGGAACGCCACAGGTAGACTTGTTTGCATCCCAACAAAATGCCAAGTTGTGTTTGCATCTAGTCCATATGGAGTGTGATCTGATGCCTCAGTGGTTAAAGGAGCTGAGCTTGTCAGCTGGAAAGCTGACACCTGCTTGGAGCTCTCAGCCCCAGGTGATTGGTTGAGCTTCCATTACTTGTCCCAGCCCTGCCAACCTAGCAGTTCGAAAGTATGCAAATGTAAGTAGATAAATAGGTACCAGTTCGATGGGAAGGTAACAGTATTCTGTGTGCCCCAGTGTACAGTCATGCTACCTACATGACCATGGAAGCATCTTTGGGCAAGGCTGACTCCCTCAGCTAAGAAATGGGATGTGCATCACATCTTAGAGTTCAACACAACTGGACAGGGGAAACCTTTACATTTACCTTTTAATGATTTTAAGATTGATATTAACCTTGATTTTATCATACCATTATTTCAAATCTGGTAAAGCCAATCGTCCTCTTATATTTATATCTTGTAACATCTAATATATAACTCATTTTTTTCTCCTGCCACACAAATTCAGATATATCCTTCTGCCACTGATTAAAGTCAGTGAGGACCCAGTTTGTTGGGGCAATAAGCTGACTTTGTATAAATATATAAAAGTATGAAGGCTATTGCTTAGCGCATTGTAAGCCGCCCTGAGTCTCCAGAGAAGGGCAGCATATAAATCAATTTTTTTTTAAAAAATGAGGCATCAGTTGTCAAAATAGGAATTCTCTGAAACAAAAACATCATTCTAGGCAAAACATTCTTTTTATTATAGAAATTTCCCCAGCAATGACAGTTGTAATTTCTCTCATCTTAACTTGTCTTTTTTTAACTTCCTTCCATGTCTTAACACAGTTATTTTGAAATAACATACAATATATATTTTTCATAGTGATATCCAGATATTTTACTTTCTTTTCAATTTTAAAATCCATTTTATTCATTAATTCTGTTTGAGTTTCTATTTTCATGTTTTTGCTAGCGTGTTTATAATATCTTCTGTTTATTACCATTGAAATCTGCTAATGAATCAAATTCTTTTAATTTGTCCATTAATATTTCAATTCTCTTTAAGGATCTTCCAGAACCAATACCAAGTCATCTGTCAGAAACCCTTAACTTATCAGGCTCTCACAATTCTTTCATCTTGTCTTGTATCTCTATTCAGCATTTCAAGAACAAAAATAAATAAGACTAAACAATGGGCATCCCTGTCTTGCTATTTTTTGTGTCTCACAGAATTTTGTTAGATCTTTATTAACAATTATTTGTGCTTTCCGTAATGTGCAAATTGATTTTGCCCATTCTATAAAGTTCTGTCCCAAATTCATATGTTCTAAAACCTTAAACAAGGAAGCCCAGTTCAAATTGTTAAAGGCCTTCTCTGCATCTAAAAAAATCAATTTTGCTTATGTTTCATTACATTATTCCAAATATTCCAGGTATCCAAAAGATTTCTAATATTGTCCTTTACCTGTCTTTTAGTAAAAAGCCCCACTGATTCTCATTAATAAATTCTTGCAAAATTATTTTCAATTAGCTAGAATTGTTGTGAACAACTTATAGTTGTTATTCAATAACGATATTACCTTATAGTTTCTTATTAGTCAAATCTAATTTGTCCATCTTTAGGTATTAATGTTATATTGATCTTTTTCCGATTTTATGGCATCTTTTCTCCCTGTAGGATAGAGTTCATTTTGTTTTGTAAATGTTGTAAAAATTTATCCTCAAAACATTTGCAATAAGAACTGCTAATCATTTGGTCTAAACACCTTTCCTAATTTAATATTTTTATAATTTTAAAAACTTTTCTAATTGTTATAGGTTCACTCACAATCTATCTCTGTTCCTCTTTAAATTTTTAATAAATTTTGTTTCTTTAGATATTCCTATATTTTCTCTAGAAACATGTCACTTCCTTTATACAAATTGGAATATTAACAAAATGCTTTTTGTATGGCCACAATGTCCATTAGTACTATAGCTCCCTCTTATAATTTCAATATCATTTTCTTTTCTCGTAATTTATATACTAGTTATTTCCCTGGTTTATTTCCCAATTCTTTTTCTTTATATGCATTTTTGCTTTAATTTTTATCACTGTTTCTCCTACCCTTAATTTGTTGAGAAATATTTATTGTATCTGGAAATTTCTTCTTTCCTAAAAATGCTATGCAGTCTTCTGAGGATTGTAATTTAGCCCTATACAATAAATAGAAATCAAAAATAGAAATGTTCCCCCATCCAAAAAGATGTAATGTAAACTCTATTACATAACATTTCTAGAGATCTATGTAGATAGTTCTGCTGCTCTTCTAAACATCCTTTTAACTGCTTGAAAAACTAGAGTGGATATAAAAACTTGGATTCAAATAAACTTTTATTCGTTTTTAACTATTAATTTTAAACTTGCTGTTTATCTTAGTCAAGTAATAAATTGGTGAACACATTTCTATGTTATCTGCCTATTATTGTAATTTCTTTTCCAAGATTTTATAATAGATGTATGTGATTATGTGTGGTAAGATTCATACACATACATGTATCCATTGCTACAAATATCATCCAAACACAAACACAAATTGTCACCTTTCAATGGCTGCATTCAGACCATTATTTGTTCAGCCCTGAATTCCAGCCTGCTTGGCTGCAGGATTACAGCTGCATACTGATGACATTGGCAGCTGTTTTGGAATGCAACATTTAATCCACATCTTCAAGATCATCAGTGAACCTTCAGTTCATTGATAAAGTGGAAAGCACTGATGTTTATTCAGAAAAAAATACAGAGATTGGCAAGTTGAAGTTTCCTTACCTGACTGCTGCATGATGTGACTACCCTCTCGTATGACTTTGCCATCATTTCAATTATCCAGTGATGAGGGCCACCCTTTCTCTTCTCCCACTATTCTGAATCAACCACCCTGACACTGACATATAGGTAAAGCCAAAGGCCTCTGGTCACAGCTTTATTTTGAACCAGATTAAAACAAAAGTCATTAATTCAAACTGATTAACCTTGTTACTTGTCTAGGCTGACCCCCTGCTTTTACTTTTGAAGATTTAAGTGGTCCACAAGCACAGTAGCACTTGTCTCAACCTGAAGACATTGTCTTCCATCTCATGCCAAGCAATAAAACATCGTACCTATGTGCAACAAGAGAAATAAATGCTGTGTCCACACGCTTTAGCATACATTGCATCACAATTTATTGACTGGTTTTATTCTTTTTTTCCCCTTTAGCCCAATAACAAAACACAATAACTAATAACAGGGGGGAAAAAGTAAAATAAAATCTAGCCCTCTCATTAAGTATGGCCATTTAACGTTTCAGCACACTGGAATACAACATTCACACATGCACAAACACGAATGTATTAACTCAGTGTGTAGCTGAGTTTCCCTTTGTCCATGAGACAATTTAAATTTGCACCACTGCTGCCTTGCAGCCAGGTTTCTGGATGTAAAAAGAATAAAAATAAGGTTTTTGCTTTTTCATCTTAAACAACTGTCTTCTTTTTTTATATATTCAAATTACTGGTCAGAAAGTTATTGCTGTTATCCTGTAAAAGAATAAATCTAAGTGTTCCAAATGGTACTTAGATAGGATTTGCTCTATAGAAATTATAGTATCCATCTACATAGATGTGACCCAGTTATGTATTTGAAAAAGAAATCTCCTGATTGATCATAATACTACAAAAATTGAAATAAAATGTTAATGAAAATCAAAATATTTGTTTACAAAGGCTCATTCGAAAAGGAAGGGAACAAAGGGAATGAATTTATAGAAAAAAATGAATCCAATCAAAGATCAACTTCAAAAATAACAAAAACTAAAAAGGAATGGAATCCAATGAATTAGTCATCCAACACGAGTGCATAGTTATGTTTCTCAAGTCAAGCCGATCAGCAGCACCAATAGCCTGGGCTAGATAATGGTGATAAGTTTACCATTAAACTTATGATCTCAATACTACTACTATACAGGTGATTACTGAGAGAAGTATTTGATGCTGGCGTCCTTGGTGCTCTCTGAGCTTGGTGCTCTGCTTGCAGATATTTCATTATCTGACTAGGTAATATCAACAGTTCACTGTATGTGTTGGGCAGGTTGCTCCTTGTTTATATTCAATAGCTTGCCCTGTCAATATTGGTGGGGGATCATTAGTTGCTGGTTGGTTTTCTCCTTGGTAATTCCTTAATTAGGGTATTGATTTCTGCTTGATTGTTTATCTGGTATTAATCCCTGTTTCTCTGCATGTTATCTGCTGGAGAGGATGTGTTTTGCTCAAGTAGCTCATGTTAGCTAGTTGGGTAATGAAATCTTTGCAAACAAATAACTAATCTCAGAGAGCATCAAGGACTCCACATTTCAACCCTGAACTACATTGCATGCATGCATGTACTATATACATTATATGTATATGTGTATGTATGTATTTGGTTACGATACTTTACAGAGAGTTCTCTTTTCAGAATCTCTGGTGCCCTTCTTTGGAATTCTCTCACAAAATCTCCCCTAGGAAATCTGTAAGACAAAAAGAAGTGCATTCAGTCATTTTGCACAGATTATCCAGTAAACAATATCAGATTATGTTGTACATGCATTCATTCAACCCAGGTAAAGCTATATATTGATCCATATTGTTGGAGGACACACCATCCCAGACAAGCTCCACTTCCAAATAATGTTACCGTACACAGAATGTGTACAAGATAAATATATCCGTACACATACTGTAGCTCTTTACACATTGAAAATGTTTTGACCTGAAGACATATATGCTAAACGAATGTTTTCAGAAAGTCACTATCATGCTAGTAGTGTTGATAAAGGACAATGATTTCCTGGAGTATGTGATATGGTTAACTCTCCAGATATCATAATATCTAAATGGGGCTGAGATTAAATAGGAGACTACTACTGAATACATATTGATGATGAATATGAAAAATCTAGAAAGCTTTTCAGAGTCATTTCAATGAATGTACATTGTGAACATCTCATCAGAGTGCCCTTGATTAAATATATATGGGTGTTTGACAAATTCTCTCTTATATGTTTTCCTCTCCCAAAACATTTACTTGGTAGTAGAGACTTAATGGCTCTTTTGGAGTAAATTCTATGTGTCAGCAATACAGTCCTTAATTTACAACCATTCATTTAGTAACCTTTCAAAGTTACAACAACCTTGAAAAAAGTAACGTATGTCTGTTGCAGTATCCCCATGATCACATGTTCAAAATGTGGGCACTTGTCAACTGGCATGCATTTATGACAGTTGCACTGCCCCGGGGTCACATAATCATCATTTGTAACATGGCTTCCAAAAAGGAAAGTCAATAAGGGAAGCCAGATTCACTTCATAACAGCATGATTCACTTAACAACTGTGGCAAAAATGTCGTAAAATGGGGCAAAACTCACTTAATAACTGTCTTGCTTAGCAGTGGGAATTTTGGACTCAATTGTGGTTGTAAGTCAAGGACTATCTGTAATGGTTCTTGCTGTCCTTGATTGGTGTGGATTTTCATCCCTTCTTCTTCCTGCTGATAAATTGCATCTTTTTGTCTGTTGTGTTAAATACTAAAAAGAAATGAAGAACTAAATATTTATTGTAACATAAGCATGCCTCTAGATATGACAATGCCTCTGTTTAGGAATGTTAGATCATCCTGGCCAACATGCACAATTTTGGCCAGAACACAAATTGCATCTCCACTTCCTCATATGTCCATTTGGAAAAAGAATGAGGTATCTTTTTGCCTGGAAAAATAGTAAATAGGATTGCATATGAAAAAGGCTCCCTGCATCAGATAAAATAAATATGGCTGAGATTTTTTTAAAAAAATACAGGAGGAAGAGGAGGACGTAAAAGTTGATGAGATGAAATAAGGACCACCCATTGCTTATAAGCACTATCTGTAATGATATGAGAATTTTTTTTTAAAAAAAATGTCAATGAGGATCAGCAGGGAAGGTCACCAAGTAATCAAAGACAAAAAAGATACAAGGCATAAAACATCAGCCAGTAGAGGCAAACGGAAAAGATTACAGAAAGAAATAAAGAAAGAGTGCAAAAAAAAAATGATAAGGAAATTAAGGGGAGAAAATGAAAAGCAGATTGACCAAGATAAATTGGAATGTTTCTAACACAAGTAGAAGAACAGGTCAGCAAAGAGGAATGGAGAGCATGACCTTCATGAAATGAAAAGTGTAATTTATTCACAGAAGACCAAGTTATTTCTATCAAATCTTCATATCACTGCTTAGAAATGGGTCTATGGAAGGAATATGTTTACATTTTGTAGGGTAGGAAAATATAGATTTAAATGAACTCACATTCATAGTCAGCAGCCATCTTGATGTGAAAAAGTTGAACTAGGTTTACAGTACTTCTGATTTGTTCCCAGGCCAATATCTGAATATGTTGCTTGAATAGCAATAGTCACACCAAACTTACACCAAAGAGTAAAACTGCTCAGGTTAGAATTTCCCTACCAATCAGAGTGAACTGCACATATATTAAACTAGTAATCTTTCTTGAAGACGTTGATCTGCAATATTCAGCTTGTATGTTGTTTGCTTTGGATTTGTTTTGCTTTTTATAAAACAAGAGATCTGTTTGCTTAATGTCAGTTTGTTACAACTAAATCATATAAACCTGATCTGTTGAGCTAGTATGTAGTATAATAATCAGTGCAAGAGAAATGCTGGTGAATGTAAGGGCAAGGATAATACAATATTATACTATTCAGGATTTGAAAATAGGTGTATAGGTAGTTGTAAGCATATGGTGCTTCCTTAACCAATGTACTGTATCTACGAAGGTAGAGGAGTTTGATTCAAAGATAGGAGAAACCCAGAGATTATGGAATATATGAGTACTGTGAGTGACAAAGAAACTCAAGAAATAACTTCCTTGATTGTGTTAGGTATAAATTGAAGTAGAGATGGACTTCAATCCAAAGTTTTCTGTACATATTCAGCTAAACACCCATACCTAGTTCTTACAACAGAACTCATTACAAGACAGATGAACCTCTGCTTAGTCCTATAAGCACAAAAGATGCATTTGCATGATAAAATAAAATAAATAAATAATAACTTTTTTGTCATTGTATGTGTATACATAGTATACCCATACAACTAAATTCACTTAACACCCAAAGACCAGGTCCAACACACATAACAATCCCCAAACACACCCCCACCCACCATAAATTCCCCATCCCTAAACCACCCAAACATCCACACAACAGACCAAGTAATCCTGTCCAACAGCTCACAAATGGTGGCCCTTTAGTTCATTGTTGAGTGCAATTATAGCTCTGGGATAAAAACTATTCAGAAAATGTGTGGTCCGAGTTTTAATTGTTCTGTATCTTCTGCCAGAAGGCAACAGTCCAAAAATATTGTAAGCAGGATGGGAAGAGTCTCTGAGAATGTTATGAAACTTCCTCAAACAGCGAGTATCGAAGATGTCGTCCAGGGCTGGTAGCTGGAGCCCGAAGATATTATGGGCAATTTTAATGATTCTCTGTAGAGCTTTTCTGTCTGCTACAGAGCTGCTCCCATACCATGCAAGAATGCCATATGTCAGGACACTCTCAATGGTGCTGCGATAGTAGAACAGAAGTAGATGCTGAGATAGATTTATCTTCCTGAGGATTCTCAGGAAGTACAGCCTCTTCTCTGTTTTCTTCACAAGCATGTTAACATTCATAGTGTCGAGCACAAGCAACTCTCGACACCGAACAACTCTATGGACACATGTGGCATGGGGGGGATGGCGTGGGATGGCGTGGGTGGAGACAGGAGGGGTGACGGTGGCACGGGTGCTGGTAGATGGGATAGGAATGCGTATAGGCGTTACGATGCACTAGTGGTGGTATAGTGGGATTAGGTAAAGGTGATGCTGACCGCTGATACAGAGCTGGAGGAGCAAGAGCACTGGAGGCAGCCAACGTCATCATCCCGTGACAATGAGGAGTAGCGGCAATTACGAATCTACCGCTCGCCAGTTGACTGTAATTTGGGACCACACCTGATGCCGGAAAGGAGGTGACCCATTAAAAGGACGCCAGGTGGCATCTGACCCAGTGCTGACTTTGTTTTGCCTTAGGCAAGCCGGCGCCGAGTAGGAGCTGTCATGTAGCAGGAATAAACCTGGATTGATTCACAGCAATTGGCTCGCATGTCATCTCTGGGTTCCAGCACTGGCAGCCTAGCAGAGTGAGCCGAGACATAGTCTATGAGAGGTCTACAAGCTCTATCATGTCAATTTCTACATGTAAATCTGAGAGTAGAGATTACTACTGCAATGGTTGCCCACCCTCCAAATACAGCCATTCTTTCTAGATATGGTAAGCATCTGCATAGGACCTCTGTATTAAGTTCCTTGTGCATCTTACACCATATGTATAACTGACATGGATCATAAAGTGAAGAGGTGGAATATGCAGAACAACAGATTTTTGAAAAAGCAATAGTTGGGATAAAAAGAAAAGAAAAATACTTGATCTCATGGTTTCTGATCTATAGGCTGGATAAGCTTAAGCATTACATATAAAAATTAAATATACTGCCAGGGATCAGTCGTTCTTGCACATTTATCATTTTGAACAAAGTATTTACTGCTGAAATAATTTCATAGGCTATTATTTAGAATATTATTTTTTAAAAAAGAGGTTATTATTTTGAAAATCAGGGGCAAGGATTATGATATTAATTCCCAAAGTCTCTCACTTTATCTTCAAATAAATGTAATGAAACATGACATAATTTCTTTCTAATCAGTTGCAGAAAGATGGGAAGAGGGAAATGGCTGGCCTTTCCTAAATCTTTTCTGTTCATTTTTTAAAAATACTGATTGTTATGCAAATTCCTTAAAAAACCAATACAAACAAATAGGGATAAACAATGGTTTTCATTTATGGATGTTTGTCAATTTTTGAAACACAGTATTTTTATTTAGTGAATGCATATATTCACTAAAATGAATGTTTATTATTTGAGTTTTCAGTCTTATATTAACATTAATAATGTGGAATGATTATACATAGTACTTCACTGGTACTGCGTCATTTGCTGTGCATACCAAGTTACAATAGACTCTGCTTGATGAATATGTAATTTGAAATTCTTAAGTTTGTAATTTGAATGATTACTTTGTCTTGCTGTAATCTGCTTAGGATTTTTCATCTGTAAAGCTAAAACATTTGGCTTCACAAATATGGCATCAACATAACTTGTCATACAATCTTTTGTTTTTTTTTAATCATTTTCTCCTGATAATCTAAATGATGATTAGTCCTGTCTCAGTGATTTCTTTGCTCTTCTAATACACATTTGCATTAATCCCTGGTACATATTTTGATTTTTTTAAAGAACAAGACTATATCAAAATCCTTTCTAAAACACATACACACAGACGAAGCAAGATGATTAGAAAAATAGCATTTCAGGATTGTGAAGAAGACTTTGTGAAATGCCAGATGTTCCATATAATTCAGAAATATAATGTAAACATGAAATGTACTTAATGTCATTAACTAGAATGACTGAAATGTTTAAAAAAGGTCTAAAAGAGGTTAGTATTATTTTAAAAACTCTAAAACTTTACTGTATCTAAATTTTGCAAGTTTCCTTCATATCAGTATGAAGGGAAAGGCAATATACTACATTAAAAACGTGTTAAGAATTAAGTAATGTGCCTTTCAAGTTAATATATAATTTTTCATAAAGAAAAGCATCTATAAAATGCCAGTACCCATCATCATATTGGGTTAAACTTTATATTATGTGTATATACAAATACAAAAAAAAAACCCTTATGAAATTACAGACGTGTAGTCTACATTGGAACATTAAATGGGTTACCCAATTAAAGACAATACCATTACAACAGCATGATCAATAGTCCCTTTATTGTCCAAAACAGAATGGGCATCCGTGCTACAGAAAGCAGAAGGATGAGAATTCTTTGTCTTCCATCACCAGTGGAATTTCATTGTAATTTGGATTCTGTTTCCTGTTCTCGAAGAGTATTTTACCTTACATGAAAACTAAACATTTATGCAAACAGAAAGTTTCCAAATATGATGTTTTCCTTTTATATATATATACGGTTAGTTAATAAAGATTTATTCTATAGTTTGTTGATTATTTCATAAATTAATAAATTACACATCAACAGATGTATATTTGATCTTTAAAAAGAATCAATACCATAGGGTGATTTTGTTCTCCCATCAATATATGGGCAAGACAAGTTTTGTTTGTGTTTACATACAGAAAAGCAGTTTTATACATAAAAAGTAAATTTCACTGTTAACGTACAATTAACCATCCATACCCTTTAGTTTAAAGCAGTTCAAGTGAAATACATTTTATGCCCAACGATAACATGATTTTATAATTGCTTTTCTGAGCACTTAAAAGGATTTAAATAGATGGATCTAGACATAATCTGCTTCCTCTCTACCAACCCCCAATATTTCCTTGGGCAGTATTTTTATAAGTCTAATGCAAACAGATATTCCATCTAAACAGAAGTCTTAAGATACTAGTTAGAAAAGTTCTGTTTTAATGGTAGATTGCCTGGAGAAGATCCTAGATGAGTGCTTTTCAAACTTGGGAATTTTAAGGGATCCTTGGTGCTCTCTGATCCTGCTTGTTTTCTTACAGACCTTTCATTACCCTAACTAGGTACTATCATTGGTGCTACTAGTCACTAGCACCGATGATGTTACCTATTTAGGATAACGAAAGGTCTTCAAGAAAACAAGCAAACTCAGAGAGCACCAAGGACACCACATATCATCTCTGAGCTACAAATATTCTCCTTTATTGGAAATTTTAAGATGTGTAGATTTCAACTCCTAGAATTTCCCAACTACCATAAGTCCAGACGTCTTATAGTTACCACATTTGAAAAACACACCCTAGATTCAGTTTTTGACATTTCTAGGATTGGAAAACCAGGACCAGGGCTGGATAAGGCAAACTAATGCCTTATGCACAGCCCAACAACAGTGCCTCTCAGCTAAAGCAAAACTCTACTTTCATGATATGGAAACAAATGTAACCCCTGACATCTGATGACACCATAAAATCAAACTTTTAAACTTTATTCACTCATCATGCCAAAGAAAACTATTTTTAATAACGCAAGTTAAAATTGAACATAGAAGATATTGAGAATTTTTTTAAAAAAAAACTAATGTCAAGTATGGCAGTGAAAGGGTTAAGGAATAATAGCTATGGGAAGACATTCTGTGGTGTTCACTTCCTTTGTTGCCCCAAGCACATGCTTATTTTACTTAATGGTTAATCCAGAACCATGGAAAACTCTTACCTATATATTTTAATGGTACCAAGCTCAATTGACTAGAAGTACATAATAGTGCATTTTAGGAAGTAAATGAATATCATATTAGAAATACTTGAAGGACTAAAATCACTATAGTATTTGAGATTATTTGCTGTACCACTATCACCAATGGTCCTGGTACTTTATCCTTTAACATATTGACTTAAATCCAAACAAAGAAGCCTCTCATCCTGAAGTAAACCCACATCTATTGTAGGGTCTGTTTTCCATGCTCATCTGACAACTTCAACATTATCTAATTCAAATTGGGACACAGGATCTTTTAAAATGGATGCACTTATATATTGATTTGAATGTTTGGAAAATAAAGATTATCTGTTTTCAGTATTACTTCTGTAATATTGTAATACTAGGTATGAAATTATCAGATGTATTATGGTAACATAATTTCCTTTTTATTTATATTCCACCTTTATTATTTTTACAAATAAGGTAGCGAACATATCCAGCACATCTTCCTCTCCTTTTTTGTCCATTAAAAACAATTCTGGGAGGTGGGTTGTCTGAAGAAGATTGACTAGCCCAAGGTCACCCCACTGGCTTTCATGGCTAAGATAAGATTTGAACTCATGATCTCTTGCTTTATAGCCTGGTTCCTTAACCACTAGATCAAACCTGCTGTAATACATGATTTTTATCTATTTTTTCTCTCAGAAGAAAACTGAATCAGAATATTGAAATCAGTGACCTACCATGCTGAACTCATACGGATTACTTAACTCACATGGATTACTTAAAGTACATTCAAAATAATCAACCATGAATTAATTTGCTCTATTCTAAATGCACATTCTAATATTTTAACACAAAATAGAGTTCTATTTCATTAACATAAAAATAATATAATAAATATTTCAGATTTTTGATATATTCAATTTTACTTACAGAGAAAAAAATGACTCAAACTTTCTACACCAGGAGTGTCAAACTCAACACCTCTGCATAGTGCTTAGATCTGGACTGTGGGGCCAGCCTTGAAACAACAAAGGATCAGCCCATGGTGCCTCTGCCTGTGAAAACTGAACTCTGGGGAGGCACGTGCATGCACCCGACCCCATTTTCACTGGCAGAGGGCTGCAGGAGTGTGTTGTGGCCAAAAATGGGGTTCTGGTGCCCCATGCCTCCACCCAAGCTCTGTTTTCACTGGCAGAGGCCATGATGGCTGAAAATGAGCACAGGGGACAGCCCCCCCTTGGGCTCTGTTTTTGCTGGGAGAAGCCTATCAAAACAATCTAAAAACAAAACAAAAAGAGACCATACAAGAAGGGATAGGAAAGGAGAAAGGAGGAAAGGAGGAAAGAGGAAAGTCAGAAAAATAAGGGAAGATAGGAAGAGAGCAAGGAAGGAAAAATAAGGAAAGAGGGAAAGGAAGAAGAAAGGACAATGAAGAGGGAAGCGAAGAGAAGGAAGGAAGGAAGGAAGGAAGGAAGGAAGGAAGGAAGGAAGGAAGTTTATAATGAGAATGAGGGAGGATCTCAGGGAAGTCCTGCTGTAGCACTTGGCCACCACAGGTGCCTCCCACACGAGTTGTGTGGCATGCCCACCATGGTCATGTCCACCTTCTAGCCATGCCCACCATGGCCACACCAACTCTCGGCCCTCTGAGGTCAAACACAACACTGATGCAGCCCTAAATTCACTGTGGACAATTCCCTGTGGATCCTATCTAGATCCGTTCCAGTTGGGTTTCAGGTCTGGGCACAGCACAGAAATGGCATTGGTCGCGTTGGTTGATGATCTCTGGAGGGCTCGGGACAGGGGGTGCTCCTCTGTTCTGGTCCTGTTAGACTTCTCAGCGGCTTTTGATACCATCGACCATGGTATCATGCTGCACCAGTTGGAAGAGTTGGGGCTGGGAGGCACTGTGTTGTGGTGGTTCTCCTCCTTTCTCTCCGACCGGTCACAGTTTGTGTTGGCAGGGGGGCAGAGGTCAACCCCGAGGCCTCTTATTTGTGGAGTGCTGCAGGGATTGGTCCTCTCGCCCCTTTTGTTCAACATTTATGTGAAGCCACTGGGCGAGATCATCCATGGTTTTGGGGTGAGATACCATCAGTACGCTGATGACACCCAGCTGTACATCTCCACCCAAACCACCCCAACAATGCCCTTGAAGTGATGTCCCAGTGCCTGGAGGCTGTGTGGATCTGGATGGGGAGGAACAGGCTCAGGCTCAACCCTTCCAAGACTGAGTGGCTGTGGCTCCCAGCATCCCGATATAGTCAGTTGACTCCATCGCTGACTATTGGGGGCGAGTCTTTGGCCCCCACAGAAAGGGCTTGCAATCTGGGAGTCCTCCTGGATAGACAGCTGTCCTTGGAGGATCATCTGACGGCTGTGACCAGGGGGACTTTTTGTCAGGTTCTCCTGATTCGCCAGTTGCAGCCCTTTCTTGATCGGGATTCCCTGTGCACAGTCACTCATGCCCTTGTCACCTCTCGCCTTGACTACTGTAACACTCTCTACATGGGGCCCCCTTGAGGAGCACCTGGAGGCTCCAGCTGGTCCAGAATGCGGCTGCACGGGTAGTGATGGGAGCAACGTGGCGCTCCCATGTAACACCACTCCTGCGTGAGCTGCACTGGCTCCCGGTGGTCTTCCGGGTGCACTTCAAGGTGTTGGTTATCACCTTTAAAGCGCTCCATGGCATAGGGCCTAGTTATCTTCGAGACTGCCTACTGCCACAAACGACCTCCCACTGACCCGTGCACTCCCACAGAGAGGGCATCCTCAGGGTGCCGTCAGCCAAACAATGCAGGCTGGTGATCCCCAGGGGGAGAGCCTTCTCTGTGGGGGCACCTACCCTCTGGAATCAGCTGCCCCTAGAGATAAGGAGAATTCCAGACCTCTGCGCCTTCCGCCATGCCCTTAAAACCCACTTTTTCAAACAAGCCGGGCTGACTTAAGAAATATTTTAAATGTTTATAGGGGTTTAAAAAACTTTTTAAATTGAAGCCATAATTTATATATATTTTTAATTGTTTTTATTGTTTGTACTACATGTTTTTAATCTTGGTTGTACACCGCCCTGAGTCCTCAGGGAGAAGGACGGTATATAAATTAGAAATAAATAAATAAAAATAAAAATAAATAAATAAATGAATGAAATCAAGTTTGACACCCCTGTTCGACATTATCTAAAGATCTAGATTTAAAATGCCACATATAGTTGTCTATTTACAATCATAAATAGCATGAAGGTTTTTGTTGTAAGTCATTACAGTCATAAGCCAAGTCAGACTTGATTTTACATTTTAGTTATTAAGTGAATCCAGCTTCCACAATAGATGTTTTTTGGTCAGAAATATACAAGAAAGGTCACAAATTACAATCATGTGGCTGCAGAATGCTACAGTTGGTCATATTTATGAGCCTGTTATCAAGAACCTAAATTGCAATCACAGGACTGTGGGGGGGGGTGGTGGTAATATGACGATTGAAAGTGTGAATACAGGTTGTAAGTCATTTCTTTCAAAGTTCATAACTTTGAACTATTGTTAAATGAGCAGACATAAGTGGAGGACTATCTGTATTCTCTTACTTAAATTTACCTCTTTAAATGGAAATTAAAAGTTAATAGCTACTCTAGTTGCAGAGGAAGTTTTCTGTTATTTATTGAAGTGGAACGATCAATATGAAAGTCGGTTTCTGAAGTAATAACAAAGACCACAGAATAGTGTTACTAAGGAAGGTGACATTTCAAATTTTTCACTGGAAAGGTGGAAGAAATAAAGCAATCATCTAATGTAATATGTTCCTTTTATCAGCCTGGCATCCATTACATCCCTGGGATAGAGTACTCTATTTGGTCACAAAATTGATGGGCTTGGATAATAGGGTATATGTGAAATCATACATATATATTTTTGTGAAATTTCAGATTTGACATTGAACTAAATCTTTCTAATAAACCTGCTAAGAAACTATGACAGGAAAACACTTTCAAAACAAAGAATGTTGTGCAGCAATATTTGAACTGACATAAGAAAGTTACTGGAATATCTTCAAATGATATGAATATCTGCGCACAGTATAAAGAAATCAGTACAAGTATACATTCTTGACAATAAACACAATCACCTCAGATTAACTGATGCCAAAGAGTTGTATGTGTAAAGCAAACACTTGTAGAAAATGTTTACCCAGAAGTCTGGTTTTATTACCAGCTTCTTTAAAAGTTATATCTTTTTAAAGACTTTCCACAATACAATCTCATCTCATCCTTATTGAAAAGAGTATTCGACATAAGTGCCTGTTCAATAGATATAGAATCATATGGATGTCTTTCTTTTACACACCAAACCTAGAATCAAGAATTCAAGTATACAGATTAATGATCTGTGAAGAAAACATTTGAAAAAAAGGTATTGTCCCTGTCCTACATTTTAAAAAAGAGTTCCAAAGCATAAGCACTACTACACATAATTGAATGGTTTCACAGAAATAGCTTAAGATTCATCTAACCAAAACTATTGAACTTACTACTTTTGAGAAGTCAGAGAACAGTTCCTTTCTCACTGTAAGATGGCCACAAAAGAAAGAAATTGTGAAATGCACACCATGCACCACAACAAAAATATAAGACACAATCCTCCATTTAGTTGAAATATGTATTGGTTAAACCGATATCTACGTTAATACAAAATTTAAAATAATTGCTATAATTTAAATGTGATGTGATACATCAAAGCAGAGAAAGAACGATCTTGGCAAGCAGGAAGATGTACAATTATTTGCTTGGGGGCTAACTTTAGGTGGGTAAATTCAATGTCCTTGTTCTTCCTTCTTATAGTCCTTTAAATAAACATAAGACAGGGATCGGGCAACTAGCAGCCTTAAGACAAATGCAGCCTTAAGTCCCATGTATCATATAACATCTGAGTTGCATGACATCAAATATTGGTGGTGCAATTTTATACCAGAACAAGGATAGGAGTTGCCAAAGCAGACTCATCAACAACTTTCAGAGGTGGGAATTTAAAAAAAAAAAGTGTGTTGATGTACATACAAAAGGTGTGGTGCTTTGATCATGCTGCAGCGACTGCCATTTGGACTTTTTTGATTCAGCCTGTGGATGCCACTAAGACTCATGTTTCACTGTAAGCTGCTTTGGTAGATCACAGCATTTTGAAGTTAAAAGATGTCTGTGACATATTTCTTTTACAGACCTAATGTATAATATTGAGCTAGATGAAGCATTGCTTTCCAACTTCTTCTGTCTTGTTACAATCGTTGGCATTCTTTGTACAAATACTTGATAATGGATTTGTATCATCTTCACTGACTTCACCCTGGAGTTAGATCTATTTGGCTGTGTTGCATTGTTCATCTCATTCAATATATGATGCAGCAGTAGTTACGGAGAAAATTAACATGCTTCTTTTTAAAATGTATCTTTAGACAATGAATGTATAGAAATGATTCACTTATCTCAGCGCAGATATTCCTAAGTACCATAGAAGTGAGTCTGAATGTAAGCTCTATGATGCATGCTAGCTACTTATAACAAAGTAATATTGTTATCAGAGCAGGATTGCAATTAAATATTTTTGCTACTTTCAGAATATCTCTAATATTCATCACTGCTACTTTTACCAAAAAAAAAGGTGGGGAATATTCCAGGTATCTAGCCAATAAACGCCAGCTAAATGTTTAAATTTGTTGGCAAAATGCTTTTTCAACAGGTCCATGCCAGACAAATAAATGATAAACAGAAGCATTGAACAAGTAGAAGTACACGGCTTTCAACTCAAAGTAAGTGAAGCACTCAAGTGTGCCAACATTAATGTACTCAATATTAGTGTTACAAAATGCATTTGTTCAACATGTTTTTATTTCATTTCTACTTAACTTGTATCGATCAAAATAATATGACATTGGCCAATCTTACTTCACTCAATCACTAAACAATGGGAAAATGGCCATAAAATAATCCTCTTAAAATTTAAGTCTATTTTGATTTTCACATCAAACAGGAGAAAGATAAATTTCCTTTTATTATGAGAAAATCTTGGTTGTTCACGTACATACAAGCCAACAAATGCTTAAAAACTGGTCGTATGCAAATATGCTAGATGTGACAGGAAAAGATTTTCTCTTGGTCTAGGGACAATTCAGCATCTGTCGCAATCATGTGAAAAAACCACAAGCTTTTAAAAGCTGGTTGCTGCTAATGTGACATGTTGAAACATTAATCACCCCCTAAGGCCAGCATAATTGTAGCTCCATGTTAATTACCTAACAATTAACAGCAGTATTTCCAAGGGGCAATCAATGAATTAGCTAGTGATTTTCCCACAGACTTTAGTTTCACACTGCCAATCTGAATGCATTTCAAACTCCACACCATGGCTCATCAATGACATTTCTGGTGTATGAAATAAAAAATCATTTGCACTCTTACTAATTAGACTCAATTATATTACTGTGTGTATTCAAACTCTATTCATTTACACAAAATCTCTGCCACAGGCATTTCTTTCCATTTATAAATCTTTTTCTATTAAATTATAAGGTCACCTACAAAGAAAATGTACTAATCAAAATTTTGTCATTAATGAATTAAGGGTTTCAGTAAGCTGGCTTAATTAAGTTACCCTAATAAGTGATAATGGCTATCTGCAGCCTATCTGTATTCATGTACTGGTGTACATGGAAGTATACTGTGTGTATATATGGACACTGCTGGAAGTGTCTGGTTTGTTCAAACACTCTTTTCATCATTTCTCTTCTTTGTGCTCTCTCCTCTCTTATATACCCTATGAGTACATAATACAAAAGGCTTCATCCATCGAGGTGTAACCCTCTGTGGATAGAGCACTATAGAGTCACTCTAGCTTCTGAAGTTCTGCTGATATATTACCAGACAATATAAAAAGCATTACTACTCAGGAGTAGTAACAGTAATAGCAGTTGTAGTAGTAATTATTATTATTACTACCACTATTACTAATCTTTCACTAAAGCCCTTGTAAATACACAGTCTGATCCTGAGATCAGGATAGGAATAACACTTGATTCAGTGCAATGGCTTTTGTGTCTTTTGATGGACTTTTTCATACTAAATAATAACTACACCTTTTAAATATTTCATAGAATCATTGTGCTGGAAGGGACCTTGGAGGTCTTCTAGTCCAACCCACTAGTCGAGTTAGGTGTCTTCATATCATCTTGAGCAAATGGTTGTCCAATCTTTTCTTGAAAACCTCCAGGGAGCACCCACAATTTCAGAAAGCCAATTGGTCCACTGCTTAATAGTTCTTACTATCAGGAAATTCTTCCTTACTTCCAGGATGGATATCCCTCTGATGAGCTTCCATTCATTGTTTCTTCATTCTCCATGGAACCTGAGTAATCCTTTCAGGTCCTATGGAGAATAAATTGATGCCCACTTCTCTGTGGCAGCCCTTCAAGTATTAAAAGATTGCTATCATGTTTCCCCTGAATCTTGTCTTAGTTAAGTTAAACATACCTAGTTCTATCAACACTTTTCATAGGATTTATCCTATAGACCCTTATCATCTTTCTTGCTTTTCTCTGCATTTTTTCTAATATCCAAACATCTTTTCTATATTGTGGTGACCAGAACTGGTTGCAGTACTCCAAATGTGGCCTCGCTAAAATGGCATATCCCTCAGTGGATGCATTCTAAGGCCATGTTGTCTTTTTTGGCAGCTACTGCACACTGGAGACTTATACTTAAGTGGCAGTCTATTTGTTTTAATTTTTGTAATTTTGTAATTTTAATCCATTTTAATAGTAGTTGAATGTTTGTTTTATCTTGAGGTAAACTTCTCAGAGTCACCTGAACTGTAAGATTGGCAACAAATAAATGTGATAAATAAATAGTCAACCAGGACACCTAGATCCCTCTTATAGGCACTACTGTTAAGCCAGATACTGATTATCTTGTATCTGTACCAGTGGTGGGTTGCTACTGGTTTATCCCGGATCAGGCAAACTAGTAGCGGCAGTGGTGGGAGGCTCCGCCTATCTGCCCGAACATCTGTGCACATGCGCAGAAGCATGGTGCATGTGTGTGAGAGCACACGCATCCACAAGCGAACCAGTAGCAACCAAAATTGAAACCCACTACTGATCTGTACAACTATTTTTCCTGACTAAGAGAAGGATCTTACTTTTTTACCTCTGAACTGCATTTTACTAGATAAAGGCAAAATCTGTAAATCTGAATCTGGAGGCTATCTTCTGAAATCCTTCCCCAGGCTTTGTGTCAACGGTAAATTTGAAGACTGCATCTTCAGTCCCCTCTTCTAGGTAATTTATGAAGATGTTGAAGAGCATTGTGCTCAGAACAAAACCTTGAGGTGCCCCACTGCATGTTTCCTTCATATAGTTCCACTGAGGACTACACACTCAGTGTGGTTGGTCAGGCAATTGCAGATCTAACTGGTAGTGGTACTGTTTGTTGTTCTAAGATACCTCATTACTCTAGCTTACTAAGAAATGGTCTATGGTCTACTTTATCAAATGGATAGCTGAAATACATAGCATTTCTATTACTTTAGTCATTTTATCAAAGAAATGTGACTTTTGTTTGGCACAACCTGTTCCTAACAAACCCATGTTGGCTACTATTAATTTCTTTGTTCATTTCTAGATACTCACAAATTCACTGCTAGGATTTCCTGAATCTTAGCCTCAGAAAGGACTTAGCTAGCATATGAAGCAATAACTATAAATCTAAGACATTGCAAGATACCATTATGTTGGCATTCATGCAAGAATATCCCAAAACTCCCTCAGACTAGGGAGAAGTTCTTTCAATTTAAAGTGACCTCCACAATTCAGGCCATGTCAAATTTTTCAACTTTCAATTTCCAAACATTGGGGCTAATCAAAAGTTGTGACATACCTTGGGGGATTGTAAAGATATTTTGGTTGCTTTAATATAATTTAAATGTGCTTGGTAAGTAACTACATAAACATCATAACTTCTTAACATTTTGTTTGTTTCACACATGCCTTCACATCTGATATGTTTTAGTTTAAAACAACCTCCGGTTAGGAGCCAATTTGTGACTTAGGTATTTCTTTGAACAGTGCAGTGAAGTTTCTTTTGCCAAAAAAAGTGATCACACATTTTTTTGGCTCTTGTAATCTTCAAGATATCAATTAAGCAGACTTCTGAAATAAAAAGAAAGTGTGTAGGGCAAAAAGAATAACTACAAAGTTCTGGGCAACAAGGAAAAGACAGGAGAGTGGTAAGAGTACTATAGAAGCATGGAGATAAGGAGTGGAACATATTGTAGGTGCCACTCTGCTCAATGTGGAGCTACTCACTCTGGAGGGTCACTTGGAAACTTTAGTTAATAGAGGAAGCAATACAGGAAGTGAAGAGCTCACCATTGTATTCCCATGTACCACTTCTGCTTTGTGAACTGCACTACTTATTGCAAGGCTTCTAGGTGTAATTTGAGGTACTGTTTATCAACTCTAAAGTCTTTTGCAGCATAGGCCCTAGCTATCTGAAGGGCTGCCTAACCTGATGGTTTCTTCTGCCATTATGATTGGACAAGACCAATCTATCTAATATACCTTTTTTCTTTTCAAGGTAAATCTCTACTTCAGGTCTCTGTATAAAGAGTACTGTTTAATGGGACTCAGGAAGCAGACTGTAATACACCAATATGAAATCAATATGCATTGCGTTATTGCTTAGGCTCAAAACATTTGACATTTAAATTTTATAATGAAGAAATTCAAGAATTTTTAAAAGATGATCCTCTTACTTATTAACCAATTGCTATTTTGCTGAAATATTCCAAGGTTTCGCCAATTTTCCTACAGTTTCTTACACATAATATTCAATGTGTAAGACTTACAGATTTAACTTCCTAAAACATGTGGGAATTTCCATAGCTTCCAACAACAGGCAAGAGAATTGAAAATTATTCATTTTAAAGCAAACATTAGTTTCTGAAATACTGCTTTGATGTATCGTAATCACATCACTGTTCCCACTTCAGGGACATTTAACTCTTGTGCAGGAATATATAAAGTCAGTTGTATGTGATTAGGCAATTAGTAAGATTAATATAGCAATTCCATTACAATCTAAAATTGCATTATTTTGAAAAAAAATTAAGATTTAAAAAACATATATAATAAAAAGCAAAAATCAGAGTAAAATTGTTATATATTATATTTAAAATCAACCTTTAGGCTTATTAAAAATACTAAACTTATTCATTTTAGTAAATGATTAAAATATCCTAAAACTGAAAAATTAAAATTTAAGGCAAAGAACATTTGTTTTGCTGAGTCAACTTCATGAAAAAAATTTTTTCATTCCTTATGATTTGAAAAATAAAAAATCTTTTATTAGATATATAACCACAGAAAACACTATTGAAATTCGCCATAAAATCTGTCAAAATTCCTGCCACATTTTAATCTTTTAAAATTTAAAATGTAGATTTAATGAACACATACTTCTACTTTCAATACTTCCAGCATTTGAGGGACACATAATAAAACCTTGATTTAACATAGAACTTTTCAAAGTGGGTTCAGGAGGACATGAATGGACTTACTGTACACTACAGTAGAAAATGTGAGCTTATCATCTGACATTCCCAAGTACCAAGTTCTTCATCAAATATTTCAGTCTATTTTCTTTAAAAAATATGTTTCACAGTCTCAAAAATTTTGACAATTCCTAATTTAACGGATCTCAGATAGCTCAGATTAAAAGGCTTTTGTTTTACCAGAAACAATCTGCTAAATCTAAATTTTGCTTGAAATTCAGACAATAAATCTTTAGAAAATCAGTCCAGACAATATTTTTTTGAAATGAATATTCCCTATAACACAGATTTTCTCATGAATGAGAGCGGATTTTTATTTTGTTGTTGTTGTTGTTGTTAAAAGATTTCAATGTCCATTTATTGAACATTACATTTTAAAAGATGTCCCTTGTCCTCCATTAGTGTATTAAATAAGTGATTATTCACATCATTTGCATAAAAACTGACGAAAATGGAATTTTAAGGGGAAATTAATATAATAATCTATCTCAGGTATTCCAGTGAAGTTGTCCAGATATAATTCAGTAACATTAAGAAGGAACTCTGAAAACAATTCCTAAAATATCTCTTTGCTATCTCTTAGATAGACAAATGGTTTAATAAAAGCAGCAAATGTAAATATGATTTTTTTAAAAAAATATCAAAACAGTCTATAAATACTATTTTATTAATATTGAAAATACATAAATCTACTAAAGTTAGACTCATCAATGTAGTGTAGATGCCATGATTGGGGCAGCAAGCTAAGGTTTTAGAGTTCGATGCAGAGCTAGAAGTTTTTAAAAGGGAAAAAACACAGTTCAGGACAACAACAGTTCCACAATCAGCTTGCCTTTTGTACAATATTCCTTGTTTTAATTGATGTGTTCCTCTTGTTTTTCATATCCAATTGTTTTATCTAATTGTTTGATTATGTTTTTTCAAGCATTGTTCTTTCTTGTATACAATTCTTGGCTTCTTTAGAGAGTTACCATGTTTTACATCACACCAAAATGAAGCAAATATTGGCTATGCAGTTAGTGCCTCATCAGAAATGCTATCCCAAATGAAATGTGGTTTTGATCAGTGAAGAGGGTAGGAAAGAGCCAAGATACCTTGAACAGTAAGGAAGAAGCCCCCCAAAAGCAGAAGTATCTAGCTGGGAAATTAGGCATTCTACAAGAAAAAAGCAGACCAGGGACTCTAATCAGTTTATATATTATGTTATTGTAAATAAACTAAGCTTATTGTTTAAACAACATTGATTACAATATTCAAACAAAACATTTGAAAGGGCAGTTAGTTCCCTTTCAGTTACATGAGAAACCATTCATGCAACTAAGCCAAACATGTTTATATGTATGTCAAACTGATTTCTGTCAATGACTTCCAAGTTAATTTATGAGGACATGCAGATTTATTTGTATGAACTACAGTAAAGACTTGGTATGAAAAACTGTTATTTCATTGCTTTGCAGCTGGAGCGGCTGTTGCTCTTTTGATGCTATGAGTTTTTTGTTAGAGAAATATTCTGCCTTTTATCCAAAAGCTCAAGGCTCAAGGCTTACACGGGTGCCTCCTTCATTTCATCGCTACAATAGCAACTCTACAAGGTAGGTTAGAGGAATGGCCATGGCTGATTCTAAGTCACCTAGTGAGTTATCATATCTGAAGGTGGCTTGAATTTGGGTCTTTCTAATCCAACCAAACATTGAAAGGTCAAACTTACTTCCAGTTTTGTTACATGGTTTACTGATGTAGTCATTTTGGAGTAGGGTCCTGCTTGACTATACAAATATTTGTGAACTATTCCCATTTGACACATGATACAAATGAGTGTGTTATCTCCAAGTGCTTATAAGATCAAAACAAAGCTATGGAAGAAATTTCATAAGACACATAAATGAAACCTCTACAATTTTATCATAGTCTATTCCTGTGATGGCAAACCTATGGCAGACATGCCACAGGTGGCACGCAGAGCCATATCTGTGGGTATGCGAGCACGCACCGGCCAGCTGATTTTCGGGCCTTCCAGCCTCACTGGAAATCAAGAAATGGGCCATTTCCAGCCTCCGGAGGGTGGGGGAAGCCATTTTGGCCCTTCTCATGTTCCAAGAAAGCCTCTGGAGCCTGGGGAGGGTGAAAAACAGGCCTACCAGGCCCACCGGTAATCTTTTTGCCATTGGGTGCCAAAAGTGGGGAAGCACAGGTGGGTTGTGTGGGCATTCCTGGGGGGATGGGGTGCAGGGGGACATTGAATTATGGGTGTGGACACACATGTGCACAAACCCCCCCACAATCTCCACACTTTTGGCATGCGACGGCAAAAAGGTTAGCCATCACTGGTCTATTCCATGGAATGATCAGGAGATTTAAGGTGGGGGGCAGCTAATACATGATAGCTATTGTAATTCCACTGTAAGGTTATAAGGCTCTCATACAGCTTTTGTAAGACTTTGATACAGCATTCATAAAAGTACTTCCACTGGACTTTTACCAATTTAATTTCTGAAGTCTTTACATTTTCCCTCCCTTCCTTATGCATCAAAATAACTAAATAAGGATGCATCATGTAGCTATAAAAACAGCATTGGATGTGGCATCAACATTAATGGAATACCAAAAGTAGTGTGACAGTTCAAACGGCATTTTAATTCATATTCAAGTGATATGAGGTAAAAGATTAAAAACAATGTAAAAACAAGTGATCTTTACTTCTCTAATTGTCATCAATAAAAATCCAATATGATTGTAAGTTAATTTCTTTTTATTTGATTTAATGCAATACAGGCTTGTTCTATAGCAATAAAATATCTTGTTGTATACCATGGTATAGAAGATTATAATCTGATGATTTCTGCTCTTTGCTTTTATTATATGGATTTTTACATAATCGTTTGACAGATAATATTTCAAGAGTTAGCCTCCTTGCTATTATTATAAAAAAAATCCAGCTTCTTGAAAATATTAATTTATTAAAATGCAATAAAAAGAACCACCTAGTCATATCCTAAATTGTGAATATTTTAGAGGCAATGCTTGATATTCCTGTCATCTGTACTTCAAATATTTTCACATTTGAAAGGTGAAATAACACTAAGTCATAAAAAATCTCTTTCAGCATACTAGCTGACACTGTCTTCCTAAGATTGTGTATTTTTGCTTTAAAGAGACAGGTGTATGTAATTTTAATGTCAGCACCAGCATCACCAAAAAGTACCCTGGCAATCAGTGGAAAGGTTTAATAGGTTTCCTGTCTTGTTCTTAATTTGCTGAAATTACAAAATCAATACTTTCAGTTGTAGCTGCTGCTACCCGTTTTACTGCTTTAAGATAAAGTCTACAAAGAAAGTAACCTTCACTTTCAATTTGCAACACCGAATGTCAGAGTGTTCTTAGCCACTAACTAACTAGTCTGTTTTCTCTTATCCACTAGAAGACATTGTGGATGTGTTGTGTCTGCTGTTGAGAGAGAGATATACATCTGCAGTGATTAATAACAGACAAATTATGATTTGCTTGTTTGCTCCTTAAATACCTTCATACTTCTTTCTTAAAGCCCTCTCTAACAAATGGGTTCTTTTTAAACTTATTTTTGTCTTATTTATTATATTTTTATCCTGCCTTTATTAGGGGGGCAGGGGGTAGGACTAGAAGATCTCCAAGGTCCCTTCCAACTTGTTATTCTATTCTATTCTATTCTATTCTATTCTATTCTATTCTATTCTA